>JAGFMF010011739.1:2952689-2970291 GCA_019455555.1 Galemys pyrenaicus | reverse complement strand
CAGCTTCCCGATCCACTCATCTGTTTTTGGGCATTTAGGTTGTTTCCAGGTCTTCCCTATTGTAAAGAGTGCTGCTATGAACATAGGGGTGCAGGTATTATTTTGATTCAGAGTTTTTGTGTCTTTTGGGTATATTCCTTGGAGTGGGATTGCTGGATCAAATGGAAGTTCCATTCTTAGTAGATTGAGGAACCGCCATACTGCTTTCCATAATGGTTGGACCAGCTTGCATTCCCACCACCAGTGTAAGACAGTTCCTTTTCCTCCACATCCTCCCCAACCTTTGTTGTTGCTACTTTTTTTGATATGTGCCATTCTCACTGGTGTGAGGTGGTATCTCATAGTGGTTTTGATTTGCATTTCTCTGATGACAAGAGAAGTTGAGCATTTTTTTCATATGCCTGTTGGCCATTTGCATGTCCTCTTTGGAGAATTGCCTTTTTAGCTCTTTTGCCCATTTTTTGACTGGATTGTCCACTTTGTTTTTGTTAAGTCTGGTTAGTTCTTTGTGGATCTGTGTGATAAGTCTCTTGTCAGTAATGTTGTAGCACAAAGATTTTAATCAAATGTTTAAGCAGTAAAACATTTCATCTCCAGGAAGTGGTTTAGGAAAGTGTAACTAGCTGAAAGGGTCAGTGAAATAGAGCAGCAGAAAAGTCCTGGAAACAGAGAAGAGCAAAATCACATTTTCCCCCAAGAAACACCTTGGAGTGGGGGTTCAAGGGTGAGTGTAGATGTGGGAGGGTGTGGAAGAGGCAGAAAACAAGAAATGACTCATCATGGCCAGTGACCTGGCAGATGCCAGCTTGGCTTTCCCTTACTCAAGCGCTCTACCCTGCTCTCATCCCCTGCGGGTGTGCAGCCCCGGGACAGGAGCGTGACCCTGAGGTCTTTACCATTTCAGCACATGTCTTGTTACAGCAGCAGAATCATGTGGCCTCCAGGCAGCTGACAGGAGCCCATCCAAGAGTATACTCTCTCTTCCTTTCCCAGCTCAGCACTGTGCCACGGTCTCTGGGGAAAGCCAGGAAAGGCCAGAGCACTACAGAGAGTTCTCCTAACAGTCCTTCTCTTGGCACCACTTCTGGCCTGTGAACACATTTTACCCTCAAAAGACTCAGTGCTCATCCCCCAGGCCCCTCCACTTCCATGTCAATGCAGCCGAGCAGCTGAGAGCTGGAAGTCACCAAGGCACCGGGGCTCCCGACGGAGCAGAGCTCCATGTAAGAGTCACCCGAGTCACATTTTCTTGTGCACCTGGCAGTGTGGTTACATTTCCTCAGAGTCACTGTTAGAGGCTTTTAATAACTCTCAATACAGCAGTATTCAGCCAGCTACCTTCATTTTCATTTGAAAGGAGCTGAAATTAAAATGACCTAGGCACATAGCAGGCCAAGATAGGATGTTGCTCCCACAGGAGATTGCTATTTCCATGGGTCATTGTGTAGGCCAGGCCTTTGGCATCTGAACTGTGAAGCAACATAAAAAGGAAGGATGTGTGGGGGACACAGCTTGTGCTGTGCACAAGCCAAAAAGTCCTTGGGGAAGAACACTAGCGATGCCTTGATTCCTCTGAGCCTCCAGATCCCTCCCCGGTACATGTTTTCCCACATTCCTACCACATGTGGTGCAGGCTCTCCAGTGTGCTCCCCCTGGCTGGGGAATAACGATGGCCCCCAGCAGAGAAATCTGACTCCTTTTTTCCAGTGTGAGGTATTGAGTCACCTTGCCAGCTCTTGCCAACTCCAGGTGTTACAGAGTAAGGGCAGACTGTGGTCTGAGCAAGCAATTCAGGAGGACTTTGGTGGTGACCCCAGGCAGAGCTTGGGTAACTCAGTGGCAAGTCTGAGAGGTAGAGATGGCGTGACTCCTGCAAGTACTGAGTGGCGGTGTTCATCTGATTCCCTCTGTGGGTTGGACAGTCCGGAAGGCCGACTGTCCTCCTGGGAGGAGTACTGTCTGGGCTCCTGCTCTGGGAGGATGCTGGGGTGTGAGTCACTTGGAGTGGTGGACTTCACACCCATGTTTCCTGCCAGGTTGCACTAGCCTGGGACAGTACTATATTGGGGGCCATGGAACAGCTGCAGGTGCATCTTAACATCCTTAGCAAGCTGGCCCTTACAAGGAAGGTGCACCTGTGCCTTTTTCCTTGTTTTTTGTTTAGTGTATATATTCATATTTTTTTCATATCATTGTTCATTTTTGTACAATGTATGATTGCTCCTCTCTGGTGTAGTTCCTGTAAAATTCCCACCAAGTCACCCGTGCACCATCCCTTTTGCTCTTCCCTCCCCTGTTTTGATCCCTCTCCCTCTCCTTCCCCTGCGGTATGTATCCAGTTTATAGTTTGCTGCTAGTTTTGTCTTTTCTTTCCTGACTCCTTGTTTGGTTTCCCTATATATTCCTTCTATAATCTTGCACACACAGGGTAGGATGAGGCTGTGGCTGGGCCTCAGCAGCAGGTGGTGGTAAAGCTGAGCCCTGGTAGTCATTGGGCTGGGCCATGTGCAGATGGAATCACTGAAGTCGTTGAGTAAGTCATGTGAACATGGAGAATGATGAGCAGAACATGCTCTTGGTCAAAGTTCTTTCTCCGCTCTTCTTCAGTAGGATGATTTAAGTCAGACAGGAAGTATGGGATGAATTTTTGCCTCTGAATGGCAGCATCAGAAACTCCCCCTTTAATCTGGAAATGGTATATAAAATAGAGCATGACTTCCGAGTCCCCCAGATCTGGACTTGACTCCCATATACCACCTGGGAGATCCAGGGCATAATTCTTAACCTACTTGTACCTCAGTTAGTGTCTGACATAAGAAATTCTTTGTATTCTGACCTCTACCTGCCCTTCTAGTGTATGTATTGCCAATTGTTCATGATTGCCTGAAGCTCTCAAATCTCTGTTCTCTGAACGTGGTTTGTTTGGTTTTCCTCACTTGCCAGTCTTTACCTGGAATATCTCCTCACACCTTCCTTAGTGTACTCTTTCTCATCTTTCCAGACAAGAGTCAAGTGCCCCTTAAAGGAATAAGTCTCTTCCATTGTCCTCCAGTAGGCCCTGGCTCTTATTTCTGTTATAACCATCACTCATTCACCCAATGCCCCTACTTGACACATACCTTTCCCCTTTTTTGCACCCCAGCACCTGACTTTCTGCATGGCATGTAGCTAGTTTAAAAACTGCATGGTCAAGGGGAACATAAATGCGGTCATGCATAAAATGCAAAGTGAAATCCATGTCATTTTAACTCCCATCATCCTCATAGAAATACTGTCATCATTGTGTAATCACTCAGATCTTAACACCATCCCTGTACACATTCAGTGAGACAGATCCAGCTAAGTTAAATTTCTATGAACACAATTTCACATCATTTTCCCTTGGTGTTGACATTGCAAGGCCATTCCCCAAAGATTGTCAGATAATATGAATTATTATTTACTCTGGCATGGCAGTACTGTCTATTTAGATGCCATATCTCATTGTCAGTTTACAACACCAAGTTCCTCTTGGGGAAGGGTGAATTAATACTGTTAAAACAAACCTTATCACATGTAGCCATTTATTTTACAGTTATTTTTAATGATGGCACCATAGTTTTGAATGACTGAAATAGAATCTCAAGTTTTGCCTGTGCTACTGCCTAAAGGCATAATGCTATAGCTAGTCCCAATTAGAGAAATAGCATTCTCTAATTAGTCAGCATTCTTCAAATATCTAACATATGCTAAGCACTATGTTCTTGGCCAATCTTCTCTATGTACCCTTCAAAAGCTGCCCACTGCTTTCCTTGCTGGGTGTGGCAAGCATCCCTTTTGACTGTATCTTCGTGTGCATTTAACCTCAAAGGGCCTTGGCAGCCCCCAAACAAGATGGCAGCTGGGCTCATGAAGCAACCTTTAGGAAGATGATATTGCTAAAGCAGTACTGACTGTGCCAGTCCCTTGCTTGCTCTGTTCACTCACTGTGTTCTTAGTTAGGGAAAGAAAAGATATGGGGCAAAGGATGGAAGGGGAGATGAGAACGCTTGTACTTTAAAATTCAAACACCTGCAGTACAGCACTGCTTCCTGCAGATCCATTTTAAATGAAATCTACAAATTAATTTTTAAATTTAAATAGATGATTGCACAAGTCTTAATTATTCAAAGGGGACCAAATAGAGGAGCAGTCAAAGAAAACCATAACCTTTAAAATGGTAAAAACCTGGATTTAAATCCTGACTGCCACTTCTAGTTCAGTCTTAATGTCCTTCTTTATGAAAAACGGGGGTAAAGAAATGTGTCTTATAGGATTGTGCTGAGGGTTGAATGATACCATGAAGATGACCTTGGAACATGTTTCCTTATCCACAAAATGGCAAGGTATTTTGTGGTGCAGGGATTAATTGATCCACTGAAAGGTGAAGAAAAAAGCCAAGTACAGCTCAAGAAATCCACCTTTCCAGTGGAGGCAGGTGAGTGTTCTCCCCCACCACTTCCAGGGTCAGCCTTGTCCTCCCAGAACTTAGCAGAGGCTTTGCAGCCAGTCATGGGGCCAGCCAGCTGCCTAGCAGTATCCTGTAGTGTGGGAATTTTCTTTTTAATTAAAATATTTTAAAATTTACATATACTTGCCATCAATTGTAATCCCCATGTATTCCCCATCACCATCTCACCAGTGCACCATCACCTCAGTCCCTCATGCTCCCATCTGCCCTCAACCCTCCCCCTCCCCTCCCCACCAGGTGTCCCCAGTCTGTCCTTGTCTTCTCATTTTTGGTTTTTGTGTCTTTATTGTTATTATTGTTCTTATTCCTTTCCTTGATCCTCCTTTGGTTCCCTTATATTCCTCCTAGGGGAGGAACCATCTGGTATTTTTCTTTTGCCCTCTGACTTACTTCGCTGAGCATCATCCCCTCCAGATCCATCCATGTTCCCATGAATGAGTCTAGTTTTTCATTTCTGATTGCTGAGTAGTATTCCATTTTTAAGGCCCCTTTAAGAGTTTATATTCTAGATCAGACATTCAAAATGGCAGAGAAATGAACCCAAAGTTTATTCCTCAAAGTCTCTTCAGAATGGTAAGAAAAAGTAGGCTACCAAGACCTTTTTGATGGCTCACCCCAGCATTGATGGATGGGCCCCATCTTCCTATATCTACTTTTCCCTGCTTACAGACTTTGGAAAGGCATTTTATTCTCCTCCATGGACACAGGGGGGCTAATTGTGTCAAATAACAGACTTCACTCTGATAAACATGAATGAGGATCTGTTCTGCTCCAGACATGGTGCTAGATATTAATGCCATCGCTTACAATTCAACCCATCTCTTGCCTTGTTTACTTTCAATTCATCATTCACATCACTGCTGGAATAACTATTCTAAGACGTAATCCTTATATTGCTCTCCTGCTTAAAATTCTCAGTTGGCTACCATTACCTGCACTCACTTCTCCCAAGAGGAGTTCCAAACAATAAGTCTATGAAATTTCTTTATAAAAAAGCAAAAACTTACATTAAACAGACTTCAAAGGGTTGTTTTGGTCCTTTCTATTCACTTTTCCCTGTGGGTTCAGAAGAATCCCTGCTAGACTAACATAGTGTTCACCTTGACTCCTAAAGAAGACAAGTACCTATCCAAACTCCTCTTTTCCTGAAAGTCTGTGAAATTGTGAATGAAAACCATACACCTATAGGATGAAGCTCATAATTCTTGTTCAGATTGGATTTCTGGGCTCCCACTGCTCTCTTTGCCACTTCCTGCCCAACTTAGTAGATACCATGCCCTTCCAGATTCTCCTTCTCGCCTTTCACCTAGCTAAGTTAATGATTGTACCATAGTACTGAATGACACAGATAGAATCTCAAGTTTGACATTTTGTTTGGAACCTTCCTAAAGGATGAAAGTAAACTTGAGGTTGACATCAGTTGTCAATCTGTCATAATGCCCCAGGCAGGGGGAATTATTCTTTCTTCCAAGCTCCTAGATGCACCTTGAATAGAGATCATATCACCTTTTGTCATTACTAGTTTGCATGTATGATTCTTAAAGTTTATATGAACTCAGACCCATTTTTCATAAAATGAGATGTATTTTCAACCTCCTTAAACTTGCCTTTAAAAAACTAAAACATTAATACAAGATTTCTAAATGTACTAGTAGTAATAGTAACCACTCAAAAAATTTTGTCCAAATGAACTTTGGAATTTCACTGGAATTGTCCATTACTTATTATCTATGTGGTTTTGAGAAAATCACTGAAATTCTGCAATCAAGTATTAAGCTCAATAAAGTAGGAGAAATTAAAAATCACAGGACCACTGAAAGGTTTAGAGAAATTGTCTTTAAAGTATCATGATAATATACATATTATTTAGTAGGTCCTTGGTAAAGCCACATGATAGTGTCATTGCAAAGTACCTAGCAACATATTTTTCTCAATAGGCCTTAGATAAATATTAGTTCCAGTTCTCTTCCCTATCCTTCTACAGATCTTAAGTCAATCTGGAGTGCAGTAATTTAATCATTTTAGTAATGGTAACATGATAATTTTGATGTGCTAATGAACTTTTCTTTAGTAAGCTCCCAATAAAAATATAGGACACTGCTTATTCTTCTTGAACACATAATTGGCCAAGTTACTTGTTCCCTCTTGGAATCAGCTAACCACCTAACAGAGGGAAACTTGATCCAAGATAAACAGATACACAAACTGATGCCTACAGACCCACAACACAAAACCAAATTATTTGCAAACTCTTTAATACAGAGTATTGTGTAGAATGTAAAGACAAGTCCCAGTCTTGCCCTTGGAGGGTTTTCAGTCTGGAAGGGAACAGAAAGTGTGCCAGTAAGGGATTCGTGTGGAAGATGGCAAACTGCCTTGAGAGAGGCTTGAGCAGCATGAGATCAGCGAAGACACAAAGGCAGACCTGGGGGAGGCTTTATGAATGAGATACGGAGATGGGATAGGGCAGTTCCAGCGGAAAGCGTGCTGTCAGAAAAGACTTGCCATAACAAGGTGATATGGTCCAGTTGGTTAAAGTATGTCATATATTAGAACTTCTGAAATGAGAATGACATTCTAGACGACCTGGGGAGGCTGACTGGATGAGTGCATCCTTTAGGAAGGTTCCATTTCAAGCAGTAAAGTGCATGTGGGACCATAGTCTGTGAACACGGAAAGGGGAAGACACCCTTATGTCCAAGTCAGAAGATTACCAACCTGCTGGTGGAAAAACAAGGCTTCTCGGTCATGAACCACACTTATTTCCTTCATGGTAGATGTTTGTTATTGTGTTCAGATTTGGGTGAAGTTGGCATCCGTGTTAGTTTTTGTCTATATTTTGGTTTTTGTTCATGCTGCTCTTGCTCTTTTTTTATATTAGATTTGTCACAACTGTGACAACCCATAGAACTTTGGTGGTTGATGCTATTTTGTAAAGGCAAAGACAAAGGGATGCCCCTTTCTAGAAACAGTGATGGTCAGAGATTATAGAAAGACAGATCCTCGTGTTTCACTTACTCTGGCAAAGCCGTATCTATACAAATGAAGCGGCCACGGTCACTGGTAGTGTGGGGAAAATGCAGTATTTTAATTGAGAGCACTTAGCAATATAGGTAGTTGTTCCTATTCAATAATTGTAATGTTGATTGTTTTTATTTCACTGCATTGTCTCTAGTTAAAGAACATGTTAGTGTTGAAAAGTTGATCACATTTTAAGTCCTGTTACTGGTCTGCGTGTCTGTAGAACTATGGGATATTTCTGTGGATAGCTCTGAAATAAAAGTCAAGTATCCACTGCTTTTTAGAAAAATCCATTTTCGACCACCTACTTGTAAAGAAATCCTGCATGTCAAATTATGTGTTCCATTGGCTCTTGTGACAAAATCATTTGGAAATGATCATTTGGGGAGAAAAATCATATTAGCAAGCCAGTCATAGTTTAACACATATTTAAAATAAGATTTTTCTTGTAAACTATTAAAATTGCTCAAAATGATCCTATGAATGTGTGAAGAATACCTAATTTTGCCTTTCTGAAGGTTTGAAGGAAAGAAATGAGAGCTGAAATGAAAAAATGTGAGGCTGGTGTTAAAGTCTCAGCTTTATGAAGCACTCAACAGCCACTGCAACACGAGTTCGATCCCTGGCCAGGGGGCTGACCCACATGGTGCAGCAGACCTCTCCTGTCTTACCCACTGTTCCCCTCAGCAGTGTATTTCAGTAGATTCACATGTTTTGTCCCCCCACTCTGTCTCTAAATCCTCTCGCCCCACCTCACCCCTGCACCTCTGGCCTAACCATAGTTTTTGTATGCATAAATAGATAAAAATAAATTTTAAATAAAGTGTTAGAAAAAGAATTTTTAAATATACATATTTAGTACTTAAATGTGTGTTTTGTTAAGTAATTGATAGACGCTATGGTCCCTGTATTAGAAATCCAAAAGTAATTAACATCTAGCCCATGTCCTTGATTCTTTTATAGTCTAGAAAAAGGGAAGTGCCATATAAATAAGCACAGTTCTATTATGATGTGCTAATTCTCCTCATTAGGAGAATGAATCTGTGTTGAGGGAATAAAATAGTGAAGACTAACTCTTCCTTCACAGAGACGGTGACACCTGAGCAGGCACTGAAGGGCGAGTAAGCATTTGGGCTGGTGGGAAATAGCATATTCTCTGAAGTTAGTCTCTCTGGTTTCAGTCTGGTCTCTTTCTCTACTTCATCAGTGACCTTGGGCAAATAACTTGATTCTCTTTACCGTCATGTTTTCTTCTGTAATCCTGGGATAATATTGGTAGCCTCAGGAGAGATCACTGTGAAGCCCTTCTATAGACTTAGAACTTTGCCTTGAAGGTGGTAAGGACTCAGTACATGTGCTGCTGCTGTTCCATCATTAAGAATGAGAGTAAAGTTGTCACAAACAGAGAGAACAGCAGGCTCCATTTTTTATTCTATAAAAAAATTCAAAATGCTGCCTAGCTAATGGCTTTTACAAATGAGCAATTTAACGCAAGGCAGGAGGAAGAAATGGAAATAGAGTAAAACCAT
The DNA here is from genome assembly GCA_019455555.1 of Galemys pyrenaicus. Classification (NCBI taxonomy): domain Eukaryota; kingdom Metazoa; phylum Chordata; class Mammalia; order Eulipotyphla; family Talpidae; genus Galemys; species Galemys pyrenaicus. The sequence goes on along the minus strand of JAGFMF010011739.1, from coordinate 2,961,252 downwards.
TCACAGGCCCTGATGGATGAGGAGAGGGGACAGAGTTGGCACACACCAGGGGTCTACATCGTGCCTCACGTCATGACAGGCAGCTCACGTTGGCATCCACGGGGCATCTGATGCACAGTAACTCCTTTCTCCATGCTAGAGAATAGGGTTCGTGAAAGAGTGGCAATAGAAAAATGAAACCCTTCTGATGGCAATCCACAAGTGAGGAGGCCATTGGCTAAAGCAAGGGACTAAGGTGCCAATAGACTAAGGTGCATTAGACTTAAGGTATACAGCAGCCTCCCTACCTGCTCAGAGTCTGGTTTCTCCACTGATATCTACCCAAAAAAGTGTATAAGTTGTTCACAGATACATTTAAAACCCCAGAGTCAGGGCTTTCATGTAAAATCTTCATTAACATTATGAGAAGTACCATTTGCCTAAAATGTTAACTGACCAGCAGAGGGTTAAGGATTATGGTACCTAAATCAGGGTGAGAAAAATAGAAAATATAGTGGAGACCAAAAAAATCAGAACTGAAGAACCGATAGAACCTATGAGCTGCCTCTTCCCATGGATTTAAATAGCCACTAAAGTAGTCAAAATTTTAAAATTCATTGATTTCACAAATCACAGCAGATAACCGAAGCAAACCTTCCTAAAATCCTGGCTTGGGCAGACACATCATGATTATTTTGGTAATCAGTTCCCTGGTGTGCAAAATCTGCAATAACTCATTTCTTTTCTATATTGCATTTCTATTTAATCAGACATGTCTACATTTGTTTCATTTTCTGTGAAACAGGAAATCAAGGAGAAATTGGATGCCAGTCACAAGCGCGATATAGATGGCATGGGAGTTCCAGAAATCAAGTATGGAGATTCCGTCTGCTTTGTCCAGCATATAGCCAGTGGTCTGTGGGTGACCTACAAAGCACAAGATGCCAAAACGTCCCGCCTGGGACCCCTGAAAAGGAAGGTGAGGGGTCAGAAAGGCTGAAAAGAATTGTTTCACATTGAGCTGGAAGCAGTGAGGCAAGAGAAGTGATTGTGACAGTCAGGTGGACGTAATGTATGTTCTCTTTTGACTTTTCTTACTATTCTGAACTTACTCTGTGTACAACCTGATTTAGTTATTTCTGATCCCAAATTCTGTGCACACATACACGCACACCCACACATGTTTACAAACCCATTAAATACAGGGGAAGTCTGTGAGAAAAGGGTAGAATTTCTTTCATGGACTCTAAAACCTGAACTAAAGGACTTCTGTTGGTCTGCTGTTTCGGGATTATCCACATCACTGCTTCCATCATTTAAATGGATAATTGAGTTATTGTGCATTTTGTATAAGGCAGAGACTAAACAGAATCTCCAGAGAGGATACAGATTGTATGATAACAAGCCCACAGAAAGGGTCTTGGAGGAGGAGGTCATGTGAAATGATGCATCTCACAGAGCGTGTATTCAGATTGAAAAGGTCTAGCACCTCTGCCACCCTAGGACGCTGGCATGACTACGTACACCATCTTTTAGCCAGAAGGTCTGCTCTATGATCGTGTTTCTTTTGTTAGGTACCAGAAAATAGATGCCAAGGACGTGACTTTTTCCCTTGGCAATGCCTTATAAAACATGGGCTTGGGTAATGAAAGAATCCCAGAATAGGTTCCAGGAGGCATTATACATTGCAGTTGCATTATATCAGTCTAATGCGGAGATGAGGAAAGATTTCCCAGAATGCTGATCATGGTATGAAAGGAAGTTGGGAGCAACCCATAAGGTAACAGCTGTCTTGTGTGTAAAGCAAAACATAGCTGGAAAATATCCAAAAAATGGAATGTAAAATTATGAAGAGGTAGAAAATAGAATAAATGAAAGGACACACAAGTTAGCTTAGATGAGCCCAACACATCCTTTGCAAACAGCTATGAAATGTGGGTAAAGTAAAAAATAGGCATTTGAAGTTTTCAACCCTAAGAGTACCCAGAACAATAGCAAATAGAATGCAAATGCACCAAGGCGAGCTCCACTTGGGCCGCCTCTCCCCTGAGTTGTATCACTAAGGATTGGGTTCTTGTGTTAGCTTAATGGTCTGGAGAGACAGATTAGCAGTAAGTCAGCAGCCAAGTTTCCTGAGACTTGGGGAGGCCAAGAGTCTAGAGTAAAGGAAACTATAGAAAAGTGAATGTGAAACTCTCTGTGCAGTGTCCCTGGAACTATAAGCTGACCCTGGGTGGAGTGTGGCACCAAAATAGCAAACAGAAAGCTACAACCAGGACAAGAAAGGGCCAAGCAGAGATGTGGCAGGGTGAAAATACCAGGGTGACTGGGGTTTGGAGCTTAGGGTTGTCAAGATGCAATGGTTCTTGAAAATACAGTAAGTTTTCAATGAAATCCCAAAAGGCCTGTATCCCAGGAGTAAGCACTATATCCTGGTGATAGGGGCACACTGAAAATAGATGCTAAAAAATGCACTGCCCATCCTATTGGCCCATCAGAGGGAAGAGAAACAAGTCCTCTTAGAGTGTGAACATCACATAGTGTCTCTGCAATTCTTCACACCTCCTAAGGTAACAATGACTTTTAAAGAGTGGAATTTGTGGGTCTTGGCTGTGACTCAGGGTGGAGGGGGGCACACTTGAATGACCTTTTCAACTAGCATCAGTCCCAGTGTGTGGTGTTGGTTTATAGTGCCTGTCCCTGCCTCTGTCTTCCAGGACCACAAATTGTGGATCCATGTAACTGCAGGAATGTGCTTGTGAACTTGGAAAGTGCTTTCAGAAACAGTCTCTAAAATAGTGATCTAATACCCAGACCTTGACAGGGTTGTCCTGCTCCATTTCATGAGCTGCAGATTAAGTTCTCTTTAAAAATATAAATATTGTCAAAATTGGTGTTAGGTATGTTACTCAAATAAACAACAACAAAAAAAAAAAAAAAAAACACAGGAACCCAGAAAAATGAATAGAGAATAAACACAATAAAAACCTACTAACTGGTAATTCACCATAAAGAAGCACCCTCTTCCCTTCACCATCTCAGGCTTCTGTTTTCTGCTCTTGTATTACGGATTCCTTCTAGAGAAAAAGGACTTTCGGGACTGGACCACAGCAATCAATAACTCAATAACCTTCCAACAGCTGCATTTCCCCATTCCTCATTACTTCCTTGTTTGACCAGCCAGATTGAATATATTTTCTGAATAAATAAAACCTAAGGATTTCTGTCTTGAGGGACCAGAGAGCTAAATCTAAGGCCAAAGTAAACCTGGTGGCAATGTAGTGACAAATCTAAATACAAGATTGTTAACTGGTTTCTGGGAGGTTGTGACCAAGTAAGGTTTAGAAATGGTTAATCCAGTGGCATGGGGCATCCTGCACTAATGCTTAAGCTGCAATGTGTAGATGGGTTCCAGCCTTGTCTTAAAACAACATAAACTTTTGCAAATCTGTATTGTACTTCTATGTCATTATATCAGAACATACCTTTGGAAGACTAAAAAGGGGGAGATTTTTTTCATACAGAAAGGAAAATAAGTAGTTTGTACTAAAAATGAGATGAAAATATCAGTATTCTAAAGATATTTTCCAGAGCCACATGTTTATTTAGTTGACATATATACTGACAGCGCCCTCCCCCAACACACACCCTAGCACCTGCGAATGGTCTCCCTTCACTTACATCAAGAGGAAACCATACCAGGAACTTGAATCAGAACTAAACCCTGATTTGAACTGTAGTCACCCATCCCATCCTAGTGATATCTGCATCCTTTTGACCCTTTCAAAGTGGAGTGGGGGGTGTAGAATCCCCTCATCTCTAGGCCAGAGCCTGCTAACTCCACCCAGCTATTATATTGTGATATCGCTGGTGATCAGTATGAGTAGCTTCCAGATAACTGACCTGAGGACAGTAATACACTGCCCCTTATAAAAACTGTTACTGAGCATCTCTCATACTCCCAGACCAATGCTAAGGAAGACATGCTAAAAGACTGACATGATTTATATATGATCTCCCAGACAACCCTCTAACTACCATTTTCAGGTAGGAAAGTCAGCAAAGAGAGGTTTAGTGACTTGCTCAAGGTCACAGAGCTGGGAAGTGGCATGGCAAGGCTAGAACTCAGGCTGCTGATACCAGAGCCTGTGCTTCCAAAGCCCCTCTCTAGCCTCATGAGAAGCAAACTTCTGTCTCGAGCTGCTTCCCCAGATGCCCGCTTACCTGACCCCACACCCTTCTGTCCTTGAGAAGTCCAAGCCTGGTCCCCATAGAGGGTTTTATTTTAACTTGTCTGTTTTCTTCCTCAATTTATCTCTGGAGGAAAAGGCTCTGAACAAAGTATTTTTCCCTTCTCCAAGGAATAAGGTTTTGTGTTGATTTTAAGAGAAAAATCTATTATAAAATATGTTTTCACCTTTTCAAATTGGCCATCTAGGGCCAAGGAATTTATTGTAACTCATACCATGTTGGCACATAAAATTTTATTTTCATCAAAGTACTGTGTCTCAGGAATGATTCATATGTCAGTAATAGGGCATATGGGCAAAATAACTTTGTAAATATCCCATTTTCAAAATGGACCAGGGGACTTGGTTGGGGGGAAGGGAGACAGGGGAACCATCACAAGAAGTGATGACTGTGCAGCTGTGGAACAATGTGTAACCTGGGCCAGGTGTCCTTTGTTCTATGGTAGGTCATACTCCATCAGGAGGGCCACATGGATGATGGACTAACCCTGCAGAGGTGCCAGCGCGAGGAGTCCCAGGCTGCTCGAATCATCCGGAACACAACTGCCTTGTTCAGCCAGTTTGTGAGGTACGTGAGCTCCTTCCCCTTCTCTACCTGCCCAGTTTCTGTGGTCATCCAGTCCCACCTACCCACCCCTTTTTATAAGTGTCCAGAAATAATTAAACACCAGCAAAAAATTTCACCAAGCAGATCTTGAGACTGGAACTTGTTTCTCACATGGTTGACCTCTTACCAGCTTCTCTCTTTACCAAACAAATGTCCAAATACCCTTGGTTATTTAGGTTGGTACCAGGAACCCCCAGGTCTTCTCACAGAAACCACATGAAGAGAGTTAAGCATTAGAATGTTTTAATTCCCTTTTGTATTGTGTGTGAACAGGGGAAGAGAGAGAGAGAGAAAGGATCCACACCCTGGGTGCTGTTCAAAAAGGTTTTCTGTATCACTCAGAATTGTTGCTATAGTTTGGATCCAAGCAGATTTGCGTTGGGCAGCCTTGAGTTACCCCACTACATCTGGGACTTACGGGAGAAGAGTAACTGAACTGCCTGGTTGGATCTTAATCCCTCCAGCCTAAACAGTGCTGTCAAAACTGAGCTATGGATTGTATCCACCAATCATCAGGAGGAACAGATTCCCTTATAAACAGTGCAGTGTTCCAGGCCATCCCTCTCTTTGTAGGGAAATAGCTCTTGAGCCAAGAGGGTTTAAATTGCATGTGTGGACTTGCATGAAATGAGAAAACTTTTTATACCTTTACCTCATCTTGAAACACTGTGATCCCAGGGTTGCATGTTAGTTAGAATATATTGGCTTAGCTACCGTTGTGGTTCAGGTAAGCTTGTATTTCTGTTTTAAGTGATTGCATAGGAAAGGTGAGTGGTTTAGGGAAAATTAACAGTCCTGATACTGGCAGTGGGCTGCTTCCATCTTGCTGCCCTGTGATCCCTCTAGACAAGCACACAAGATTCACCTGATAATTGGTTAAAAATTCAAATTTTGGGGTGTCACCCAGACCTACCAAGCTGACACCCAGCAAGTGGTGACGCAGAAAACCATGTTTAACAGGTCTTCAGCTGATGCTGGTGGTTGCTAAAATTTACACACTACTGCCCTGGAAGGGAGGGCTTCACCTTGGCCTCGTATTAGAGTCATCTGGGAAGCTTCAAAATGCCTGGAGGCCAGGTGGCATCTCAACTCAGTTATATCAGATTCTCTGGGGTGGAAGCCATACAACAGCTTCTTATTAAAGTTTCCCAGGTGATTCTAATATTTGGTCACAGTTGAGACCAACTGCCCTGGTATGTTTCCTCCATCAACATGGTCAAAAAGAGCTTACTAGCACCATGACTGATTTGTCCTGCAAAAAGAGGAATGAAGTAGTGGTGGGCAAACAAACCAATTTTTTTTTTAAAGATACAACCCAAAAGTGGTCATATCTTTCATCCTACTGGCTAAAACTTAGTCACATGGCCACACCTCCCTGTAGGGAGACTGAGAAATAGACTCCCCTATTGGTTAGTTATATGCCCTCTATAGCTCAGGAGATCCTGTTGCTAAATTAGTGAAAGAAAAGTGGACATTAGAGGTATTTCTGCTGCAAGATGGAACTGAGATCAGCAAGTCAGTATTCCTTTGTCTGCTTTTGAAACTCTGCTGCTGGTTTCCTGTGATCTCTGAGAAAAATATTTTCTCCTTTCTATGCCACACTACATCCAGACATGCTCCTCTTCTTCAAGGAAAACTTGATAATTGGCTTAACCTGGGCAGATACTTGTATATAATGTGAGTTTTTCATGGAGACTGGTCTATCCCAGAATCAGCATCCTAGAGGTAGACATTATTTATCTGGTACCCGATTCTCTCAACCCTGCTGTCATATTTTTGTTAAAACTCACTGGCTCCTATTTTACACATACATATATTTTAATTGAAAATGGATCGAATGCAGAAATCTAAGACATAAAATTTGGAGAAAACATAGACTTACATTTTTTATAAACTTGAATCAGGTGATGATTATCACAATATGATGCCAAAAACAAGCTCAACAAAGTAGATAAACTGGATTTTATTAAAGTTAAAAATCTTTTTTGGCTACAAAGGGTGCCATCAAGAAAGTCAAAACTTTAAACCATTTAAAAGGGAGAGAATTTCTGCAAATCACTTATCTGATGAGAGGCTGGTATCTAGCATGAACTCCCACAACTTAACATTAAAAAGACAAATGTGTGATGACACAGTGAAGAGAGAGTACAGTGGACACAGAGGACTACGAGTGCTTTGGCAGTGGAGAAAATCCCATACCAAAGGAGATATACAAATGGCCATTAAACCTCTGAGATTTGCCATCAGGAAAATGCAGCTCTGAACCACAGTGAGATAGCGCTACAAGAGAGCTACCACAAGGAGGGCTGCAGGCACAGCACTGTTATGATGAAGTGTGAGACAGGAGGAAGTGTGGACGAATTAGAACTCTCATGCATTGCTGGTGGGAAGGTAAAATGTTGCCTCTACTTTGGAATATATTCTGGAAATTTCTCAAAAGGTTAAACATAGAGTTCCCATATAACTTAGAAATTTCACTCCTAGGTATTTGTCCAAGAGATAGAAAACACGTTCACACAAAAACTTGTAAACAAATGTCCAAAGCGGTAAGATTAATAGCCAAAAAGAGGGAACAGCTCAAGCATCCATCTGTCAGCTGATAAATGGATGAATGAAATGTGCTGTATCCAGGCAAGGGAATATTATTTTCCCATCAATTGGAATGAAATACAGATTACAAAGTGGATAGACCTTGAAAACATTAGGCTAAATAAAAGAAGCCAGTCACAAAATATCACATTATGTGAATCCATTTATATGAAATGTCCAGAATAGGCCAACTGGTAAAATCAGAATGTAGATTTGTGGTTGCATAGGACTTGGGGAAGGGACTGCTAATGGATAAGTGATTTTGTGGGGAGCTGATGACAAGTTCTAAAATTGATTGAGGTAATGGTTGCACAACTCTGTAAATACACTAAAAACCATTAAACCATTGAATTTTGCTCTTTAAATAGTTGATTTCATGATGTGTGAGTTACATTTCAATAAAACTGTAATTTTTTAAAAGTCAGTGAGAATTACATGCCTAACAATGGGGAGATTATTTTTAAACAGCTTTTTTGGGTTGTAATTTACATATCATAAAATTTATCACTTTAAGTATATAACTTGGTGAATTTAAATTTTACAGAGGTGTACAACTATCACCAAAATTCAATTTTAGAACCTTTCCACACCCTAAAAAGAATCTTGCGCCTATTACAGTTTATACTAATTGCCACCCCCAGGCTTAAACAACCAAGTATCTATACTTGCTTTCTCAATTTACTACATTAATTGATAAGTCATGTCATAGATGTTGTTTTGAATCTGGCCTTTTCACCTAGCATTATAGTTTTGACATTCACCCCTGTTGTGGTATGAATGGTGTCCTGTTGCTTTTTACTGCTGAAGAGTGTTTCTATGATGTGTAATAAACAAGTGTATATGTGTATGTCTATTGTGTTTATATATACTGTGTTCCCATACATTTTTGGGAAAGGATTTTCTTCGAGACAAAGTGAAATGAATTAGCAATGAAAACTTACATAACAGAAAAATTACACATAGGATTGTGTGTGTGTGTGTGTGTGTGTGTAGAAAGAGACATCTCTGTAGAGAAATACATTCTCACTTCACAAACACATTCTTTTTTTTATTTTATTAAAATATTTTAAAATTTACATATACTTGCCATTAATTGTAATCCCCATGTATTCCCCATCACCATCTCACCAGTGCACCA
>JAGFMF010011739.1:2809088-2952639 GCA_019455555.1 Galemys pyrenaicus | reverse complement strand
CATCTGGTATTTTTCTTTTGCCTTCTGACTTACTTCACTGAGCATAATCCCCTCCAGATCCATCCATGTTCCCATGAATGAGTCTAGTTTTTCATTTCTCACAAACACATTCTTTTTGTCAGTTGTGGAACTGTTGGATTGTTTCTATTTTTGGTTAAGATCAGATTACAGCTGTGAAAATTAGTGTAAAAGTCTTTAGATAGATATTTTCATTTCTCTTGGGTGAATAGCCAGGAATGGAATTGTTGAATTGTCTTTTATATTTATCTACATAACTGCCTTTACAGTGCTCTTCATTTCTTTGTGTGGATTCTAGTTACTGTTGCTGTCATTTTCTTTTAGCCTGATGGACTTGCTTTAGTATTTCTTGTCAGGCAAGTCTGCTACCCTTTGCTGATGGGCATGTTTGTGGATTAGATATGTTCAACTTCAGGTAGTTTTAAGTCTGTCCTGGATTTTACTTTCTGGATTTTACTCCAGGCCTCTCTTTGAGCCATGGATAAAATAGATCCTTAGGGAGCTCCCTGCCCTTTCTGAGCTTATGTGGCCTTACACGGGTCACCCCCCACCCCCCACCCCATTCAAACTTCTTGCATTGAAGCTGGGAACAGGACTGGGAATAGCCTCAGAGATAATCACCAGAGATACCCAAATCCCTATTAAGGTTCATTTTTCTTTTAACTATATATTTCTCAATTTGATGTATGCCTTTAGTCAGTTTCCAGAGCCCTAAAACTGTTATTGTAGAAGAATTTGTCCAATTTTATGTTGCGAAAGAGGATTTCCTGAGGTCTTCACTCAGCTTTATCTTCAAGTCCTACAAAGGCAGTTCTTGATCCTTCCAAGTCATAGAATGTTTGAGAAGAAAGAAGGAATAAGGAAAAATAAACCAATATGGCAGGTTAGGACTGCAAAATCATAGAACTTGAAATTTGCAAGAGCTGGGAAGTGAAGGATGAAAACATAATTTGTAAATACACTCTTCTCTCCCACTTCTTTTGAGAAACCCACAGTGTTTGCTATGTACAAATGGGAACCTGAGGTAGGGGGAGACTGTCTGGGAAAACAAATTTAAAGGAAGAAGAAAGAACAAGGAAGAAAGTAAAGAAGAAAAGGTTAGCGTTTCCCCGTGCTTGTCTCATCATTCCCTGTGCAACTGCTGGGAATTCTCCATCGGAACAAATGAACAACAGGAAAGATGATGAAGGCTCAGAAATCTGGCTGAAGATGACACACTGTCCAGTTGTCCTGGCTTTAACCTCAGGAGGGAAACTATATAAATAATTATGCTATGGTAATGGTCTGATAAATATTCAGAACCACCTGAGCGCTTACTTGAATTTAACACAAGAAATCCTTGGCAAAGGTCTGAGGGTAGAATGGGTAGTGGAGTAGAAGAGGGATGAACTAGTATCAGCTGCAGTTAGTTCTGAATTGAGGCCTCATATTGTCTGTCTCTGTCCTGGTCTCCTACCTGAGGGTGTAGAGTGTAAACACCATGAAGCCATTTGTAGGTCATGTCCATCTTCACATGGTCCCCAATCCCAAGTGTGTGGTATATGTTCTCTTTTGAAGGAAGGAAGGATCTGCCTCTCTCCAGTGGAAGACATTGGTTTTTTCTTCAAGGAATAAAATAAAGTGATCCAGAACCTATAGAACAAGAAAATTATGACCAAAAAGACCCTGATGATCATAGAGTGTACCTTTCCTATTTTGCAGGCACAAACTGAAGCCAAAGAGACTAAAAGGCACTCCAAATATACCTTATGGTGAATGGCAAGACTAAGACCTGGGTTATCCAATCCCCTGTGTAGTGCATAAATTGCCACATTAAGCTACTAAAACACCTGTAAATTTGTTCTCTCATATTTTCATCTCACATGAGAAGCCTTAGCTGGCATCAGTGTCTCCAAAAACCACAAAATGTTAAAAAACAAAAAAAACCTGCAACTAGATAAATAATATTGAAGAAAATACATTTATCCCTTCACAGAATCTGGAATGGGAAAGTCATCTCTGACTGAACCTTGAATTCCCAAACCTCATGCCCTGACAACATTCCCTTTCCCCACCCCCACCAGCCGTTGTGTCCATTTATACTCCAGGTGGTCAATAATTAACATTTCCCTGGCACCTCCCATGGGCCAGAGGACACACTACTGAGAAGGTGTTCTGCCCTCTGGGCAATTTTTATAAAAAATTGGAATTATTGCCCTCTTGTAAGCTGAGTGTTTTCATGACTTGTTAAGTCTCTGCTTAGACCAGGGTTTTAGCTTAGTCTCAGTTTTAGCTGTTTTGGAGATTTATAGCTGAGTACACTGTAAACGCAAAAGAGAACTCACTGGAAATTGATCATTGAAGGAGGAAACGGGCTGATGTCATTTGCAGTCAGCCAGTTCTCAATCCCTGGGACCAGTGAGGTAGCTCCGCAAGGCCTGAATCCATTCCTCTCCCTCCTCTCAGTTTATTAAAGGCTCACCAGTGTGTCCTTCAAGGGGTCAGGAAGAAGGAGGCTCATTTTGTCATCTGTGGAAGTTCATGGCCTCTTTATATTAAAACAACTTAAATGTAAAACTTAAGAATTATGACAGAGACAAACACAGGAGAGGAGGAACACAGGAGAGGGGGAAAAATGACAGGGCAAGTAACAGGAGGTAGATGAGATGCTAAGTTAGAGGAAGGAGCCTGAACAATGGGGACCACCTGGAAAGAGGAGGGGAATGTATGGGGAGAGTGTACAGGACGTCAGGAGGAGAGAAAGACAAACAATAGTGTGGGGCAGCAGGTGCGTACATACAGAAAAATTTTGAGAAAAGCCCAAGAAGACTTGTGGAGGGTCTCTCAGAGGTACGTGGGAAAAGGAGAAAACAGGTAGAACTGCAGGTCTTTGACCCTTAAAAGACCTGGTGATAGGAAATCCTTCCGGTGTTACCTTTAACCCAAAAAGGTGTGATGGCGTTAAAGACCTGGGGGTTAATACATTAATTATTTAAATGTTTCTATTAAAAAGAAAAAAGTGTGGCAGACAACGGGAGGTTCCTTCCCTTTGTTTGTGAAATGGCTTTAACATGAGCTCAGAGGCTTGTGCTGGTCTGCTGGCCAGCAAACTTCCATCCCGGGAAGCCATCCCTGTGCCTGCGCGCGGGCGGGACCCAGGCCTGCGCTGGAGGTCTGTGTCTGAGCAGTGTCTGTCTGGTGGTTTTCAGTGGAAATAACCGCACAGCTGCCCCCGTCCCCCTGCCGATTGAAGAGGTCCTGCAGACCTTGCAGGACTTGATCACCTACTTCCAGCCCCCGGAGGAGGAGATGCGGCACGAAGACAAGCAGAACAAGCTCCGCTCACTCAAAAACAGACAGAACCTCTTCAAAGAAGAGGTGAGTGCACAGAAACCACAAGTTGAGGTTCTCTTTGTGTCCAGAGCCAAATGAGCTTTGTCTCCGTGTGTGCACGTGCTTATGAAAGAGCCAGGGAATGCAGGAGGGAGCGGGAGAAAGGGTTAATTGGAAGCTGACCTTCCCTGGCAGCCAGCCCTGGCTCCGCCAGCAAGGGCACTGTGCTGTGTACATTGGCGCATGCAAACAGAGTGGTATAAAGCTTCAGTGATGCATCTATCCGTAATCCATTTTCACTAAACCTTAGGTAATGAGCATGGCATTAGCTGTGATACCCACACTTTGGAAAGATTTTAAAATGACCTAGGAAACTTGTTTGAAAATTACAAATGCCTGGGTTCTACCACATGAGAAATGCCTGCGAAAGGTGCTCTTAAAGATGCACATATTAGGTCTTACCGAGAACTTAAGCAGCTCAGTCACTAGGAATGGGGCCAGGATATAGGGGAGACCCTAACTGGGAAATCAGGGGGCCCAAGCCCCAGTTTTGGCTCCATTGCTAGCTCTGTATGACCTTGGATAAGTTACACAGCTTCTCTGACTCAGACATGATGGTTAGGTGCTGACAGTACACGACTGTACTCCCGTGACCTCCCACCCCCCATTCTTGGGATCAAGCCTTGTCCTTTGCACATTTCCAGTGGTAGTGGCATGGGATAGCACCAGCCCTGTTCAGTCTTGTGACGTAAGCAGATTTTGGCTCTGGGACATTCTGTATGCCTTAAAAGCTTCCATAACTCTGTTTGCCTTCACCCTCCTACTCTTTAAGAACAGCTAGGCACAGACGTTTTCACTAGTGACAGGATTGTCAATAAATGGGAGAGTAGTTTAAAACCCTTTTGGGTCTTACTGTCTCCAAATTCCATCTTTTGGTACAGGGGAGATGGGGGAGGAAACAGGCATGATTGTCTTGTGTATCTGAATGGAATTCTTCAAACTTAAGTTCTAAGAGGAAAATAGATACCCTATCCAGGGCTGCTTCTGGGTGAGTCACAATCATTTTACACCAGACATCGAGCAGGCTTTTGTGAGATTCATTCACGTTCCCTTTTCCTCAGTATGTCCTTGGATTAAGTTAAACACATGGGAGGGGCAAATCCATGAGAGGAGACTGCTGACTCACTCCCAAAATGGGTGCTATTTAGGTCTATGAGGCATAAAAATGCATATTTTGTTGTGAAGAGGAAACAAAACCAAACTCAAACTGGCACCATGAAGGCCTATTTGCATATTAGCATTACCAGCTCTAAAAGGGGAATGATATGAGAGGGGAAGAAGCAAAGGGATTCGGGTTTTTTTAACCAGAAATTTTTACCTTTTCCCCAACTCTCCTCAGGGAATGTTGGCCCTTGTGTTAAATTGCATTGATCGCTTAAATATCTACAATAGCGTAGCACACTTTGCAGGGATTGCAAGGGAAGAGAGTGGCATGGCCTGGAAAGAAGTTCTGAATCTCCTGTACAAATTGCTGGGTAAGTACTCGCAGAGACCCTCTCCCAGGGAAGTCCCCAGAGTGCACTGTATGGGATTTCCACCTACCAGGTTATCTTCTAACCTCATTCCTGGGAAGTCCTCTAACCCAGTCAGGCGGTTAGTGGGCAGACTGAGAGGCCCTCAGGGCTCCCAAATTTGCATTCTGTAAATGGATCCTGCCATCTGCCAAGTAGACAAGACCTACTCTTAGTGTGTAAGATCTTCAGTAGAAAAAAGCTTTGATACAACTAGTATGCAATAGGGAGAAAAGAAGAAACAGTTTTGCCATGAAACACCCAAAGTTACTCATTCCCTTGTAGGTAAATGCTCAGCCAAACAGGGTTGGACCAAATCAGAGCCACTGGGGCCCAAAAGCTTGCCACAGTCTAAGGCGCCTTCTGGTGGGGACCCATAGGAAAGGGGCAGAGGGGGCAAGGCAAGTCTAGAAGGAAAATAGCAAAATCAAAATCCAAGTCAATAAGGCCGCCACTATCAGTCTCCTTACGGGTCTCTCACGTATGTTTCGGTCTCTTCCAAATGTCTCCTTCCATGTCCCCCAAGTCCATGGTACAAGTCCAGAACTGAGAATCAAGCACAGCTTCTTCACATGTCTCTGTTCCATGTGCCGCCTCCTGGCCTTCTTCCCTTCCTCCAGCCTTCTCTCCCCATTCCTTTTTGGCTTCCCTTTGCTGCTCAGCTCCACCCTTCTTTAGGTGGGCCAGGGAACCTGCCCCTGGACTTCCATGGGGATTACTCTGTTACTTTCACTCTGTTCTCTAGTATCTCACTGTACTCTGCAAGCTTTGTGCAGGAAGTCAGCTACAGGTGGAAGCAGATGGTCATCCATTTTGCCAAAGATACCTGCAAAATCCTTGAAGTCACACTCCCTGAAACTTCATTCCTCATCTTTAAAATGAGGAAACAATACATGAACGCGTTTACAGTGCTTCTGGTTCTAGATTTCTGCAAAGACAGCACCTGTGCTTCAAGGACGGTGATGGTCTTAAACTGTGTCCTGTCACCATCCCCTTGTTGGTCTTTATTTTAATGGTAAGGATGCTCCTGCACCAGCCTGTCTTCTCACAACACTGAGTGTGTGGGACTGCTCAGGGCATGCTTCTAACCAGTGTCACTACCTGGCCCAGGTCTCTGGCTTGTGGGAGGAAGGTGACTGCATCAGCCTGTGAAGGTGGCCACCACTAGTTGCTCAGACAAGGTGCCAAGGCAGGGTTTTAGGGCTTTGTTCTAAAGAGTATTTCCCAGGAGAGGAAGTCCATAGAAAGTTAAGGAGGCCTGAGGAGAGCCCAGAGAAATCAGGTTGAATCCATCTGGATGTCAAAGGTCAGGCTCACCAGACTGTTACTGTACCTGTGACCTTGTAAAGTGTCTTCCCACTATTAATGTTTTGCAACGACATGGCTCAAACTCAGTAGTAATTATTACAATGGTAATAGCTAACGTTTATTGAGCTCTGTGCGCTAACAGAACAGCTGCTTTTGACCTCAGAACAGTACTTTGAGATGGTTGTCCTCATTTTTACTAATGACGAAAGAGGTGTTCAGAAATGCTTATAACTTACCCAAGGCCACACATGTATTAAATGGCAGAACTAGGGCTGTAGCCCAGGCCCACTCACTCAAGAACCTGGCTAACCCCCTTGCAGCAGCTGCCCTGAACAGGTCATTAAGAACGCAGACTGAATTCTGCCCTCTACTGGCTGCCTTGCAGAGGTGCAGTCCTAAGGGACTTCCACTGATACAAATACCTTTAGTAGCAAACCCCTTGAAAACCAACCCCATGAAGAGCAAGCAGCTTGGGACCAATCAATATACATGGATTTGTTCCCCAGCAATGTCTACAAAATTGGCACATGGATAGGAAAGCATGTGGTCTAGGTAGGCAGCATAGTCTCTCCCTCCTTCTGGAATGTCATCTACCTGTAGTTCTCAGACATGAGCAGACACCAGAACTGGCTGGAAGCCTGGTTGAGGCACATGCTCGGTTCACCCCCAGAGCATCTGAGTCTGAGAATCTGTCAGGTGACACTTAGCATGGCTGACCCTTAGGGAACCACTATCACGTGCTGAAGGATTCTAGGTATGTCAAGAGTTCCATGCTTAAGCACTTTTACCTCTCCTTTACCAGCCTTTCTAGCTGGTTCTAACTGTTCTTTTGGAAGACTTCCTTTAGCACTGAAAAATAGCAAAGCTCTAGCTCGATTTTTTTTAATTGTAAGAAATTGGGTTCTTAAGTCAGTAACCAAGCAGAGATTGTCTTGCTTCTCACTGTCTGGAGTAATTGTATTTGTGTGTTGTCTCTCCTACTTCATGAAGGCAGGGAATCTGCTTTCCTCCTACAGCTGTGTTCCCAAGAAGTTGACAGGAGTCTAATACCTAGCAAATTCTCTAGAAATATTTGAGTGAATGCTAGATTTTCACTCTCCTAAATATAGACAGAATCGTATCCAAGGGCTAGGAAGGGGGAAACCAGTCATTTCCTTTCACACAGGTGAAGTAGTAACAGCTCCCCTGACTTCTTCAGCCTGTCATATATCCCTTAACCTATATGATCAAACTTATCCTTGTTTGCAGCTGCTCTCATTCGTGGAAATAGAAACAATTGTGCTCAATTCTCCAATAACCTTGACTGGCTAATCAGCAAATTGGACAGACTAGAATCTTCCTCAGGTAAGAATTGTCAGGAAACATCACTCCAGAAGGTGGTGGGATTTTTCTTTCTGTAAATCTGACTCTTTGGACAATTCTTTTTTCCACTAGGTTGCAGATGATCCTCAATTAGTTATAGCAACAAAAAGAGTCGTAAATCTTACTGTTCCATGTAACAACTCTCATCCAGAACTTAACAATCTCTTTTTTGTTTCATTTTTCACTCTGTGTCTTCATTTTACCCATGAGTCATTTAATTACCCCTCACAACTAGGGTTCCTGGTCTTCTGTTACGTGGACTCTGATTCTCTTGGTTTCTAAACCTTCTCCAGATGTCATCCTCCTAACTATTTTGGCTGGAAACAGCACTGAAGAAAGATGGTGGAGTAAGGGAGGGTGGTGGTCTTCACGCCCCCTTTGAACTGCCCTCCCCATCATGTCTACATCCTTCTGTATGACTCAGAGAATTTGAACCAAGAGAATGTTCATCATTGGTCAGTGGTCATGCCGTGAGACTGCTCAGTTTGGTTGCTCAGAGATGAGTGGATGTGACACGTGGAGGCCCCCACTGAGAAGTGGAGAGGTTTTAATTTTTTCATTGTTTAGAGGTGACAGGAGCTTGGACAGCTAGCTTAAGGGAAGGCTCCCCTGAGGACTATCCACCTCCACACATGTCTTCCTAAACCTCTGTTTTCTTCAGTGCCTCATTTCATGGGCCAAATTACATGCCAGGGTAATTTATGAAAACCTTGAGAAAAACTGAGTCAACAGGAATTTCTCAATAAAACCAACAAAGATTCTGGCCACTGCTTCTCGTGATTTCCATCACGCTGATACCCTTGTTATGTGCTAGATTGCAGGGGCACAGATAATTTTTTCCTCAGCCTTAATGCAGAAAATTGTTCAGTGTGCCAAGAAAAGGGGACAAAGCCAGATTATCTTTATTTAATGAGTTCATAGTTTGTTTACTATATCAATGCATATAAGGTAAAAATAATGTCTAGATTCTGATTCAAGGAATGCTCAGAGTATCTTCTAAATGACTTGAATGACCTTTAGAATTTTTATTTATAGTAAACTGGGCATCTGCTTTCCTATTTTTAAGTTAAGTATTGCTTGTTTTGATAAAATTAAGAATACCACTTTACAGCTGCTTCTCTAAATTTTGACACAGAAGGATTATGTCCCGAAAGTGGGAGATGAGGTTGGAGCTAAATAAAACTCACCTCTAAATTACAGCCCAGTTGGGCCCCAGATGCTCCTGAAGCCCACCGGAGAAGACTTTCTTCTGAGCAGAGTTTTTTAATAGCGTCAAAGAGCCTGTCCCCTCAGGAAGACCATTTCACTCTTGGGTTTCTAAGTCATGGTCAGTTCTGCAGCTTATTTAATGTCCAAAAGGTTTTTGTGCCGTTGATGCAGGTATCTTGGAAGTCTTGCACTGCATCCTGATTGAAAGCCCAGAAGCCTTAAATCTTATAGCAGAGGGTCACATCAAGTCCATCATCTCCCTGTTGGACAAGCATGGCCGGAATCACAAGGTGAGAAGGGAAAGAAAAACCCAGCGAGCGACTTGCCCTGACTTACTGCCATTGTGTGTTACTGAGAGTGTGTCGACTGCTTTCTTTTTTGGCTTTGATTTAAAAAATAAAAAACCTTGGGACAGTGAGTTCTGAGAGGCTTTCTGGCCTGGAAGCACACGCCAAGTCAGACAGTCACACAGATCTTGGGGATCTCCCTTGGTTTCCACCAGTTTCCCAAGTCTTCATCATCATTAGCCCTCCCCACACAGCTGACTGTGTCAGGCATGGACTGGGCACCATACAAGGCCAGCTGCAGGATCGACTCCCACCCCAGGGTCCAGGAGCTTCATGGTGACTCAGCTCATTCCAAGTAGTATAAAGAGGACACACAGAAATTAGGTGAAGAATAGAGTAGAATTTTTTAATCACTTTCTTCTTGCTATTAAATGATAGTATATTTCCCATGAAATAAACAAAGAGAATCTGTATGAATGAGCAAAAGGACTGCAGCAGAAGTTTTCTCCCTTATATACCAAACAGGGTTTTGACTTTGGGCCTCAGTTATTTCATCTATAAAATCAAGTCAGTGCCATTTCATGTAGTAAATGAGTTAAATACCCATTTTCTAAGGTCTCTCAAAATTTTCAGCATCTCTATTTTTATGGAATTATATCTCAATGACATGAGCTCTGAAGAAAGGCTACTAAACTCTTTTATACTGACCCTGCAGCCTCTGCCCCCAACATAGGGGTTGCTACACTCATCAATTTGTAAGCAGGCAGGTACTCCAAAGCGGAGAGAGTGTATTTCAAGAGGCTGGCATAACTGGACCTGAGAGACAGCAGCTGGGCTCCTGCAGAGTGGAGATAAGTCAGCTTGGTGTCTAGCGCTCTCTGCTCACCATCACTTGGGGTACAGCACATTTGAGGTCCCCATGTCTCATGGGGTCCTGGAGAATGAGCCTCTGCAGTGGTGCTTAGATGCTATGTATCATCTTTAGGAAGCAAAAAAAAAAAAGCCGTGGTCTTTAGCATCTGTGAAATTGCTTGGCAAAGAATAGAAAGATATATGTGGGGTCTGTAATTGCTTTCCCAAATGCTGTAAATCAAAAGTGGGCATGAGGTTCCAGCTACAGTCCAGCTTCTCTATGTTCCAACATGTCCCTTTCTGTCTGCAAAGTGTAATAAGAATAATTGATAAGCACTGGAGTTGCGCATGGTGTAAGCCCCGAGCTACATGCTGATGTCAAGAGGAACCCTTGACAGGAAAGTGCTCTTGTGTCATTGTCCCAGAGCTTTCTATGCTCATTCTACATCTAATGAACTTTATCAACAACCATCCTTGTCTTAGCTCCTTTCATCTAAAAGCCACAAAGCATTTACTGGCTGTCACTTGGCAGCAAGTTGATTACTATTCTGCCCTTTCCATAGTTGAGAAAACTGAAACCTAGTAAACTGAGGTGCTCCAGTAGGAACCAATACCTGGTCCGGTAGAGGAGCCAAGTGTACTAGCAGAGTAGCCCTTCACCTTCTAGAGCCAGGGTTCTACTTGAGAAATTCTGAATGTTGTTAAGGTGCAGACACTGCGGTCCTGATTTCTACCTCCTTTTTGTCTTTTGCTATTTTTGCTGTGAATTCAGGTCCTGCCTTTGAGATTATTCAGTTAAATAACTTTTATTTTCAGAGATAGACCATATCTCAAATCTTCTTCAGGGTATCTATGGTAATTTTTCAAAAAAAAAAAAATGTGCTGGGTACAGGCCAGACTTCCATTGCAACCATTCATCTTTGCTTGGAAAATGCCAAGGTATTGTTTTCCAACCCTGGCTGTTCTGTTTACTTGAGTCTTAAGTTTTCCTGCAGCTCTAACCCATTCCTTTTGTTTTCCCTGAAGACAGTGATTCAAAGTATACAGAATTTTAGAGTCACAAGCTCCTCAGAACACCTCCAGCAGCAGCAACATTGATGGTGATGGTGATGACAATGATGGCAGCCAACGCTTACGTTGTATTTACTGAATGCCAGGTTCTGTCCTCTGTGTTCACGTGGATTTTCTTAAGTCCTTGGTCTGACACGTGAATTAACATCATTATTATTATTTCCACTTGGCAGAGGCAGAGACAACACCAGAACATGGACCCTGAGCTGCTAAGCAACTTGCCAAAGGCCACACCACCAATTAGTGACACTAATTTATTTAGATCTCCCAACTTTTAACACTCTTTCTAGTAGCTCTCGGTCATCTGTGAACGTATTTTTCAGATTTTGTAATGATCTTAACACAAAGCCATTGATGGTGGCCTCATTTACAAGAGCAGTCAGTTTTATGTCAGTGAAATGTTTCTAAGACTGGAGTGGAAGGCTCTTGTGCATCTGTGAAGGTGAAGGTGGTTTTCAAGGTCATGACATTATTTTATTTTTTAAAAGTTTGTATGTCCCAAACCCCATTCTCTCAGCAACTTAAGTTCCTTCATGGCAGGGACCATCTTTTTGAATCCTCCTAGTGCCAAGTTCATGTGTTACATGTGCAGGCATTTAATAACCGTCTGCTGAGTAGCCAATGAGTAAAAGGAATAGAGCCAGACTCCAATCCCATCTCACTACACATCTATGTACAGACCTCATCTCCGCCAACAAGTGAGAAACATGCTCGCTATTAGCAGCACTGCTTTTGTTGTTTGGTAGAGTGAACAGCTGTGGAAAATTATATCAATCACCTTCTACTTTTTCAATGGAGTAAGCATCCAATAAGTCAAAATAGGCCATTTTCACTTGCTCCCCAACTTCCTTACTCTACTCTAAACCTACTCAGTGTTGTCATTGATAAATCTATTTTATTACTTGGTTGTTTCACAAGGATTTGGGGCTACTCATGAGGGAAAAATGCATGGTGATTAATCTTTGGTTCTAAGAAAGTATAAATCAGAATGAAGGGTCAACCAGGGTTAGAGGAAGACAGAACACAGGTAAGCCAGCCATTCACCCCCATGCAGTTGCTTCAAAAGCTCCAAAGAACCTCTCATTTCCAATGTGTTCCCAAGGCAAGAGTGAAGTGTTCCTAGCCACCCATCCACAGGGAGAAGAAAATCTGTTCCTTAGAAGTTTCAAAACACTCATTATTCAAATATAGGGTTTGATGGGGGAGGGGGGAAAGGAATCACAGAATAAGTATAATTAGCATTTTTAAAAAACTTTTTATAGATAAAAGCTGAGGGCCAAATGCAAAAGCCAAATGGTTTTTCCAGAGATAGACAAAAGGTGTTTGTTTAATCTTTAAAGCAGAATCCAAAAAAAAAAAAGGCAGAATCCCCATTAAACCTAGGGGAGATAAAGACCAATTCAGAGGATCTTGAATGCAGTATGGTGTTGGTGATGAAAACAAATACAACTAGAAGCCAATGAATTCTCCACAGTGAGCCACAGACTCAAGTTGGGCCAGTGTACAGATTAGAGAAGCCCAACTCCTGTGACAGGCCCCAAATCCCATATTGAAGACTGACTTGCAGTCCACAGTCCTAGGCCAGTCAGAGGGAGGGCTTCCTTCCGTGATCTCTCAGACCGCTTCCTTCTCTTTAATGCTTCTGCTGTTGCCTAGGGTAGGGGTTTACAGATGTCATGTGCTCGCCAATCTCCTGGGCATAGTTTTAAAATGAAGACTCTGATCTAGAAAGTTGGGGGACAGTTCTGAACATCTGAGTTTCTGGCAAGCTCCTAAGTGACGTCACTGCTTCTGGATCCCATTTGAGAAAGGAAATCATGGGTTTTGTAATCGCTCCTTAGGTTTCTGCATACAGCGGGGTAGAGAGCAGATGCAGGGAGGACTGTGTGGCAATGAGGCCTGGAAGTGATACACAACTGCAGGGGAGGCTGGGAAGTAGATCCTCTGTGTGTGCTCAGGATAAGAAGGAACAGAGTAGTGATCCCTCAGAAGAACTGCCACAGCCAGCTGCACCATCCAGAGAGGTCTCCATGTCACTCCCTCTCGGTCTCAAAGTCCAGGTGATCTGGACACAGTGCCTGCATATCCCTCCCTGCAGGGTTGGCCTTAACCCTCTCAATCTTAAAAAGAAAAAAAAAACTTTTTTAGAAAAGGAAGTGACCTTCACTCCACCAAAGAAATGCCTTCTAGAACAAAGCCTAAACAATGTCAGCTGATGCTCTGTGGCATCACTTATTTATGGGTAGGAAGCACTAGCTGCATTAGGCACTGCACTTTTCACAGTCTTTTTCTCTTTGGTGTTCCCGTTGTAAGTGGATTAAGCTCTGCTTTCCCTCTGGCTGTGACAGCAAGGCTCCTGCAGCCCTCACTCTGAAGCAAAAACAGATGAAATGGGTGACAGGCCAGATTATAAGTATTTAATTTCCTGGCCATCTATGGCTCTTCTTAGGGTGAGAAATTACCCTCTGGATTTCCAGTTCCCCAGCCGATATGTTTCAGGGAGTGGCAATGGGGAGACTCCTAGGTAAACCTGCCTGTGGGATTCTTTTCTTCATGTCCCATAAATGTGCTTTGTATCTGTCTGGAGCGAAATTGACACTCAGGGAGTCAGGTAGACAATTGGTTTGTGAGAATTATGGGTACAAATGCCATCAACAACCTGAAGTCATCCAGCCCCACTGAGCACCGAGTCCTCAGTGGCCACTTGCAAAGGCATCTGCCTCCTCCCTGTCAGTGCAGTCTGCCTCCACCCTTGCTATTATTTACTGACTGCTGCTTGCGCATCCCTCCCTGTGGGCGTGAGCGAGCAGAAGTGGCTGGCTTAGTACAGTTTACTCCACCACAGTAACACAAAATCTGAATGAAAGAGGATTTAGCCCAGTGGATGGTGAACTGGGGACAGGGCCAGGGCGGCGGGGGGAACATGAAGCAGAGGCTGGGGGCGCTTCCCACTATCCCAGCAGCAGGAAAAGAGGAGCAGAAGTGACTGTGACTGGTTTGGTATATTTAGGGTAGACCTGGATTCTCTAACAAGTTTGTAGTTAGCTAAGAGGAGGAGAGCAGGTGAGATATTTTTGAATATTGATTCCAGGAATATGAGCATCTTATTTTGGGAAATCACAGTAAGAGACTCAAGGGCCAGATCTCTATGCCATGGACAAGAAATTCCCCAGCCTGCCATATGCCAGGAACCTTATCCAAATGGGAAGCCAAGTGCCTTTCTGAATCTTGTGTAAGTGCCTACTGGCCCTGGGACTGAGGTCTGTCAGGGCCAGGTAGGGACAGATGGAGGATCTGCTAGCCCTCGCCTCCGCTCCCGTGACTGAATGGGGATACTCCCTGGCTTTTGTGGCCGTGGTACCTCATCTCACCCTTCCTAGCTCTAGCTGAGATGGTAACCTAGCTGGTCTGTCTTTAGAGCTCAAACTCTTACCCTCCTGAACTGAACAGTGAACACAGGTGACATGCTTAGTTTGGAAGGAAGGAGCACTCGACTGGAACAGAGGGCCTACAAGGAAGCCCGGCCTCATTTCCCCCAAGAAGCTGCAGCCTCTGGGCATCATTCACCCACACCTACGAGGTCCTTCCACCTGTCATCCCTCCCGCATCCTGCCTGGAACCCACTTCCTTCTCTTGTGTTCCCGGTCCATCAGGCCCTGCTGCCGTGCCCTCTGGTGATCCTAAGGCTTGTGTCTCACTGCAGGTTCTGGACGTGCTGTGCTCCCTCTGTCTCTGCAATGGGGTTGCAGTGAGAGCCAACCAGAATCTGATCTGTGACAACTTGCTGCCCCAGAGAAACCTGCTCCTGCAGACTCGGCTGATTAACGACGTGACAAGGTAAGGCACTACCATTCTGAATGCCCATTGTCTCCAGATGGGAAAAGAAGAGGGCTAGTCTCAACTCCACGGCTGCCCACCCGTCACTGTCATGCAGAGGGGGCACAGAAAAGCGGACCATGCAATTATGTGTTTTCTCAGAGGCTTTAGCAGTTTCAACCCCTTTTGCAGAGTTTCAGACATTTCCCCCAACCTAGCCAAGGCGAGAGTATATGCCACCTGGGGGCTGAAGAGCTTTGCCTGATGCAGTCTACCATGTTTTATTTGAAACACAAGTCATTTTTATTTTGATACATATGCCAACTTTTTTCCTCAAATATTTTAATAAAATGGATATCCCAGTTGATACTGTGGCTTCTGGTATCGTCTAGCCTGGGGCTGTCTGGGAAGGTTGGGGTGAAGAGTACGGGCTCATACAGAATCCTGAGCTGCCGCTCCATGCCTGTGGGCTGGCCTGGACGAGGGGGGCCTAAGCTTCCTCAGCACCTTTCTGCCTCAGCCCACTCCCTAAAGTATGTGTGAAGAAAGGACCTCCCTCAGAAGCATATAGCAGTCTGCAGACCTGACCCAACCACACTGCCTGTCTTTCTTTTAGGATCTGGTTTTCTCTGCTTATCCAAAGCAGAACATAGCCCAGTTAGTAGCCCTCTGAGTGATTACTGGAAATACTCTTAGTAATTTCTATGCTGAGCACATCAGCGCCTCAAGCCCCTAACAAAGTTGCCTGATAGTCACTTCATGCCCTCCCCCTTTTGCTGTCATCTAGGTTGAATTTTTTTTCTGTTTTACTGCGATATCATTGACAGATAAAATTGTAGGACACTTAATAACAACGTGATGACTTGCTATATGCATACATTGTGAAAGAGTTCCCCACATTGAATGAATTCAATGAGTTCAATATCTGTAACGTCACATATTTATCATTCCCCATGAAAACATTTCAGATCTACTCTTAATAAAATCTCAGTTGCATGATGCAGTGTTAGCAACTTCAGACACCATATTCTACATGAGACTCTCAGACCTTACTCATCTTATAAGTGATAGTTGTGCCCTTTTCTCAACATTTCCCTAGCACACACCCCCATTAATTAAACTTTTTTCTTGTAGATTCCACATGTAAGTGATTCCAGACCGTTTTTGTCTTTTTCTGGCTTATACCAGTAGTGACCTTAAGACATGTAAGAGCCATTGTTATTAATAATGCTTAGGAGAGATATTTTCTGTTATGAAAATGGGGTGCTGAAACCAATTTACCAGAAAATGGAATCTGAGTCATTTCTCTGACTTCCAGAAAGACACAGGGGTTTTAATCATGCAACTCTGTATGAGGTTTTCAGCAGCTTTGCCCAAAATTACTCAATAAATGTTGATGTCCCTGAATGAAATATTTTAAGAAACAGCCTCTGTATCTTAAAATGGAAGTAATGTTGTCCTGGCACCCCCCAGTAAGAATGTGTTACAGAGCAATACAGAAAACACAGATTTGCTGTCACCTTGGTTTACTTGAGCCAGTGCTCCTGTTCTCTGGTTCAGCTTGCTTTTTCCATTCTGAAGCGCCTGTAGATGCCATCTGTCCCATGTTTAATTTCAGTATTCGGCCAAATATCTTCCTGGGAGTGGCCGAAGGCTCGGCACAGTACAAGAAGTGGTACTTTGAGCTCATCATCGACCAGGTGGACCCCTTCCTGACAGCAGAACCCACGCACCTGCGGGTGGGCTGGGCCTCCTCCTCAGGCTATGCGCCCTACCCCGGAGGTGGGGAAGGATGGGGAGGCAACGGTGTTGGCGATGACCTGTACTCTTACGGCTTTGATGGACTTCACCTTTGGTCAGGTGAGTCTTGTGCTTAATCTTCAACCCTTATCTCCTGCTAGGGAGGACTGTGGCTCAAATTGTTCAAGTTGAAATGGTTATTTTCTGTTGAAGTGATACAAACACAAGAGTCTGTATGGTTAGCTGGTAAAAGTGCCAGATCTTAGAGGAGAAGAGCAGCTTTTAAACCATGGCTTTGGCATTTCCAGCTGCATGGTCTAGTACAGAGCCCTAAACTCAGTGTCTGTAGTTCTACAACCCAAATTGAATGGTACTGTCAGGTTATATGAGCAAATAGGGAAAGCAAAAGAGACTCAGTATTTACTGGGCAATGAGCTGTATGCTTTTTGTGCATTTTTTCTCTCATTTGATCATCTGAAGGTAAATAATATTAACTTCATGTTACATATGTGGAAACTGAAGCACAAATATATTTAAGCCATTCACAGCCACTGGAGAGCATCCAGCTCTGATGAGGGAGCGTCATCTTGTCAGTGAAGCATGTCACTTGATGATGCACATTATAAAATGTCTGCATCTGTGCCTGACATGTGGTAGATGCTAATTTCTTTTTTCTTTAAAATATTTATTTATTTTTGCACACGAGAGCTGGGGTATAGGCCAGAGTCGTGGGCGCTAAGAGGATTCACCAGAGACAGTGGAAAGCAGAACAGGCAGATCGACTGAAACACGCTGCTGAGGGGAGCAGTAGCAGGCGAGACAGGAGAGGTCTGCTGTGCCGTGTGGGTCCTCTCTCTGGCTGGGGATCAAACTCGTGCTGCAGTGGCTATGGATAGCTTCATAGTGTGCTTAACCCCTTGTGCCATCAGGGAGGCCCCAGATGCTAATTTCTTAAAAAGAATTGAGAACTGCCTCTTTTTTTCGGATAAACATGGATGCTTTCCCCAAGCCTGTAGAGAAATGGGTTGGCTTCTGCCTGGATAAAAATGCTAGAAGAACCCTGAATCTTTCACCCCAGAACAAGTCTCTACCTTTCCTGTCTGTCTGCCACAGTGTGTCCAATCTGTATCTTTTGCAAAACAGCAGTTGGAGTTGTGTCCATTTTAGAAATTGCTTATGTAAGCAACTTGTGGTCTCTTAAGTAAGGAACACACCATGTTCCTTAAATCCAGTGCAAGGGATTTACTGTATTTCCCTTAGAAACTGGGGAGTATGGAATCCACCATATTTTCCTTCATCCTGAAGCTTTCAAACTAAAACCACTCACTTAAGTCCTGGTGGCAGGCTTCTTGTAATTGGTCTTTACTTCCTGTTGGGCAGATGTTTTGGTATATGTGTTCTGAGTTACATTCAGCTTAAACATTTACAAACTTTGGGGAATGGTGTGAGTGTATTCACGTGTTATTTACAAGTATGTAAGTCACTTGTGGAAAGAAAAAGAATGTCTGTATCGGGTTTTGTGTATCCCTGGGTGGCATGATACAGGCAAAGCTAATGACATTGCAGGATGAAATGAGGGTTGTGGGTGCATCTTCCCTACATGGCTCTTTGAACCCCTATTCTATCATGGAACCACTGCTTCTGTGGCTATAAATTGGCTTAAGTGAACAGCATAGCTTCTCAGATAGTTGTCTTTGGGTGGGGAAGTGATTTCAGAATAAAGAGTCATTGTGTTCATATATATCTGCAGCATCTGAGTCTTGTAGGATTGACTCAGTAAGAAATGAATGGGATTAACACAAGAAAATCATCACCCCACTGCCTGCTGACAGCTGCTCGGCCCCCAGTATCTTGTCACCATAACACAAGCATACTCTGAATCCCAAGCCACTCCTGAAGAAAGCTGATGGGGGAGAGGGGAAGGGTGGCAGCTCAGGAAATATGAAGTACACCTGGGCCCTTGGATGAAACAAATTGGACCTTGTTTCAAATTAACCATTCTGTTTTTCAAAATTAAATTTGGTTTCTTAGATCATTGCTCATTCATGTAGAACATTTAATCTCCCTGCGGATGTGATCCCTGTAGTTTTCCCACCACCATAGCACCCGTGATCCATCACTGCAGTCTCTTGTGCTCTTCCCTTCCCTGTTTTGACCTCTCCCTGTCCACTGCTGTAGGCCTCAGCTATATAGTCAGCTTGCAGTTTTTGTCTTTTTCCTGACACTATTTTCAGTTTCTCTATATTCCTCAGATAAGTGAAACCATCCGATATTTATCTTTTTCCTTCTGTCTTATTTGCTTAGCATAATCCCTTCCAGCTGAGTCCATGTTGCCACAAATGGCATCAGTTTATCTTTTTGACTGTTGAGTAGTATTCCACTGTGTATATAAAAATACCTTCTTTGAAAAATTTGTTTATGCATACAAGAGCTGAGGTACAGGCCAGAGTCACGGGAGGTGAGAGGAGTCACCAGAGACAGGGTGGGAAACAGGGCAGGCAGACTCACTGAAATACACTGCTGAGGGGAGCAGCAGGCGAGGCAGGAGAGGTCTGCTGCACCATATGGGTCCCCTCCTTGGCCGGGTATTGAACTTGCACTGCTGTCCCGCAGATGCTTCACGGTGCGGCGCTCAACCCTCTGCGCCACCAGGGAGGCCCCTCTTCTTGATCTGTTCTTCTGTTTTGGGATATTTCGGTTTCCATATCTTAGCTATTGTAAAGAGTGCTGTAGTAAACATAGGCGTACAGGATTTTTTTTAAATAGTATTTTTGTGTCCTTTGAGTAGATTCCTAGGAGTGGAATAGCTGAATCATATGTTTTTAGTATTTTGAGGAACTACCACATGGCTTTACATAGTGGTGGGCCCGTTCGCATTCTCACCAGCAATATTAGAGTGTTTCTCTTTTACCACAGCCTCACCAGCATTTGTTGTTTCTAGTCAAATTAACCACTCTAAATGGAAGTTTACTCAGTCTTTTCCAGACTTTGTAGCACTACAGGGGAAGTTAGTGACCCTTTGTAAAACGTGCAGTGACTGCATCAGCAAAGAGCCCCCTCACTTTGCACACAGAAAGGACTGCGCTCTGAACGCCTGCCCAAGTGTGTGTTGTTCCAGGAGAGTATAGTAGTCAGGAGTATACCGCACTCCTCCCTGCCCCCGGGTCCTGCCTCCTCTGAAGGCTGGGAAGATAGATGCATGTCCTAAGTCCACACTTGTCTGCTCGAGAAATGGCTCTTACAGTTACATTACGATTAAATACAGGGGGAAGGAACTTAGCTTTCAAATGCTGATTTGAGCTTTCTGAATAGTCACACTTAGTGATAGAATGTCACAGAGGGGAATTCGGGCCTTCACCCCTCAGTCTTCCTTTCATGCTCACTAAAATACAGTGCTCCCTCAGATCTGGACATCATTCTGAATTCTCCGGCCAGCACGCAAGAACATCTGTCTTGTTGAAAGCACTGCAGGTAAATATGTCAGCGTGTGCTCCAGTTGAAGAATTAAAGTTTCTGCTTGTGACTACCACCAGACAGCAGTGAATTTTGGGCAATCTGATGAAAGGGTATTGTGTGACAAGAAATGAAATGGAAATGACACTCTAGCTTACCACAGGAGGGAGTGGATGGTGACTGGGGAGAGATTTTGGAAACTGGTCATGATAATTCTTGTCCTTTCCCTTGAGATGTAAATGCTCAGGTTCATTACCTTTAAGTGTATCTGTATACATAAATTAAGCCACTGTCTTGAAGTGGTCTTTAAAGCATAGTAGATGTTGCAATAGTTGGAAAGGATTGTAGCAACCCTTTGTGCTTTGCAAATAGACAGAGACAAGAAGTAATAGCATGACTTTGGAGTTAAGCCTGGATTTGAATATTCACTCTTATACTTGTTTTTTGACATTGTGCAATTCACTTAAACTCTCAGAGACTTGGGGTCCTCAGACAAAATGATATAAAGCTCTTAGGAAATTTAAATGATATCAGGGGAATGAAATTTTGACATACCCTAGATACCTGGTAAATATCATTTCCCTTATCTCATTGCCTTTGAAGTCCTGCAATAATAAAGAGCAAGTCCAACATTCTGAATTCCTCTCTGGACACCATGGCAGTAGCCATATTCTAAGGGGATATAGCCCTTATAGGAAGGAAGTTTCAGACGGATCCGGGAGTATAAATGAACTTTTCTCTGTGTAGGGGATGAGCAGCCTTAATAGATTGTCTTAGCCACTAAAGCCTGTGAAGTCACCTTCAAGCATCAGTTATAGAGATGTCCTCCGTCTCCAGTCTGCCCAACCGTCCTTCCGAGTCCCAAGTGAGCTTCGCTATTGTGATTTCCCTTTCAGTAATATGACTCTGTTTTTGTATATATCACTTCCCATCCCCTGACAGCTTTGTAGCCTTTCAGGATTACATTTGGGGGTGATTTCAGCTCAGGGCAGACTATAGAACATCACTAACTAGGGGGAAAATTCATGTGAGGAGCTCATACCTACCCCTTCCTTTTAACAACTTTTCTCTTGGAAAATCAGATTAGGCAGGCTTTTACTTTCCAAAAAAATAAGTGATACAGAAAGTGAATGAATGGAGTAAATTTGTGTTTCCCAATTTATTATGACTTCTGACACATCAGGATCATCTGGCTCTCTTCTCAAATTTGTATGAGAAGACTTCATCCGTCCCCAACTGAGTCAAGTCCCAGGAAATTGATTCATCTATCAAAACATGCTCCACTGAAACTCAAACATTTCCAGGCCTAGAACTTTGGCAGAGGCTCAGCCAGGTAGCTGTAGAACCACCAGCAATTTTTTCGTATTTTGATAACTCTCTTTCCCAGTGCCTAAGCATTTGTGTTTATGCTACAATGCCAAGCTCTGCAGTGCCTGGGGCACTGGAAATGCTGAATGTCAGGGTTTCCAGTAGCCTACATTACTCATCACATGAGACGAAATCCCACAGTAATGTATCCTCGGGTTAATTTGAAAATGCGTGGCATATAATTAAGTGGCTCTTTTCCTTTATGTGCTTCATTTGGAACAGTGTCGGTAACTTCAAACGGGCCTGAGTCTCTAAATCAGGAAATGTTTCTTCAGATGAACAGAGGCAAGGGGATCCCCAGCCTGACTCAGTAGATGATTCTCTTAAGTGACTTAGAAAAATTCTCTATGGCAACAATGCTTTTCCTTACCTACAGCATTGCATTCTGTTGGTGCTTCTAAAGTGTTAAAGACATTAAGCATGCATGAAAATGAAAAATTTGGAGCACTATCCTGTAATAGAAGGATTTATTGATTTCTGTAACTCTAGTGATTTTTTAAAATCACTTTCTGGATTCTGTCTTCAATATTATGATTTTCCATCTTACCATTTCTTACTAATATTATAAAAGATAGGGTAATCCTACACTGTTGTTGATGCTTATCTACTGTTAGATTAATAATTAAACTTTCTGTAGTTACAAAAACTAAAATAAAAAGGCATTTATTGTAGTTTACAACATATCTGGCATTTTTCTAATCATTCTGCATGGAATAATACATTTGAAACCCAACTTTCCCATAACATTATTTTCATTTAACAGATGAGAAAACTTGAGTCCTCAAAGGAAACAACTCGCCCACTGTTACAATAAGTGACAGAACCAGGACTCAAGCTCAGCATGTCGAGTTCTAAAAGTACCCATTAGTTACTACAAAGAACTGCCCCTTACATGGTATAGAGCACATCAGTCATTCATTTCATCAGAATCGTAGGAAGTATAGTGGTTCCTTACAAACAACTACAGAGCATCATTGAAGGCATTACAATGCCCATTTTATGGAGGAAGAGACTGACTCTAATAAATCATATGTCCAGGTTTATATGGCAGGCAAAAAGTTAGCCTTTGAACTTAGCCCTCTGCGACTCCAGCCCCTGCTCAGCCACCTTACTCCATGTCACCTCATTCAGAGCAACTGTAAGGGTCTTGCTTAAATGCAGGACCCTTCTGAGACATGTGGACCCTTGAAAGCCCTTGCAGGGCTAAACTTGCACCCTTTAGATGGGAACAAATTTATAAGAGTATACAAAAGTAATTTCACAATACCTTTACTTTGTAGTTTTGAAATCTTTACTCACATTTAAAAATGAGATACACTCTACCAGCTGACCTTTTACCATATGAATATTATATGAAATGGACTCTTATTCAGACTTCCTATCACCTGGCTCTACGCACTTGCTAGGTGTACATTTCCTGCTCAATGGTCATCAAGTCTCTCTTTAGTTTGTGGATTGTATTGGTGCCAACTCTGTATTCTCTATTGCCTATATTTTTAAAAAGGCTCAGACTAGGATTTCACTTTGCCAGTAGGTGATCTTAGGGAGTTCCAAGAGCACCTTCTGCTTGCTGCTCAGTCTCTTAGAATAAAGGAGATAAAAATCAGTGTCACTCACTAGAGGCCTGGATAGCTCATCTTGGTTATTGTTTTCAACCAAAAGACTGAGCCAGACAAGAAAAATTCTCCCAGTCATGTTCCTCTGGAAGGCACTTGGCAACTATTGTATATTGAAGGCTAAATAAAACTTGGAACCCAGCTTATGAAAATATGCAAACACTGCTATAGATGAAAAGAACATTGCCCATAAACCCTCTGAGAGCACGGCAAGACAGGCCCTGGCGTCACAGCTCACACTGTCGGTTTTGTCCTACTTGGTAAGAGTCTCAGAAAAGTAAAGGGCCTTCTGATTTGTGTTTTTATCCAGCAATAATCTGGAGACTTGCAAAGGTTGTTGTCCAGCCTAGCATTTTGGTTGCTTCCTGGTTTCCCCAAACTTACAGAAATCTCTTGGAATTTGTTCAAACAATGACAGTGATATTTTCCAGATATTAAATTAATGGAAAAAGCATTCACAGTAGGGGGGGGAATTTTTAATAGGAAAAAATATTAATGAGACAATAACTGCAAGGTTTGTCAAGTTGTAATGTCACATGTTCATATCATAACAGGCTGGAATAGAAGGAAAAAAGATTGTGGGATCTAGATAGCTAAGTTCCATAAAAGGAGCTATGAGTACTCAGTCTCCCCAGATGGAAGAATTGGACAAGTATCAAACTTGCACACTCTGCAAATTTGGCTTTGATTGGTATTGTTTTAAATAATGTCCACAGACTGTAGGTTAGGCAATGAAATAAGGTATAAATTTACAAAAAGAGCCTGAAGCTATCCCAGACTTATTTGCCAGTATATATTGGATATATTACATGCTTTTGCATCATTGCAGGTCGAGTAGTTCTGTTAGTAAACTTGATCCAGCTTTATCCACCCCACTCTCCCCATGCCCCACCAACACACCTCCGCATTGCACCTCCACCAGTCCCCACATTCCAGCCTCAGGAAACTTCAGCTTTTATGCAAATATTTTACACATTCATTTTGCATAATCTCTTCCTCCTGTATGGAAAGCCCTTTTCTTACTCATGTATTGAGTAAACCTTTCCTCCTTAAAGTCTTAACTTGCCCTCTGCTTCCAGAACAACTTGGCAACTTTCCTTACCTCCAGAAGGCATCTTGTATAAATCTTCCCCCCAACATTTATACTGATTGTAATTCTTTATTTGAGTGTTTATTTCCCACCTGACTGTGGACTTCTTAAGGACAGGAAATGGGTTTTCTATCTTTGGTTTCCACACCCAAGCGCAGTATGTGACCTCATTACTGCTTCCGGAAGGTTGGGAGGGAATATAATTTCATCACTCACCCAAAATAAGAAGGGGGATACCTAATTTTTTAATTAAGATTTAATTATATGATATCACTATTCTAAAAGCCACCACTTAGTTCAGAATCTATTACTAGAATATCAGTAACCACTGAAAACGTTAAATATTTCTAAGCTGTGATTAGAATTACTACATAGCATAGATGTATATGTACAAAATTTATAAACAACTTGTATTTACCATAAGGTATTTTTTTTAAACAACTTATGGCATGTTATGAAGCCATTGAAATGCACTTACTTCTGGCTATTTCATTTCATGCAATCAATTGTTTGTGATATATGTAAGAAAAAATCAAATAAAAACCTAATAACCCAGTTTGGTTGAAAGGTGTATATATATGAAAGAGTAGAAAGCATTTTTTATTGAGTTTTTTCCTTGTTCATATTTTTCTTTATATAGATTATGAACATTTGTAATTTCTATAATCAAGAAACAAGATGTTTTAATCCATACTAATTTTCTTGCCTGAACTTTTAAAAATTATTTTATTGAAATAACATTGATTTATGGCATGACTTAGGTTTTAGGTATACATCATTATAAATCAGTGTCTGTGTATAGCCCCCATTTTGTCCTGTGTACCACCAATAAAAGGAATCACCAAACAGAATGACTGACAATGTGTTTCCCTGCCTATCTGAAAGAGATAAATTTCTAAAGCAAATTATACTGCCGATAAATGACTAGATGACCTTGCTCTTCTTTTTATATTGATAGCTTCTGCACCCAGTACTAAAATGCTCATGATTTAGAAGAAATAGAAGAAATGAGGCCTTGGCCACCTTCAAATAAATACACATGCATACACACAAAAGGCAATTTGTCCATTCCTTCAAACACCATTCCAGAATCTGAGCACACACTGAACAGGTTGAATTTTTGTTTGTTCTCATTCCTGGCAGCTTAAGAATTTCCTCTGAAACTCATCTCAGGCTGCCCACTCACCAGCTTAGGAAGTCATTTCTCATTGCTTATTCCACACAAGGAAAGCGAAGTTGCGTCTCAAGTGCAATAGTATATCCAGACTCTCCTGTACTATCTTGCCTCCCCACCACCCACTGGTGGCCTATTGAGAATTTTCTGGGATGGTGGTGCCTTCAGAGTCCCACATGCTTTCTTCCTGTTCTTTGCTCATCAGGTCGGATTCCCAGAGCTGTGGCCTCCATCAACCAGCACCTCCTGAAGTCAGATGATGTGGTGAGCTGTTGCCTTGACCTGGGAGTGCCCAGCATCTCCTTCCGCATCAATGGGCAGCCTGTACAAGGAATGTTTGAGAACTTCAACACAGATGGGCTCTTCTTCCCTGTGGTGAGCCTTTCAGCAGGTGTCAAGTAAGTTATGACTGTGATTTCATGAGAGTAGCTGTTACCCCACCTTCCCACCACTCCTGTGAACTGGGGAACATAGCAGTCTCTCAGGGCTTTTCATCAGCCAAATTCCCCCAAGAGATGGTGAAAAGTGGAGAACCATCTAGAGTCATCCAGTCCATATACACTCGCTGAGCACATATTCTGCCCCAAGGTTATATTATGCCCTCAGATTTTTTTGTACAAAATGACATTAATAATTACTAAAATTACTCATTATCAAAATTTGAAAGAAACAGTTAAAAATAACATATATCACCCATAAGTCCAATTATTTAGTAACTTCTATTAATATTTTGGTGTACTCAAGTCTTTTTAATCTATATAAGTATATAATTTTTCATTGGCATTACACTGAATGTGAAGTTCTACATCTTCATTATTTTTCATTTAGTAATAAGTAATGAACCTTTTCCTCAGTCATTAAGTATCCTCCTTAAAACAAATTTTATAGCCATGTAATAGCCTTTCACAACTCTATCCCATAATATAGCCATTACTTTGTTGTTAGACTATCATGCTGATTCAATTTTTATTATGAGTAAAATTGTTTGAGCATCTTTGAGCATAACTCTTTGCATTTCTATTTAGTTCCTTCTAGAAATAGGTCAAAAGTTGTGAACTTTTTAAGGTCTCAGTTAATAATAAATTGCCGAACTATTTTTTAAGAAGATTGACTGGTTCAGAATTGATTACCAACAATTCTATAATCTAAAACACTTTGAAAACCATACAGGTTGGTTGTTTGTTTTTGGTTTTTTTGGAGATCGTTTGGCAGTAAGATCTGGCCTGAACTCATTTTGTAGCAAAAACTGTCATCAACAGAAATGACAGTTTTTTAGTCTTTTGTTTACTTGCGAATATTTACATGTTTAACTGCAGCAACATTAATATGTTTGTTTATGGAAAATAGCCCCTTCACTAGTTGGAGGTTCTGTGTAATATATACTATGTGTAATTACTTTTTTAAAATCTAAAGAAAACTGAAGTGAAAATACATCTTCACAGTTTTTAGGTACAGACAGGATTTCAGCCTGTGGTACCATTTAAAGTAACATATGGGAACACCCAACTGTGACTGGGTATTATTCATTAACTGCTATTGGTTATTTTTAAACTTTGTCAATTTGAGAGCAATATATCTCACTAAGTAAATCTTTAACCAATCTGCTTGCCATTCTTATGTATTGATATAACCCAGTGTTTTAATTTTGTGTTCTCTGCCCTTCTAATATGAATTTTTAGGGTTATTTTAAACTAATTGACCTGAGAGAGAATTTTGAGTAGATGAATTTTTTGTGGGGTGGGGGTTAATCATCTCTTAGCAAAGAGCTTCAGCTAGCACGTGAGGAAATAGATGATTGCATTAGCACACATAGAAGATGTTCTGGGTCAGAAGATCACGTGTCCTCATGAACAAGGGAGAAGCAAAGTTACAAGATAAGACAAAGGAGATGTCTAACCTATTTATAAGGCATGAGTGCTGAGAGAATTTAAGAAACTGAATGGTTGAGATGAGTTGACTTGCAGTCAACACCTTAGCTCTGATAGCTTCTTGCTTATAGCAGCTGAATAGGAGACTACAGTGTGGTGCCAGGGAGTTTGGTGACTCCAAAGCCTCCTTTCTGTGAGGAACATATCAGCTCTGACCACTCCAGTTTTAGTCTCAGAACATATGATCTAAGAAGAGATGGGATGGCAGTTGCTTGTATACTTGAAAAATACTCTTTACTGAAGTAGATCCAGTCCATCACATGGTGTTCTTTGGTGAGGGCCATGCTGGTCCTGTGTTGGAAAGTTTATTTATTTTTACTTATGAGCAAATGAGATTGGTGTGAGTCATGTGCTATTGAACAAGAGATGTGTTGTGAGAAATGTTCTGTTGAACGAGAGAGATGTGAGATTTTGTTGGTTGTACAAATGTCATAGAGTATGATTATGCAAACCTAGATATTCTGACATTCTTACACACCTAGGTCACACTTAGGGACCACCTTTGCAGATGCAGTCACAACGTGGTGCAGTATGTGACAGTACATGATGTGTCACCTGGGAAAGTGTGATTTGGTCCTGAAACGCAGTGGGTCCTCTGTTACTTTAGTTATACAAAAAGCCCAAAAGAGAAATCAGGATGTTAATTGCACATTAATTAAAGCATGTTATTGAAAATAAATGTTTAATAATACAATTGGAAAGAAATTACTGTTTTCACCCAGTACTATAGAATGCATGCCAGGTTTTATGGCACCTCTCCCAGCAAGGTGCAAGGTTATGCCTATCTAGATAGAGATTGTCTTCCCATTGTAGAAGCATTCAGAATTTTTTCTCATATTTATTTTTTAACATCTGTGTGGCTTCTACTTTATACTTCTCTTTTACAGTCCCATTTCTGCCTATTTAATGGTCTTTACTGAGGTCGTTGTCTTGTATTTGTGACCCCACAATTATTTTTATAGTTACAGACTATGTTGTTAGTAATACCTGATTAGGATGTTGCTGCTAGCAGTCATCGAGGGGCAAAAATCTTTTTCAACTAGATTTACCCACAGTGAATTTCAAAGGCAGCTTGAGTAATTACTACCAAAATCCACAAATCAACATGTGCTATTTTTCTCTAACTGTGATGAATGTGCCTCCTTGATTTCCTTCTCAGTGAGGTTTATTTGTGGATGGTATAGTATAGTACAGTATAGTAGGTCCTCAATGTTATAGGACAGAATGTTATAACCCTAAATGTTATAGGACAGAATTTGGGATAAGCCTCAGGTACCTTGGAGCCAACCCAAAAGTTTGAGTTACTTAGCTGCCCCGAAACTCTTCTTAAAAGGTGGTCTCACCCTGCAAAATGGCATCATAGCTTGAACCACGTGGGGTCGGTTATTCAGAGTCCCTGGCATATGATGGAATCTGGATGCTGCTTTGATTTGCAGAAATTGATGAGTTAGTTGCTATAGTAGTTATTTTTTATAACTATAGTTAAATTCCTCATAGAGCTGTTTAATCATCTTGCCTAACTCTTTACCAGCTCTTCGTAATTTATAAAAACAATATCCAAAGATGGTGCATATTTGGATTGCCATTTGTTTTCTGTGGGTATCCACCAGACTTGGCTAAAATTCAGGTAACCGACAGCTTAGCTATTTCTAGCTTGCTGTGGTCAATACTGTGGAAATTATTGCTGAGATAAATATACTTCTG
This sequence comes from Galemys pyrenaicus, assembly GCA_019455555.1. NCBI lineage: Eukaryota > Metazoa > Chordata > Mammalia > Eulipotyphla > Talpidae > Galemys > Galemys pyrenaicus. The sequence continues at coordinate 2,923,760 of JAGFMF010011739.1, read as the reverse complement.
TGGGGAACATGATGAGTGCTGGCTCAGTTGCCCTGGGCTTTCATCAAACACTGGCCAGAAGAAATATGAATGTGGGCACATACGTAACTCAGGTTGTTCTCACGTCTTAGCAATAGGAACTAAAGATGCAATTATGAATCATGATTCGGAGTTGAATTCAGGTCAGAAGAGCCTGCTAATTCTTTCCCCCTCTTAACCATAGCACGTGTCTTTCCCTTCTTCAGAATACTACCCCAACGCTCTGGAAGGATGCGATAACAGATAGGACTAATTAGATCTCCAGTAAGTTAAGATTAAAATGACTACACACTATTTGCTAGTAAGCAGTGAATAACATTGTAGTCTAACAATCAAACCTAGGTATCCTTTCTGAGCATGGGAAAGCTCTGTCCTGATTTTTACTGTATTTTTTATTCGTGGGTCAGTCCAGTCTCAGAATTTGCAATAGATATTCTCATCTCTGCGGCAAATTGGCAGGCAAAAATGCACAAATCTTGAAATATGAAAATGAAATTGCTAGCAGAGATTTTCCAATATGATTTGGCTCTGCATCCTCACAGAATTAGCCAGGTAAATAAAAAAATCCCCAACACATCCCCAAACCTCACTGTTCCCAGAGGGCTATTACTGAACCTCTTGCTCATCTCAGAGGTAGAGGAATCTAAGGACACAGTTGCTTACTGTAATCACTTTAAGAAGGAAAAAACCTCATTTCAGAGCTGATGGAATGTCTGAGTTATAGGAAGAACCCCAGAAGATGATACAAGCGCTTTTGTGGAAAAGATTAAATTGACTGATGAAACTGATTTTAAAAATCCATTAATGTAGAGAAAAATGTGAGCATAAAGAACTAATTTTAATGAACTCAATTCTTAAATTATCTTCTTGTTTTAAATTAACATTTTTTGAGATGCTAAAGGTTTGGCAAAACCCTAGGAGCAGGCAAGAAAACACCTAGAAAAGAGAGATTTGCATTCTCATGGGAAATTGCTTATTTACAAATGAGGCAAAGGATTTAAAATATCGACAGTAAGAGCCAGGTAACAAATTTCATGAAAGAAGTAGACTAGGTAGGTGGAAGTTTAGTGCTTTTCCTTCCCGTTCAAACCCATTCTGGACTTATGACCCTGGATAAGTTGTTGGGTGAGTTCTATACCTTTTATTATTCCATTTGAGAGCAAGAACAATATTGTTGGCTACTTAAAAGCTCCAGCTACTTGAACATAAAAACTTCCAATTTGTATCCACTTGACAGGTTGAGCCTCACCCCTTGGTCTCTTGTCCCCACTGTGGGGCATGCTACTGGTCAGCCAGTCCTGTCTTGGAACCCTCTGGGGCTGAGCCCAGGGGTGAAGTGACCATGGGAAGGGCACTTCCTTGGAAGTTTGTGCAGCTGACATGTGACATCACACCTTGTGAAGCAGTGCACAATCGCTGCCTCTTTGTCTTCTGGGACTTTTGCACTTTGCTTGGAGATTGTCAGCTGGAAACCTTTGACTTCAGTTCTTTTCACATAAACTTCATCACCTATACTGGCTGGCTGCTCCTTTCTAGCTATCCCCAAACCTCCCTCTGCATCCTCCTCCCCCGGTACAGGCCCCCCATCCCCTCTAGCTCCTGAATTTCTGATCTCTGCTTAGTCATTTACCTTTCTAGGCACAATTCCGTTCAAAATGGCTAAAGGCAGGCTCATTTGTGTGTCTTCCCAGAGCACAGTCCTTAGCCTCACCCTAAGCAGTAGGAACATTAGTCCCTTGACACTTCATTCTCTTTCTCACACGCCTCCTCTCTCCTACCCCATCACCACGTAAATGTTCCTCTCCAAACCCTGGGGGTTACTTGTGAGTGTTTGAGTGGTTCCTTAAAGCCCTCCTGGTTTAACTTCAGATAGGAGAGAGCCCCCTCCCCCTTTTCCTCCTGACAATTCTCCCAACTGAATTCTTTACCTTTCTTATCCATATGGAAGTGTGCCCTGGACTAAGGTTGATGGAATTGAGTCAACAAATTGTTGGTGGATCTTCATGGTTGACCCAGCACCTCACATCAGAAAGTAGAAATAGTGGCATTCTCTGAACTACCTGCCTTTTCTCACTCTTGGAGATAGAGGGGAGCCCATTTTAATATCCTCAAGAATTAAAGAGGGTTTCAGGTATTCTCTTTCTTTTCTTGTGATATCTCAAATGTATATTTTATCCCTAGTCATTTCCTTTGGCCTGGTTAGTCTGGGTCTCCCAGAGAGAGCGGTGGGGAGGTCCACCAGTATTGCTGGCCATTTGTTGGCCTCCTTCCCACAGATCTGGGCAGCTCTTCATGGGCAGTGCGGAAAGGAGCCACAGGCAGTGCAGTGAGTGTGCCTGGCATCAGCTCCTTCCAGTCCCACCTGCTGGGGATCAGGAGCGCCTGTCTGGCAGGACTTTGGAAGCAATCCAGGACTCTGTTCTTCCACCCACTGAAGCACGACATAATGGCATTTGAAGACAATGCTTCAGTGAGCAGTAAACACTGATGTCTGGCTATGTTGATGTTTTGTTTTATAGTTTCTGTGGCTATTGGAGCTAAGATTAAGATTTATAACCAAATCATCATTCTCCAGTTAAGAACTAATTATAAAAGGAGGAACATTGCTGTGTTCTTTCAGTGCTTCATGGATTGTCACCTTTCTGGATTGTTATCCAGAAGAATATAGCAGATTGTAAAATGTAAGAGAGATTTTGAAGTTAAACAGAACTGGCAAGAGAGCTCATGAACAATTAAGTCCGTCTACAAGTCCTCACAAGAGATCATTTCCTTGTTCTTGGAATCCATGTGCTAGTGAGTAACAAAGGGTACATCTGCCATACAAATTCCTAGGCGCTCAGCTCCTCCCAGGAAAGAAGTGCGATGAGATGAGAGGCAAAAACTTATTGCACGGATTCTTTTGCTCCACACAAGCTCCTGTTCTCTACTGTAGTTCCCACATGTCAGTAGCATAGTCTATTAGGTTGCAATTGAATTGGAAAGTTCTTAACAAATAATTTCAAGGCTTAGTCATTATTTCCTGAAGGTTCACTAAATTAGTAACATTGCAGGCTAATGATTCAATTTTGTTTTAATGTCATTGTTCATATCCTTAATACACATAGATCATGCCCTATTACATAACGTTTAATGTGGGAACATTTGCAAGCAACGATTGTGGTTCTAATTCTAGATCAGTGTTGTTTAGTACTTTCAAATGGGAAGTGGGAGGTTCAATACATTGTCTATAATTAATTTTAAAACAGCATTTTACAAAATGCTGTTTAGATAAAGAACTTTGTTTGAATTGGGAAAGAAAAAAAACTTAGTGTCTCTCACTTGGAGCGGTTTTTATTTTACAGTTTCATAATTAAGCTATTTCCACACTCACAATTACTCAGCCAACACTGAGACTCTCTGGAAGCCTACCCTGCCAGAATATTCCAGTTAAGGGACGTGAAACCTAATGGCAAGTGTTGCTGAGAGCTCTGCTGAATCATAAACCTTCTTCCTTGTGCCTCATCTCCCTCCTCACACACATGCCACTGCATTCTGCTCCACCAGCAACTCTGTCAAGAATCCTAATTCCAAAGTGAAACTGGGATCTGGCTCCTCTGTCCCAACCTGCTGTCCTCATCTTGGTCCAACCCTCCCTCATCTCCTGCTGGGACTAAATTCATGTCAGGTGCCTCCTGGTTGGTTCCCAACATATCCACATAGAACAACGAGAAGAATCTTGTATTCCTAAAATCTCTCAGAGGCTTCCCTCCTAGATAAAATTCCAGCTTCTTGCTATGACTCATATACCCTGCCTCGTGTAACCCTACCCCTCCTGCCTCATCTCTGTCCCACAGATTTACTGGGTTCTCACCCATACCAACAATTCCTTCCTTGTAAAGGCTCAGGAAGGCCTTCCTCTGCCTGGAATGCTCTTCCTCCAGGTTTTTAACTCACACAGCTCCTTAAGAGGTGAACTCACATGTCTCTTCCGCAGTGAGGCTTCTGTTGACTCCTGTCTGAAAACAACCTCCCTGTCCCAAGGTATTTCATGTCTCCCTCTTTAGTCCCTCACTAAATATCTTCCCGTCAGTATCAGGCCTCTTTGTCAAGCTGGATACCATATTCTTTGTTATTTGCTGACTCTCCAGTGAAGAAAAGGGTGCAAGTCCTTTGGGCTCAGTTTATAGTTGTTAAATGACGGGATGGAGGGAAGAAAGGAGAGGATAAGAGTGTTGTGTGAGGATGTGCTATGTGTGTATCCGTTTTCCCTGTATGAATTACTGTTGACCCACAGGGCTACATATCTTACCATGTTTTAATTGCTTAAAACTGCAGCCATATTTTCTTACCAATTTATTGCAGTTACAGTTGATTTGCAAGAGCTATAACTCTAATTACAAACCAAGGAGTACATGAACTGTCATTTTGTAATAGTTCACTTTCATCCTCTCCTCAATGCAGGGAGAGCATTGAGGTCTAACCTTAACCTTACCTAACCTATATATATATATATGGGACTGAAGGTCTTCCAGAATGCTGAGTTAAAATATTTCAAGACTTCAGTGTATTGGTAGCTAGTACCTGCTATTAAGGTGAGCTCCAAGTGTCTTCCCTCTTCTGTGGGAACTCCCTGTGGGCACTCCTGGAGTGGAGTCAGCTCTGAACACCACACCATGACGGTGCCCCTGAGAAAGGCGCCAGAACGTTGGTAAAGCAACACTTCACACCCATTTGTCTCCCTGTGGCTGAGGACACCTGCTGACAATTTCCCCACAGTCGCCCTCAAATGGTTGCTTTGGGGAACTGCAGCTTCTGCAGTATATCATTTCTTTAAACGTGTGATATTAAATGTAATGCTTCTGGCATGCACGATTGGTATTTAATACTCTGTTGTTATTTAATCTTTGTTTACATATTAAAATAAGAATTTCCTGTTATCCCTAATTGCTCTATCTTTTTTTTCATTGGAGTGTGAATAGTCTCAAATGAGGTTCTCATGCTACAATCTCAATATGATCTTTTTGGAGGATTATATCATTATCGCTTAGTTTTTTCTATAATACTCTAGTATTATAGCATTTATTACCCCAATGGAGTAAGGATAAACATAATTTTAAAAGTCTGATGATGTCAAAATTTTAAATACATACCATTAGACTGGGTAATTACATCATTCTACATCTAATTTATCCTACTGTTCTACACACATATAGAAGATAACATGTGCAAGGATATTTATTGCATCACTTTTTGTCTTAGCAAGAAGTTAGAAGCTGCACAAATGTCCACTAACAAAGCACTAAATAAGTAAATAGGTAGATAAATCAAGTTTCAATTAAACAGAGAAATGGCATACAGCCAGAATGTGCGAACTATTTTATATACTGATAAGGAAAAAGCTGTAGGGTTATACACATACACAATTGAACAAAGCAAAATCAATGAATATAAAAATAGAGCCATTTGTGTGAAAACGGGTTTGGGGGGGCAGATAGATAGAATAAACTGGCTCTTGCATTTAAAATCTAGTGATATGTACGGATAACTGAATTTCTAAGAACTTACTTGTCAAGGTCCATAAGGATCATGTATGAACACCCAGTTCTCACTCCACTACTTTTTGCACACCCAGCATGCGCTCGCTCTATATTCAGTCATTTCCCTACAAAATCATTTGGAGGCAGGGAAGACCAGTCTTTAATGTTCACTTATTTAAGCTGAGGTGTTTTGTTTCGCTTTGTTTTTTAACCTCTTTTTCCCTTGTCTCTTCCAATGATGGCACAGAGTCCGTTTCTTGATGGGTGGACGTCATGGAGAATTTAAATTCCTGCCTCCCTCTGGCTATGCCCCTTGCTATGAAGCCTTACTTCCAAAAGAGAAGATGAGATTGGAGCCTGTCAAAGAATATAAGCGTGATACTGAAGGCATCAGAGATCTGTTGGGTACTACCCAGTTCCTATCTCAAGCCTCTTTCATCCCCTGCCCCATAGACACCAGCCAGGTAAGTTCAACTGCCAACAGAAAGAAATGTAGATAGAGGCTTAAATTTTCCATTTTGGTGTCTCTTGGGACCATTTTTATCATAAGGTCTACAGAATTGTCATGTAACGTGAACAAGTATTATTCTTCATGTTTCCACCATGTGAGTAGATTGAGCTCTTGAAGGATTTTGCAACCAGTGAGCAAGTTCAGCCCTAGATATATGCAAGGCCTTGTACTAGACTCTGTGAATCATAGGCAGAAGTATTGCAGTATTCTCTGGGAATGCACAACCAGCTTGAAGAGGTAAGAAGCAAATGTATTATTTTGAAAAGGACGAGTATGATGAATACGGAATGAACCATTTGTGCAAGGAGATGCTAGAGACAACCTTTAGGTTAGAAAGTACCTAGAAGTTTGCGGATGATGAAAATCAGTCAGGACCTTTAATGAGCTTATATGGGGAGGGTCAACCGGGGGTAAAGTAACAAGAATGGGGCCTAGAAGTAGAAACCAAAATTTGGGATATGTAGTAATGAATATTCTTTTTATGGTTGATTGCTTAGAAAAAGAAAAGCATGTAGAAATCAGCTGGAAATAAAACTGGGAAAAACGGGAGCTAGTATAGAGGACTTTGAAAGTTCTGATAAATGGAATTTTCTTTCCCTTTATAGAGTCTGTTTTTGAGAAAGACACATTTACATGGTTATGACAAGGGGCATTATAATAGCTTTCAGTATTTCCTACACACCAGCGCTATTCGAATCACTGTTCAGATGTTAGAGAAAATAAATGAGAAGTGATCGTGCCTCTGAGGCACTAGGTTAATAGCTTGTAGTAAGACAACTCTTTTAGTCTGTGGAAGGGCTCTTGTGTTTTTCCATAATATTCCTATTACCCTGTTGCATTCATCTGTGTGTGCTTATTCTTAGTCTGCTGACTTCCTGTAGCTAATGATTCTGCGTTCCCATAATATAGAGACAACAGTGTTTCTCTGCTCACAGAGCCTAGTACAGCACTAGGAATGTAGTTGGCTTTGAGAATGTTGATAAGAAAATGGGGAGGAGTATGTGAGCCAGAGAACCTCCTAGGAATAGGATCATCTGCTTCATAGGGATTCTACATTAGACCCCTGAGGTACAAAGGAGTAAATTAGCTTTTCCATGGATATAAGGTTACCTTTGTCTGCACTGCCCTCACGAAGGAATCACAACTGCATGTGTTACATCTTTTGGAAGAATCAGACTTAAAAAAGAGTTTTTAAAAATGAGAGTTTTTTTTATTTTAATGTTTATTTTTTTCTTAGAATGTTTGCTTTGGGATGTTGAGCATAAAAATGAGAGGATATTTTGATGAAGGAGGAAAGATGAGGAATGATTCAGGAGTGAGAAGAGGTTCTAAGCAGGCAGAATTGAAGTTAGAGAATGAGGGAACACGACCTTGTAATTTTTTTTTTTAGAATGTACCAACCTTTACAATTATCAGAGAGGTTAAAAAGACAGTCAACACCATCTTTCCTGGGGCACGTTAACCAGTTTGCTGATTAGGTAGTGCTAACTCCAGCCCTGTCATTAGCACTAACAGCGCCTACCACTCATCAGTCTCCAGCCCCCAGATGAATGTAGGAAAAAGGACCCCAGATCCCAAAGGCTAAGAGAAGATGGGCAGAGAAGAAGCCAAAAGAGAAAGGGACCTAGGCCATGTCTGGGTCAAGCCTAGTGCGGCCAGAACCCCTCATCCCCTCCTGGGTGATATTCCCATAAATTCAATTGGAACACCTAGTCCATAAAGATTTTATGATTTCCATATAATTGATAGTTTTTTCTGATTTCTTATTTGTTCCCTTTCCTTTTAGATTGCTTTGCCACCTCACCTAGAGAAGATCCGAGACAGACTGGCTGAAAATATCCATGAGCTTTGGGGAATAAATAAGATAGAGCTTGGCTGGACGTTTGGCAAGGCATGTGTTTCATCGGTGGGGCTGGGTAGAGGGTTGCACTGCCCTGTTCCCTGGGAGAGTTCTTTTTCCCATCTGTATGCCTTTATTTGTGTTCTTACACATGTGATATGCTCTGGCCATGTTGCACTAGGACCTCTAATACTGTATTAATACTAGTTTTCCTCTCCTTTTTGTCTGACTGTAGGGGGAAGCACTCAGTGCTTCTCTTTGAAGTATAATAGTAGTGGACATTTCTGTAGATCGAAGAAGGTCCCTGTTATCCTTCATTTACTAAGGATTGTTATCAGGAATGGATATTGGATTTTTCTCATTTTCTTCTGCATGTACATATTAAGATGATCATGAATTTTCCCTTTCTAGCACAGTGATTGATCTTTGAATATTGAGCCAGTCTTGCATTCCTGGAATATACCCCACTGGCTTAGTGGGTTAGAGTATGCTAACCATTTTTATGTTGTTGGATTTAATTTGCCAAGATTTGCTTTCACATCTGTGTTCACAGGAGTTACTGATATGCTTTTCCCCCTTGCAATGTCTTTGTTGTTAATAGCACAGAAGTGATAGCTCTATCGAATGAGCTGAGAAATACTCCTACGGTTCGATTTCCTCAAAGAATTTGTATAAAATTGTTATTACCTGTGCTCTAAATGTTTAGTAGAGTTTATCAGTGAAGCATTTGAGCTTTGCCGTTTCTTTATGGAAAGATTTCTAACTACAAATTCTGTGTGCATAAAAGATAGAACTATCCAGTTTATGTCATTTTTCTTGAGTGAGCTTTGGTAGTTTGTAACTCTTAAGTCATTTGCACCAATCACCTGAATTGGACTACTGACTAGGGTATGGCTGCAGTGCTATTCTTTGGCCACCTCTTTCATCTGGAGTGGTGCTACTACCCCTGCCATTTATGTCTTCACTCTTGCTAGAACTTGATTAACTTCATTGGTCTCAAACTTTTGTTTTCTTTGATATTTTTCTCATGTCTCTCTCACTAGTTTTATTTCCTTTCTCTTAGTTTAAGTTGCTCTTTTTCTAGTTTCCTTTTATTATTATTATTATTATTGTAGAAGGTTTCCCAAGGAACCTGGGAACTTCCTGAGCCAAAACACTCTATTGTCACCTGTCTGGCTGTCGCTGCAAAAGCGGCACCTCGCTCAGCTATGCTTGCTGTGCAGTCAGGAGCTTGAGGACACAGCTCTGCACAGACAGACCCTGGACCCAGCTTGCTTCTCCCTCGCCTCCATTCAGGGAATATCAGGCCCAGCATTGCATTCAGAAGCTCCATGTTTCCCTTTCCTTCCAAGAAAGCTGTCCTCTCTGCATAGGTGGGGGTGGGGGGGGGGAAGGTTGATTCATTATTTCAAATTTGTGTAATACAGTTTTCAGATGCATCACTAAGATAAATGGATACTCAGAGGAGCTTAAGGAATCGCACTAGAAAATGCTTTTCAAAAAATGTAAATTGACTTTGTTCTGTGACTTGTATAAGACTTGAAGGCAGAAGGATAGGGCAGATATGTGGCTTCTCTGACCCTGACACTCTCAAATTAAGCACATTTCGGGTTGGTTACTGAAAGGCACCCTGCCCTCTAGCATGTATGTGTTTACATAGCCATCATATAGCCTCCTTACAAGTGACCACCTCTTCTGTGTGTACTTATAATACCACAACCTCTCCTAGAGAACTAATCACAACTGCAATTTTACGTTTATCCCTATGATTATTTTGTTAATGTTTCCTGTCCCATTTTACTGGGACTGGGGTTCACATGGCTCGCTGTTGAATGATGTCCAGCTCAGTGCTACCATGCAGTGGACACTCAACAAATGCTCTTGAATTATCCAGCTCATGCCTGGGTCTGCCCTGTACAACACACTAGCCATGAGTCACAGGTGGCTGCTGAGTGCTTGAAATGTCTGAACTTGACTTATCAGAAAAAAAAAAGAAAGAAAGAAATGTCTAAACTTGAGACATGCTGTATAAGAAATACACCAGCCTTTGAAGACTTATTATCAGTCTTCATGATACAAATACAAAGCATCTCATCAATAGTTTCTTGTGTTAATTACTTATTAAAATTGTTAATGTTGAGGTAATACTGTATTAAGTGAAACACATTATTAAATGTAATTTCACCTGTTTCTTTTTGCTTCTCTCCTGTGGTTACTAGAAAAGTTGAAATTACAAATGTAGTGCACATGGGTGGCTAACTCTATGTTCTTTTGGTCAGTGCTGGTCCAGGTTCCGGAGTCCTTTGTTCTGAAGAATGCTGCACGTCAGTGTCATTATGGTGCCATGAATTGTGATCAGGAGCGTGGTTATCACCACGTGTAAAATTCCTTCCAGGGGGAAGTATGTTCTGAATGCAGACACCTGGCTGGAAACAGATCTGCACAGCACAAGTCACTGGCCACTTGGGAACTATCTATCATTTACTAGCGCTACAAAGAGCTGTCTTTGTCCTGTCTGATACAGATTGCCCGGGCCCTGTTTCGGTGTGTGTCCTCTTCTGTTTCCCAGCTGTCAAAAATTTAATTATATTCACTCTTGTGTTGTCACATAGATGCGGGATGACAATAAAAGACAACACCCCTGCCTTGTGGAGTTCTCAAAGCTCCCTGAAACTGAGAAGAATTACAACCTGCAAATGTCAACCGAAACCTTAAAGTGAGTGTTTAATTGAACTTAACCTAACCAGTGAGTGGGTGATTTAATGTCTTATAACTAAATTTGCCTCAAAGACATTCTGATCATGAAAGAATGGTAATTGTTGATGCCACAAAAGGGTTAGTAAAGTGACTAACACAGCGCCATTGTTATGTGTTTATTTCGTGAGAGACCACTTGCCATTTTCCAGGGATAGGGAAAAAGAAGAGGAATTCATAATCAAACCAATGACCTGTTCACGTTAAATCAGTCAAGAAAGAGGCATTTCTAGAAACAAGATTTGATTCACTAAAATTCAAATTAAAAATAACATTTAGCTTCTCCATGATCCCACCTGTAGTTTAAAGCCTAATTCAGTCCTTATTCTTTTTATCCCAAATTGGTATCTCCCATCTTGAATTCCTTTTGTGCTTGTTACCTGTTCTCTCTCTGTTATGTTTCTCTGTTCTCTCATGTCAGTGCAGAAAATGTTAACACTGTGGTTTCGTAGTGCTCTTGACAGCACCTTGTCTTGCAGGCTCACACAGATGCTGTCTTCAGTCACACAGATACTTCTTGAAGGTGTGGCTTTGGCTCCTCATGGTGTCCAGTGTAGCCCCAGGAACAGTACAGGGAGCACACAGTAAATACTTCCTGACTTGTGGATTGCTGCTCTATCTGTTCCCCAAAATAAGAGAATCAAGATGCAATCCCAATGTGAATTTGTGAACTAAAAGATGACTCCAAGAGGGGCTATTTGTGAACTACTTTTCTGTATTCTTATGCTCACTATCATCTGAATTGAGTTAGGAAACTATGACCTTCCCGTGAACCTGACCAGTGTCCTATTTGTGTCAATCAAAGTTTGTTGTACCAAATCCAAGCTCACTGCTTTGAGCATTGTCTGTGGTTGCTTATCTTCTATGATGGCAGAGTCATGTAATGGTGCACTACTTGACAATAGGAATACCTTCCAAGGGATGGGTCACTGGGAGAGACCATCATTGGGCAAACACAATATTAGCAGTGGATTTTGTATGCTTAGGGGCAACAGTGAACAAAAAACTCATGAAATTAAATCCAGCACAAGGGAAAATTACCCTGGCAAGTGATGTGGTAAGCAGCAGATGCACATGGCTGCAGCTGGTATCAAACACTATGACGTTGCCATGGCTACACCATCACTAGGTGATGGGAATTTGGGGAACACCTTCATATATGCTCTCCATTCTTGGCTGAAGCATCATCACAGTGCTTGCCTGTACAGTTTCTGACTGGCTGAAACTTTTCCTGTCTGGTTCTTTACAGAAAATGTTTGGCAGCCCTTGGCTGTTTGTAGCAGCTCACTTGCGGGCTAGGGTCTTGCTGCCCTTTACCTGGCAGTTACCTGACCCTTATCTTCTCCCTCTGTTATGTCACAGGACCCTCCTGGCCCTGGGATGCCACATTGCCCACGTTAATCCGGCTGCTGAGGAGGATCTCAAGAAGGTCAAACTGCCCAAAAAGTAGGTTTATTTTAGTGGTTGAAGATCTTAATGCTCTGTCTGAACTTTTTTTTTTTTGCAACTCATGCATGAAGGCATGAGCAAGGTGTCAGCCCCAGGTACTGCGAGCCCCAAATCAGGAGGGCTCCTCCAATTGCTGAGATGGCACTGAAACCCCGAGAGAAACCTGGTGAAACACCTGTGTCTTCAGGTTTTCCTTCTCTCTTCTCACTACTGTTGCTTGTTGGAGGCAAAGAAATGTGGTGCTTTGGGTTGGGTGTACTTACTCTCTGTTGTCTATAAGGATAGCAGCTGGCACAGGAGCTTGAGAGTGGTCAGTAACCACAGCAAAGATTCACTCCTCTGGCCTTGGGCCAGTCTTTATAAATCCTCTGTTGATGTGGGTGTCTCTGCCAAGATCTGAGTTTGCTCCCTAAATTTTCGTGTGCCCTCCTCTCTCTCTCACCCTGTACAGTCACAGTCACATGTGCTCACACATTCAGACCCACGCTCACCGGTGCAGCCCCCTTAGCTGGCTCCCTCGCTCTCCCTCATGTGTGCCAGCCTTAGTGTGCAAGTAGTATTCAGACTGGCATCATACTAACCTAGGACCCAAGTGGGTGCTAGCTTTAATCAAATGTTTATAGTCCCCTTTTTTAAACTCCCCAGCTGATAATCTCCACTCTCAAAGGAAGCTCCTGGTGCCGAGGACAGCACATCTCAGGGCTGCCTGCTGGCTGAGTCTGCGGGGGCAGTTCTCAAAAACAACACCTGTTGACTCGCCCAAGTTCAGGTGCCTGAAAGGTGGACAAAGGCCATTGTCCTCTGCCTGCAGCAAACCCTTACCTCATGCTGCTCAGAGGTTCCTAGGCAGAGTGAGCCCATTCTTCCAGGTATCACATTCTGGCTCCTGCACTGATCTGGGCAGTCAGAGGCCCTGGGCTAACAGGCAGCTGCCCTGGTCCTCTCCACACACACCATGACCTCTACCTGGATTCGAACTGAGTTTGTGCCCATCTTCACATTTTCTATCAAATTATTTGTCAAATTATAGACATTGGAGGCCACGACGTCTGACCTAGATAGCTAAGCACAAAGGTCACTTGAAGCACATAAAGTCTCTGATTTTTGTTTCCAGTTACCAAGGTATTGTTTTTAACTTTCTAATGCCCAGGGATCATTCTGTGATGATTTATCAGAAACTAGTCGGCTCGAGAGGCTCCTGTGCCTGTCTGGTTAGAACCGCTTGTATTTTTGAAGTGGTGTGAAAGAGCTGATAATGTTTCAGCATGCTGAATGTGCCATCATGTGTAGAAATCCATAAGTAGTTTTCTTAGAAATAAGGATGGTTTGACTCACCATCCACTTTCTCCAGCAGTTTCATTCTGTGACATACAAGAAGTACAGCTGTTGAAGGGCTTCATCTCTGGCCTTGAAACAGGACTGAAGGGTAGAAGCTATGACTGCAACCATATTTGCATAATGTTTTTACTATGTGCTATTGATCTAAAACCTGTAATGGGGAGTTCATTCAAATGTGTTCAAAATACCCTTTTTTTTTTTTCACTTGTAGCTACATGATGTCCAATGGCTATAAACCAGCCCCTTTGGACTTGTCTGATGTGAAGCTGTTACCGCCTCAAGAAATCTTAGTGGATAAGCTTGCAGAAAATGCACATAATGTTTGGGCAAAAGACAGAATAAAACAAGGATGGACCTACGGCATTCAACAGGTGAGACGCAATGGGTCAGGCCTGCTGTAAACGTTAGTGATCATCCATCAACATGCCATTCTGCTTTTTGGTGTGAGATTGGAAGGTGGAGGTTGCCCTTGCACTTTGTCCCTCCTGCCTCAGCACAGCACATTCGTTATTTATAGAATCATGGGACTGAGCAGAATCTGTAATAGTCACATGGATATTAACTGGGCACAATTCCAGTTTTACAGAAAACGGATAGGCTCACCCTTCCTTTGTTAGTCTGGTTCAGTTGTGACCGTGGTGTCCCGAGCGTGTGCCACAGCATCTCCTCTCACCCCTGTCTTGCTGCTTTACGTCAGGGAGAGTTGAGCTCTCATGACTTTCTCTTTCTCCAAGGCCAACATCACAGCTCCATGGTTTATCTGGGGGGCTTCCAACTCATTACCCGTGAGGGTGAAAAGAGGGCACGCTAGCCTAGGAGAGGGAAAACTAGCCTGCCGTGAAGCCCGTGCCCTCCCACTGCAGTCCACTGGGGCAGTATTCCTGGGCAGCGTTCTTAACGTCAGCAGAGGGTAACCAGAGAACCATGGAACAGCAAGGAGTTAGTAGAGTTTAGAGTCCAGCCCCAAAGCTCTGGCATGCCTCGCTTCCTGAGTGCACCCCTCATCTCAGTAAGTGCCAGGGAGAGTATCAGGAAAGTTCAGGGGTAACTGTGTACACATGTTGACTCACATCTGAACCTCTGAAGCTGTACCTTCTGGAAGCTGAAAGGACTACATCTGTGGGAACAATAATAGGATGGGAAGTAGGGGTTTCAAAGCAGCATGTCATCTATATTCATTTATTATGACTTACCACTGCAATTCTCATTATCTTCTTCAATCCTCCAAGGACCTGAGGAAAACTGAAATGTGAGCATGTGCCTGCTACAATAAATTGGACCCTTGGTGGCTCTGCCACCTTTTCAAGTGTTTCTCTATAATATAGAGTCTCTCACTGATGTTTCTCTGTTAAGAGGCTGTTGTGAGAAGGCTATAATAGTTTAATCTTTGGCAGGATCATCCATAGGGGAATATTTACACTAATCCCCATCTGCTTCGCCTTGAGAATGGTTTATAGCTAATTTTGTGAGATTTCATTTTATTCACAAGGTGGCGTTATTAAAATGTGTTCTCTAATGCTAGCTTTGAATATTAGTAAAATTTTTTGACTCATACTTCTTTAATCTTGAAGAGAAGTGGCAAATATGTACTTTGCTCAATCTCAGGGCACCAGGGGACTAGCTATTAGACTTAGATGAGAAAGCCAGGAGCGTTGCCGGGAATATGTGAGTGGGACAAGCGATTTGTAAAGACAAAATGATCTTCTCAGCACCCTTCTCTCTGGCTTCACATAGGATTTGAAGAACAAAAGGAATCCCCGTCTGGTGCCATATACCTTGCTGGATGAGCGAACCAAGAAGTCAAACAGGGACAGTCTCCGTGAAGCTGTCCGGACGTTTGTTGGTTATGGATACAACATTGAACCATCAGATCAAGAGCTAGGTAAGGAGCTGATATGTTAACTCCACCACAATTTGCTGAAAACATTCTCTTCTAGGGAAATGCTAACTTCAAATAGGTCTGGTTTGCATTATCAGAGATGATATCGTTGCCCAAGAGCACTAAACTAAATGGTGTGTTTTAAGAAGTCAGAGTGAGAAAGGAAGAACCACGGTTGTTCATAAAATGGTCTCCCACTGGCAGATGTTTCCATGATGAGCACCTCTGTGACTCGGTTCTACAGACAGAAGTTCTCAGCCAGGGTAGCTGTACTTTTTAAGATAGTCACAAAATCAAGTTACTTTTCATCCTCTCACTTTCCAGACATGTGACTATCAGCTTACTTTTTAACCAGGCAATTGCATCTCTAAATTCTGATACTTGGTAATCTCACCAGCTTGAACAAGTGATTTAAACTCCCTGAGTCTCAATTTCTTCATCTGTAAAATACCAGTAGTACTACTGACCTCATCCGATGTTGAGAGGAAAAACTGAGATATAGTCTCTAGAACCTACTAAAAAGTAATCACACAGTAAATGGTATTATATTATTATGATATGATGATGATAATGGATGATATTATGAACAGAGTGTTTTACTGTAAATGGGAAAGCTCTCATCAGTCTTAGTTGATGTCACATTCCTTGGAAGAATACTACATAGTCATTAAAGATTTATGTTCTCTCTTTCCTGCCTACATTCTCTGGTCCCTGTCCTTCTCATGATAGCTGACCCTGCTGTGGAGAAAGTCAGCATAGACAAGATTCGATTTTTCCGGGTAGAGCGGTCTTACGCAGTGAGATCTGGAAAGTGGTATTTTGAGTTTGAGGTGGTAACCGGAGGAGACATGCGTGTTGGCTGGGCCAGACCAGGCTGTCGGCCTGACATTGAGCTGGGGGCTGATGACCAAGCCTTTGTGTTTGAAGGAAGCAGGGTGAGTCTGCATAACATCCACATGTCCTCAACCCAAGTTTTACTTCTCCAAACATTTCCCTGGGAGATAGAAGTACTGAAAGTCAGGATCTCAGACTTCCCATGTATATTGCCACCACCAGTGGTTAAATTAGACTGTAGCATGGTTATTGCCTCGTGATTGTGCCTTTGCGCTGGCAAAGGGGAGGACTATATGCCCTCATCCTTTCTCTGATCACCTCCATATCTGCTCTAGCCCATGAGTCTATTGCCTCTGCTTCAGAGCAGGCTCATAGAACACCATGCAGTATGTGAGGAAATCTTACTGCTTAGCCCGAGAAGGGGTCTCCTTGTGGTCACAGATGGCTAGGCATTAGGGGACTCTGGCCACATTTTCCGATGAACTGTATATACCTCAGCTTCACTCACCTGCAAGATAGTCCTTATTAGAGAGGTGAGTGCTTTGCAGAAATCAGACACCATTACCAATTTGGAGAAGCTACTCATGTGGTCATGTCTCTAGCTTGGGGCGGGGGGCGTCTAAGAATTCCACTCCTCTGAGCACTGGGATCTTGTTTTCTAGGGCCAGCGTTGGCATCAAGGGAGTGGGTATTTTGGACGTACCTGGCAGCCAGGAGATGTGGTCGGCTGTATGATTAACCTAGATGATGCCTCAATGATCTTCACATTGAACGGGGAGCTGCTGATAACCAACAAGGGCTCTGAACTAGCTTTTGCTGACTACGAGATTGAGAATGGTAAATCCACTACCTTCCCCCCACTCCAACTCCATGAGTTGAAGGAAAATCCAGGGAGAACTGGGTGAGCTCTTCTACCTCTTATTTAGGGCACCCTGTCTTTTGCATACTTGAAACCCTGGTGGTGAAGACTAGTCCTTATGCTATCATTTTGAAGAAGCAAGGAAAATAATGGTGATAGGTGATAGGTGTAGCATAAATATAAGTTCTGAACTTCCAGAAATATTGACTAAGCAGCTCTTTGATTCTCTGTGCGATGCCCTGGTAGATAAAGGTTTCCCAGTATTACAAAGGAATTGCTACTGCATGTGGACTGATTTCCCCAGAACGAGAAGAAAAGCCAGTGAATTAAAGAATTATCCTTTTATTCTGATTTAAATTTTCAGTCTGCATATTTATGTAATTGAATATGATGTTTTGATGAGAACTATTGAAACACAAAGTTTGACCTGTTATCCTGAATGAAGCATAATTTATTTTGCGAGTCAGATATGCTCACACCCAAGCACCACTGGACTTATTAATGGCCATCAATAGGCCATAATCAGGGCAGTGCTTCCAGCTATACAAAGGAACAGTTGCGGCTTCTCATTTGCTGTCTACATAACTACATGGCACCCACAAGGGGGTGGCGTATAGGAGAAGCAGCCCTGAGCTGCACTGTCAACAAACAGCGTGGTTTCCACAGTCTTGGCTTGGTTTTTCTGGCCTTCACTTTCTTGTCTAGACTAGAAAATAAGAGGATAGGCTGCATGACTTCCAATATCCTAGAGATAAAGTTCTATGGCAATCACTTAATGCTCACTATGTATACAACACTGCGTTGCGTGTAGGGTCATGCTCTGGTTCTTCATTGCAGGTCAGGATGAGGCATGCAGGGAGCAGAGATGGGGCTGCTCTGGGTCAGAACACCTGGGCTCTCTTCCTGCCTCCACCCATCCCCACCTGCGACGTTTTGGATTGACTTTATTTAACTTCTTTGCATCTCATTTCCCCTTCTATAAATGATTAGGGTTCCTGGTAGCTTTGAATCTGAGACTTGGCAATAGGAAACAGTCCCCACCCAGAAAGCTGAGAAAGACAAAACTGCAGGGGCAAGAGCAGCACAAATGCCACATGTAGTCATCCAGAATGTGATTTATGCACTGTTTTAGCTTTCTATGTCACTTTCACACTTCTGTGCCTACTATGTGCAACAGGCATAACCAGCTGTACTTTAGGAGAGCTTCAGAGAGTTTTCATATTTGAGCAAACAGGAAGGTTGTGTTTTTCTAAAAAGACAGGATGACTAAAGCCGCTTGGAGTCATTTTTTAAATCAAAGTTTGGGAGACAAATTCTATTTTCGGAGACAAGAAAGACATTGCCAGCAGAGCGAAAGAGGGGTGCAGTGCTCAGAGACTTATAAAGGGAAGTAACATAGGTGGGGATGGGCACAGTGGAGACGGGCTGTCTCCTGATACTGTTGTTAAGAAACACATACTGGCCTAGTACCCACCGCAAGGAGGTACTGTCTTACTGAGGTCAGGAGGAAAACAGAGTTCTAGAGGATTCAGGCTCATTGCCAGGGGGAATTATTCTCTGGGGTAGAAAGAGACCAGGACTAGAGACCTGTGAAGCCTTGACATGATGACAGGGAGGAGACAAGAATGTTGTCTGTTGTGCCGAGCTATAGAACATTGTCGAGTCCAAAGTCTTGCTGCTCAAGGTGGGATCCACCTGTTGGAAATACAGAATCTCGGGCCCTTCCCCAGATCTACTGCATCAGAAACTGCTGCTAAACAAGATGCCGGGTGGTCTGTGTCTTAGGAGTGAGAAGCGGTAGTCTGAAGTATACAAAAGTAAGCGGTCATCGTACTAAAGGGTTCATTTTCTAATGGTAAAAAGAAAAAAAGATGAAGTATGCACATTTTACAGCAGGGGGTTAGAAATAGCAGTGACTGACACAGAATGAACATCCTCGAAGAATGCATTGGAATCAAATGTTTGATAAGGAATATGAGTGCTGTAAGGAGATGACTGTGCCCTCATGGGGCGTAACGGGAGGAATCAGGAAACTTCAGGAAAAGGTGATAACGTTGGGAATACATGTGTATGGAACGATGATGAAACTGGAAAGCTAAGGTGCAGATCGTAACCTGACAGTATATACAAAGACTCTGGCTTTTCATTGAAAACACTGTTAATGTCTGATCTGGCCAGGCACCCTTGGACATCACTCTCTAGGAAATGGGGAGCAATGAAGGCTGCTGCAGGTTTTGAGCAGAGGAATGTGCTAAAGAGAGGGGTACTTGAGGATAACTTTGTTGCAGTGAAAGCGATCCCTGGTAGACCTTTTGTGTACAGAGACATGATTTGGCCTTGACAACAACAGTCTGTAACAGAATTGGACTGTGTTATGTTAACACATTACGCCATACGATTGTATCACACTTTAATAACACAGAGACACGATCATCGGAAGGCTCTTGTAGGTCTACCATGGCTTAGGAGTTAGCAGAAGGGTGGGTGGAAGAAGTCTGCCTGTCATTTGATGACAAATAGCCCAGAGGCCTGGAATCCTCATACAGCATCTCTCTGTTCTCTGCAGAATGTAGAAAGCGGCAACAGCTCTTGCCTTAAGCTCTCAGTGAAATTATATACTGAAAATAACATTTTGTACATTGTAGCCCTCAGGAAGGCAACACCCCAAATATTCTGGTGTTCTGATCACCAGTGCCCCAGCCTTGATCCAAGCCTTTATGCCAGTGCGAGCTGGGCTATGGGAAGTTCTTAGTTTGAAGAGGGAAGGGAGCAGACATTACATTTCATGACTGTTTCTTTCTCTGGGTGTCTCCATCCTCTTCTGTGTGAATACTCCCTTCTGCTGCCTTAGACTTCTCCTAATGACTGTTCCCTGACTGCATCTTCACAACCCTCAATGTTAACCAAAGGCATCTGAAAACTCAGAAACCGCCATGCTAAAACCTTTGCCATCAGTCTTCTCTTCATCTTATTTAAAAAAAAAAAAAAAAAAAGATGAAATCCTGCACATCCCTTAGACCTCAGACTGTGACATCTGGAAGAGACTTTGGTGCCCATTCCTGTGCTGCCTCTCTGCTGGGCACTCCCCAGAGGCACATCCGCCTCCAGCGTTGCTTCTGTGTCTGCAGGGCCAGACTTCCAGGCTGTTGCTCCCATAAGCCTATTGGGGTTTAACAAATCCCCCGGCTCTGCTGGCAGCTCTTCCGTAGGCAGTAGATGAAACTTACTTGCGGGAAGTGTTACTGCCATCTGCGCGAAAGCACACTGGTACCGAGGGCCCCCTGTTGCTCTCCCTCCAGACGGGTGCTGTGTTTCAGAAAGTGACTGTGGCAAGGACCTCGTGTTTCCTGTGTCTTATAGAAGACTTGTGTGGCCATCTCAGTGCTGTCCCTGAGCCCCATCGCCACAGGAAATGGAAATTAATGGGTAAAATAATTGCTGCTGGAATGAGGCTCTCAGAAACACCCAGGAATGGTCTGAGTGTCATCTCACCCCCTCTCCAAGGTCTCAGCGCTTCCATTACTGGCAGGGATTTGCTCTCATGCCTTTCTTCAGTTGGAAATGGGTTAAAATTGGAGCGAACCACAGTTTAGATTTTCTGCAGAACTGGTTTCTTACCAAGCACCTGCATAATAAAAAGGTGACCTCCTGGCTACTCACCTCTCTTCGTAGCTAGAAAACTAGTGTGACAGTGTAAGGTGTCGCGATAACAAGTTTATCAGAACTCAAGTCCTCAAGGAGGTTGCAGTGCATGTGTACTTGCTGTGTCTGGCCCGAAACAAGAACTCTACCATATCTAGGTTCAACATAATGCAGATTTCCTCTCAAACCTCTTCCAAGATGTTAGCAGGTAGGGAAGGAGGTATTGCTTTTCCCTTTATTGTCCCATCATCTTTTGCAATCTCCTTCAAAGCTGTGTGTTCACTGGGGTGTGTTCAAGGTGCAAATTCTTGTTAGGAGAGTAAGTGTTCACAGGAATGCCAGGTCCATTCCAGAGTAACAGTTGGCTTCCGTGAGGAGCAGCGCTTTTCCTCTGAGGGGCCCAGAGCACTGTGCAGTATGGAACTCCAGCTGTCTTATCTAGAAGCCACTGGTTAACTACATGACACTTAGCAAAATATTTAGTAAAGGAACAAGCTGGTCATTGTAGGTAAGAACTAGAAGGCAGACAGCCTGGCCTCTGATCCCATTGCTTGCTCTGCTTCCTTGGTGGCCTTGCTCACCTGCATGCTTTCCAGGAGACAGAACTCAGACAAGCTCTCCTCTTGCTCAGCCTTGGTGTCCTCACCTCTAAAATGGAAATAATGATGATATAAATCTGTGGCGCATTAAGCCCAGTGCCTGACAATTGATAAATAGTAGCTGTTGTGGTTTATCATCCTTGTTCCTCCTTATGGATCATGCAAAATTAAAAAATTCGATGAACTTTTAATGCTTCAAGTAAAAAATTTTAGAACTGTAGAGGTTGTCATTAGCTGGAACCCTGCCTCCGGATGCAGGGAGCTGATGAAATTAGTCCAATTATCAAGATCCTTCCCTTGTAGAAAGTGCTTGGTGCCTTGGGGAGATTCAGCCTCACACTTTGACCTTGTGGGACTTTTTTCTTTTTTCTGACTCAATCCTTGCTGTTTAGCTTCTGCTCTAAAGCTTTACAGAGCTGCCCCAGCTGTGCCCACTTAGCCCCCAGGAGGTCCCGGATCCTCTTTCCCTCTCATTGCTCCACATCCATGACTTGTTGCTGTGTCTTTTCTCCTGCAGTGTTCAGCTGTTCCCCTGTGGAGCAGGCTCCTGCCCCACAGAGGCTGCATGTTACCCTGTAATGAGCGCAGCCCTCTGGCCAGGAACATAACTGGTATTTAAATCAGGGCACTCACTGCCTGTATATTCACCCTCCCTGCCACACCGACAGGCAGCTGGGCTATGAGTCAGAGCGTGTGGGATCTTGTCCCTTTTTGTAACTTGCCTTCTCGTGACCTTGGTCAAGTCTAATAGCTCCTCAGGTCTTCAGTTTTTAGTCTGTGAAGTCCCATCCCTTCTGTTAATAGCTTAGAATGACAGGAAGTTCAAGATCTATAGAAAAAAAAACCTTCATGCGAATATTGCCCTTTCTGCATGGATCTTACCTTTCCTGTGGGTCTGTGACTAGGAAGTTATTCAAATGACCTGAGTTGTTCAGAAGTCCTCATCCTTGCTTCTACCCACTCAAGGTTTTGCACCTGCAATTCATTTTATTCTGCCACTGAAGTTCATGAAGATGAAAGAAGAGAAATTTTCCCTGGATATCCTATCTCAGCTCACATCAAAGCTCAAACACTTCCTGATCATGACTCTGGTCATTTTCAGGGTGGGACACCCCCTTAACAGAAACCAGAATACTGTCTGGGAGGTCAGGGGTGCTTCACAGCCAACATCACTCTTGCATAGTCTATTTGTTGCCCCCGCTTCTGTCAGCTCCCTGGGATCAAGGCAGTTTCTTCTCCTTCCTTGACATCACTCATCTCACAAAGAGAGCAAAACCTTCTGTCCCAATGGGGGCCCCTCAAGTGTCGTCAATGAGCAGTCTTTATTCCATGCTGGAATCTTGTTTCCAAAGACTTTTATTTATAAAAGCGTGTGTATACAAAGGACATGATTCCATCTCTCACTGTTCGTAGCACAAAAATGCTGGAAGCACACAGAGAGCTCTCAGGAAGGGGGTACAGGACTCCCTCTCTGACTGGCAAGTCCAGCTGCCTCATGAGGACCATGGCCGGAGCCACCAGTTCACCCCCAGACTCTGTAGCCTTGAGAAGAAGCTCTTTGTGCAGACACCACCTTCATTCTGCAAGGACCCCATTAAGGCTTCCTCTTTGGAAACGTTTCTGGATAGTGTCAAGAATGAACTCATAGTTTCTAAAAGCAACCAGTGTAGCTATCCAGTGTTATTTTGGCGACTCTTTGCATAGCAGCTTGGGACTTAGATAACAGCACATCAGCACCCACTCTAGGAAGTGTACATTTTAGCCTCCGTGTGTGTCGGGCATAAACTCTCCCCAACTCGGCCTTTAAATTTCCCCTTAAATAAACAGTGCTATCCTAGGAGCAATGCCAGGTTTCTTTGAGTCCTCCAACTCCAGCTTAACACTCCCCTCCCCTCCGCCTGGGAGAGCCTTCCCTGCCCCTCTGGGTGCTCCCAGCAATCTCAGCTGTCTTCTGGCCTCCTGCCTCCTACATCTTCCCACATTCTCCCAAATCCAATGTAATTAGTGCTTTCCCAGCTCTGCCAATTTGTTGGCCCACAATTATGATTTATAAATAGCCTACAAATAAGAACGCCAGTTTGAACTTGTGCATGGCCGTTTTTAACATGATGAGGATCCAGAAATGAGCTCGGAGAGGCAATAACTGTAGGCAGGAGGGAAGGCATTTTCTACAGCACTGGCTTGAGAAATCGAGCTCTTCTGCTTATGTTGGGCCCACAGCTGTAGGATAGGAGGGTAGGGAGTTTATAAAATGTGTATTGGAAACAAATCATATTTCTTTCATCCAAAACTTGTTAGAAGCATCCTCTCAAAACAAGGAACTACCGGGCGGCACTCTCCTGTCACTACAGATGTGGAGGTCTCCAAAAGTGAGGCATTTTGCCCCAGATGTTTTCATTAGGTTTCCCTAGTGTTTTCTTTTTGGCAGTGGTTAAAATTTCCCAGGGCTTCATGATCAAACTTAACTCAGATATAAAGAATTTCACTTTTTTATCTCTTTGATTTACTTTTCAGCTGATATGTGTATCTTAAGAGTATCCTTAGCTGATGTTTTTCCCTAAATCATTTAGAATCAAACTGGCTTTTCTTTCCCATAAACCAAGAGCAGCTGTAGACTCCATGTGACCTCCTATTACTGAGTCTGTGTGCCAGGAAGAAGGACCAAGAGTGGTATCCCATCCTTCCGACTGGGACCCTCAGCCATAAAGGAAGCAGAGGTCCGGCTTCCTCACAGCTGGCTGGGGTGGTCCTGAGGTTGAAGCAGGGCTCTCTCTCGCCATTCTGCAGGCTTTGTGCCCATCTGCTCTCTGGGACTGTCTCAGATTGGCCGCATGAATCTCGGGATGGATGCCAGTACCTTCAAGTTCTATACCATGTGTGGCCTCCAAGAGGGCTTTGAGCCTTTTGCTGTCAACATGAACCGAGATGTTGCAATGTGGTTCAGCAAGCGCCTCCCAACGTTCGTCAACGTGCCAAAGGATCATCCACATATAGAGGTAACCTGACGCGCTGTGGGTGGCCCTGCCAGAGTAGGTGGGTCAAGGCACTAAGCTCCGGCTAATGCCCCTGTCAACAGGCAGCCACTTTCCTAAGTCCTTGCCCCTGCTGCTTACCAGTCACCGCCTCGCTAACCCTCAGAGCTGTAGCTGGAGGCACCTTAATTAGGGCAGCTCAGTAGCACTTTATAAATGGCAACCACCTTGTAGATACAGCTTTGCAGACAGAATTTCCCTTTTTTGCCTCTTTTTTATCTGGTCTTTGAGCCACTGTGTTTTCTCCAGATGTGCCAGTGTTAGTGATGTCATAGCAATATAATAGCCAGAGACCTTAAATTCTGATTTCCCTAAAGAGTTAACTGAGATGTAGACCTATCTATACTTCTGAAACTTAGAGTATTGTAAATCAATGTCAAATAATAAAGATTCATACCTGTCCTCAAGATGACTTACAGCTCATTTTCTATGTTCATAATTTAACTCCATTTAACTTCTACAGAACCATTTCCCACATTTCAGCTGAGGTATAGCTGATTGTGATTCTTTTATCATGTAGGGGAAGCTGAAAGGAGCCTGTAAGGAGATTGTAAGGAGCTTGATTTGGGTTCTGGGTCTCCATCGGCTCACCTCTGCTTTAGCCGTGCTCAGCATGGTTTCCTCATGGTGTGAGGTGTGGGAGGGGGCTGATGGAGCATCAGACACATCAGCTCCACTGAAGCATTAGATTCACATTTACTCACCTTCCAATCTAAATTCAACTTGCACCAACTCTTAAGTCCCTACTTTCACCCAGCGTCTTAAATAGTAGAGACTTCTATTTCTCTCTTTTCTATGTGACCGTTACTTTAGGAATCTGTCTCATAAACTCTTGGAGATTATGACCCCCTTTGGCAAACTGAAAGACTACAGAAACCCTCCTCTTAGGACAAATTTACAAACTGCACAAAAATATTCAAGCACACTCATAGACCTCAGGATAGGAACTATGGAATGCAGGGGGAATATAAATATCATTATAAATCTCAGCTTATGTCCTTTGCCTTTTTCCATTCCCCGCCCCATTAAGATACTTTGAAAATCTAGTTTTGATCCTTCATCCTCCAGCTTGGCCCCTGCAGTGCTTGTTCCCTGATACCAGAGATTTCTTGTGTTTAGAGTAGCCTTCAGGAGCCTCAGCCCTCAGTCTGTGACTGTGGCAGAGATGGGAGATGCAAGCTGGAGGAATCACCCTCCGAGGGGACTCCTCTGTCGCCTCTTGCTTTGGACTTTCTGGAGCCCTTTTCCTAGCCAGTCTCATTCCCACTGACCAGGGAAGTCTTTGAAGAGATTTTCTCCTTTAGCTGCTTGCCCCTGATCTGAGAAGTCAGCCTTGGTGGTCACCATACTGCATCACCTAGATACTAAGCCTTCCCCCACCCCATTCTTTACCCTGTTACTTTTCTCTACCCTTGATACTGCAGAAAACCCAGTGGGCATGTTTTTAAATCTCCAATTATTCCAACTAGAGACAGATGTGTTATATTCTACAGGGCAGGGTCCATGATGAGACTAATGGTTTGGTCATTATTGGTGACGTCTATGGTTTGCAGAAAGCCTTGACTACATGTCATGTCAATGAGAGAAGAGGGGAGAGGCAAGGTTAGGTCTATGGGTATGTCAGGGTGATAACCTTTGATGTTTCCAGGTCATGAGGATCGATGGCACCATGGACAGCCCTCCATGCCTCAAGGTGACCCACAAGACGTTTGGCACACAGAATAGCAATGGCAACATGATCTACTGCCGCCTGAGCATGCCTGTCGAGTGCCACTCCTCCTTCAGCCACAGCCCCTGTCTGGACAGTGACGCTTTCCAGAAAAGGTGAGGGCGAGGATGCCAGCTCTCAGGGCTACTCTTTATGTCTGCTATAAATTGCCTTTCTGACTATCTTTTACTCTACCCTTGCACAACTAAGCCTCTGTAGATAGGGTTCTCTGTGCTGTCAGTCAGGTAAAGAAATGAGATGTGTGTGCCTATACACGCATACATGTGCACGTGCGCTTTTGCAATGCACGTGTGAGGGACCACTCGAGGAAAACAGGGACACCTGATGAAAAATCTCTCCCTCTTCTTGAGTCCACTGCGTCCCAAGTCTCCTAACAACAATATGGCATGCCAGTATTTTCAGGGTAAAAGGAAAGTGTGTAAGACGGTATGGCCATTGGCTTTGGGTGAAATTAAGAACTTCTGGAGGCAGATTCATCCTTCTTGGCATGACTGTAGCTGATGTTCATCCCAACCAGCTGTGTGACTCATGAGTACTGTGGCTTCTTCCTCCTGATAAGGAATATAGTCCTTGCTATCGTCTTTCATTTAATGTCTATGTTTAATCATTGATGTATATCCGCCTGTCCTGAGCTGTCTTGTCCAGATTTCCCCTAGAGTTTCACAATCTACCAAGCTTTAAAACAAACTTAGCTGCTTGAGAAAACAGGGCTGAATGTATTCAGTGGTATCCCTGCCTTTGTTATTGCAATCTGCTCCCCCACCTCCAACTCTAACTTACCATCTGGGCGGAGGGATGTCAGCCCTGCCTTGTTGTAGCATGTTATGAATGAACAAGTCCCAAGGCCAGTTAGAATCAATTTTATGTAGGAAATAGTTTCTTAAACTTGCCTTCATCATTAAAGGTAGATCAATTGCCTGTTAGAATTGTGG
Organism: Galemys pyrenaicus; assembly: GCA_019455555.1. Classification (NCBI taxonomy): domain Eukaryota; kingdom Metazoa; phylum Chordata; class Mammalia; order Eulipotyphla; family Talpidae; genus Galemys; species Galemys pyrenaicus. Next base: position 2,896,828 of record JAGFMF010011739.1, on the reverse strand, counting down.
GATCCGCTATACAACTGAATAACTAAAGCCTGGATTATCTCCCCCCTAGGAAACAGATTCAAGAAATACTCTCTCAAACAACAACAGTAAGTAAATGTGCTCAATTATGGCTTTAATTATTTGATTCTTTGCTGTGCCTAGTAATATGCCCCTTACAGCAAAGATCCGTCTAGAGATCCTCTTTAATTGCCAATTACCCTATCTTTTAATTTCCATTTGATGTTTCCAGAACACATGGATGGCATTTCTCAGACGGGGGAAGACAGTTACTCAGTGAAAAGCAAAAGCTCTACCTGGGGCTCCTCACTGTGCATCATGTGTACTTTTTACCCATATGCTACCAGGGTCCCAGTGATTAAAATCACTTTCTGATTAAAATGAACATCAAATGAAGGGAGGGGGGCTTAATTTAATCCTTTTGTTTACTCTTTTTTGGTAAACTTTCATGAGTCAACTCACCCATCACTTTGAGCAATACCAGGAATGATGCTAAAAACAAATAAGCAGGAGCTGGGAGGCAGCCCAGTCACAAGGCAACACAGCCTCGTCGCTTTCTTTCTCATATCCTCCTTTAGCGCCTGGCACCAAAAATTTTTTAAAAAAAATTTTTAGAAGGAATGCACATCACCTTTTCTATAAGGTTCATCCTATACAATCCAAGTTCATAGGTTAACTGTCACCAGGGAGAAGGCTTTTGTTGCAACAAGTCACACATTAGTATGTGCGGGCACAGTGCTGCACCTTCCCTCTTAATTCCCCAGCAGCCCCATGGGATGGACAGTATTGTGCACTCTGAGTCACAGACAGGACAAATGACTTGTCCAGGGTCACGCTTATCATAGCTGCCAGTGCCAGGGCTCAGCCCCCAGTGTCTGCTGACCCTTGACCTTCTAATCAGAAAAATATGACCGGGTGCAAATAAAAGCAACTTCACTAAGAATAAATGTGCTCAATTCTATAAAGAAAATGAGCAGTCACTTACCTCAGTGCTTTAACTGTTATTATAGTGATCTCCTTCATAAATCGTTACAACATCTGCCGAGAGCCACCGTAATTCTCAACACCTCCTGTCATTGAGCCTGATGCCCCACAAAGTATGTCCGGCCACAATGTGGGGTTTTTCTTTTGCAGACTCTATTCTGAGACTCCCTTTCCCCCCACCTACAAGTTCTCTGACCTTGACTGTTATCTTTCTCTGAGGACAGGGACAATTCCCAGGGTCCCTTCCCCAACCCCTCCACCCCAGCAGCTCAGGTCTGCCCTGGTGCCCAGGAGAGGGGTAGATCTTGTGCTGGCCATTCTGAGTGGCTGCCACTAATTTCCTCTGCAGAATAGGTAAAAACAGGTGATTGAGTATTTGATTCCTCAGGCACTAAAATACAACAGAAAAGGGGAAAGAAGGAAGCCAAATCCTATGGTCAGCCCTTCCTCCAAGTCCAGAGTCCAATATGTACACTTCCAGAAAGTGTGTGCTTTCTGAGGAAGCGAGGCCAAGTGGGCTGTTGTATTATTTCTGCCTATTGAACCCACTCCCTTCTGTGGTCTCTCCATAGCAGTGCTACTACTCAATCCGCATCTTTGCTGGACAGGACCCCTCCTGCGTCTGGGTCGGATGGGTGACTCCAGATTATCACTTGTACAGTGAGAAGTTTGACCTGAATAAAAACTGTACAGTGACTGTCACCCTGGGGGATGAGAGAGGCCGGGTCCACGAAAGGTAAGGGGTCCCAAGGGCAAGGTTGGCTGTTGTACTCACTCTCTTCCATATTCATACCCCAAAAGGAAAAAACAGCCCGGCTTCTGTTGCAAAGGGGAAATGAGGTGCAGGCTTAACATCCTCAAGCAGTGAACGGGGGGCCCTAGAGTAAGAGCAGTACGTTTCATGCCCATAGAAGGTAATTTCATCATATGTATAAAAAATGACCCAGAGAAGGGAGATGCAGATTGACACTTGGGAGAACTAAACTCTCTCACAGATTTTTCTCCATGATTTTAAGATGTAATTTCCTCACCAGAACAAGACAGAGAAAAATCCCTGGGTACTCGAGAGAAGCCAATACAAAAGAACTATAAAGATGTACCACATCGCACAGCAACTGATCAGCTCAGAACTCCCCATCCCAAGAGTCTGTAATGGCTAAAAGCATAAAAATATATATATAAAATAACGAATAGAAAGGAGACATAGCAAATTTATGAATAATACTGAATGGAAATTAAGGGTCTTAAGGGAAAACGTGTTTCATTCACGCCCTTGCTCTCCCACTGGTCACCTGAGACACCAGAGAAAGAATCCCTGACCAGCGCTGCCCCAGAGGCCACCCAGGAGACGATGCCTTGCTTCTATCTGAGCGTTTACAGTCTTTTGCCATACGGCAATGGATAGAGTGGCAGTAAATTAATTCTCAAGCTGTTCTTTATCCTTAAGGTCCAGAACACTTGGCAGTCAGTGCTAGCTCAGTGCGGGCCCATCAAAGTGTAGCCTTCAAAGGTCAGGCACCATTGCGTGTCAGGAGGGACCATTGTGGGCAGGTGACTAAGAGCTTAGACTCTGGAAGTACTCTACCTGGGCTCTAAACGGGGTTCCAGTGCTAACTAGAGATATGGCCTTGGACCAGTGACTTAACCTTCCTGGGCCCCAGTTTCCTCATCTATAAAATAAGAATAGCTCCAACCTCAGTGTTGTGAGGCTTAAATGAGATGATAATATATAGAAAATGCCCGGAACAGTGTCTTAACCCATATCCTCAATAAATATCAGCTGCTGTTATTACCATTACTGAATATCCATCACGTCACCAGACTCCAAATGGATGTTAGAAACAACATCTGGTTAGGTTGGAAAGGAAAGTATGCATGAGCAGTTGACCGATCCAGATTGCTCTTCAGCCAGAACACACAGCAGATGTGTCCACCCTGCTTGGGTTTGTAGCTCCAGTTGGCTGGCTCTGCCACACCAGACAGATGACTTGATTCATTCAACCTCAGTGGCTGCATTAATTGTGAAAATGAACTGACACATTAGCGTGTAGTGTAAGACTTGGTATATAGCAGGTGCTCAGTAATTCTTAGTTCTTTGTCTTGCATAAGAAGAAATAGAGACAGAATCAATGCCAAACTGTTTTAGGGCATTTCAAATTTGGGCCCTTTAAAATATGACCAAAACCTGGCACTTCACACCCTCACTGCTTTCATACATTATTAATTGAATTCTGTAGTAGTCATCAACATATTTAGCACTTTAATCACTGAAAAGCAGTAGTTGCGTGGTTTCAATTTAAGCTCTATGGAAATCTACCAATGACTGTAACTCTTTAAAAGAGGCAGTTTGCACCAGCCCTGCCTGCAGGGCATTCACACTGGGTAGCCAGCCAGCTGGGTAGCTAAAGGAGAGGGGAGGAGAGCAGGTGAACGTATGCTTACAAAGTGGATTTCCAGTCACCGCGGAAAGTGACAGTCTTCTTGAGCCAGAATAAACCTTGGAGAATTGTAATCAAACCTTGGCTTTACAAATGAGAACACATCTCTGGGAGCTAAAGCAGCTTTCTGAGTGAACAGTCTCAAGATCTGTCCACCACACAGTGCTTAAAATACTCTCTCTGCCCCGACATTGCCCTATTGTCCTTGCAGCTGAAGACCACAACAGGAAACCAAGCTGAGTCAAATCTGTTTGACCTTAAGGTATTTAAAGGGACTGCCCTAGCACCAAGTAAGAGTCTTTTCTAACCAGAAAAAAAAAAATCACTCCATTATTTCAGGCAGCCAGGTCCCACAGGTGATACACACCCACACTGGGCTTAGGGAGAAAACAGAATGGCAGCCTCTTGACTACAATCACTGTGAGGGACACAGAGAATCACCTCTACCACCACACCACTTCTCCAAAGCCCAGCCACAGTTTGAAATCTTACTGTTGAATAAGACTTTGGGGCCTTAAGCGTTACGATCATTGGCTTTTGAATCTAAATGCCTGTGATGGAGTTGACATACTGGGAGTTAGTAGACAGCTAAGTGAGAAAGGATACCCAAGTTGATATGAAGAGTACAGGGGGTGCCAAACTCCAGGAGTTTGGAATGGTAGATCATGGAGGAAGCAGAACATTGTAACCAATATGGCCTACTTTGCAAATCTTTCTAAGAAAAGTGGGCCTGGTCAGTTGTTACAGCCTTTTGTCCTGACACTGGACTGGGACTCTCTATATAAGTCCACTTATGATGGCCACCCTGTGTACCTCTATTTCCCATCTCTAGGATACCAGTGCTGCCATCCCTATTCTAGTTCAGAAAGTACCATTAAGCCTGGAAACAGTTAAACTGAACTTTGTGCTCTCTGGAATGAAGTAACCCAGTTGATTGCCATATCCCTAAACCAAGTAATTTGTGCCTGAGTATCCTGGGTTGAGTTTAATGGATTCATTTAAGGAAAAAAAAAAAAAAAAAGCTGGGGATTGATTGGAAAGTTCCAATGGAAGGTTTCTAGGGCATTTCATGCCTGAGTCTTGATTACAAACTGCCCCAGTCCAGATTGTTTGTCTTTTCCTCTCTTTGGCTCTTAGTGTGAAGCGCAGCAACTGCTACATGGTCTGGGGTGGGGACATTATAGCCACTTCCCAGAGATCAAGTCGGAGCAACGTGGACCTGGAGATCGGCTGCCTTGTGGATCTGGCGATGGGCATGTTGTCCTTCTCAGCCAATGGGAGAGAACTTGGCACCTGCTACCAGGTAAAGCTGCTTCTGAAGCTGAGACAGTGGCTCCCAGGCCTGTGTGTCTACAGCTCTGTTCTTTACTCCTCTCCATATTCAGCATCCCCAGCCTATGGAGCTGATGAGCCCACATGGTCCATGCCACCTAGAAAAACAAATGAGCAACTTTATTTTGTCCGAAGAGGGGGACACGATCATATCATATTTACTGATCAATCAGATATGGAGTGCTCTTTCTAGGACTTTCCTTGTGATGGGCTCATTTATCCCAAAAGTATTTCTTGTGCAACTTTCATATATTATATGAGATGCAGAATTTAAAAGGTGAACTTCATCTTCAAAATTCAGCCCTATAAAAACTGACTAAAGGGCCCCAAGTTTGCCCTTTGCAAAAAGTTATTCTCACTTCCTATGGATTCTTACAGGATCCTTCTAAAATGCATCTATATAAATAGTGTGTTTCCCTATTTCATTGCCTGTGAACCCTAATAGAACTACTTGGGGAATCTATCAGCTGTGCCCGTGTCACTAGCCACGAGATGTTTCATCTCTTTAAGCAGGATTTTAATCCCTGATCACCAGGTAAGCTTGGGATGTATTCACTCTTGCATCTTCCTTTTGCGGTTTGGCAATGAGCATTTCACAGGAAAACTCTAAGAAATACTTCAAGGATAAATCTGTTTAACGAGCATTTCCCATATTACTTAACAGTAATTTTCAATAATCCTAGAGTGATACAAAGCATACCTGGGAAAAGCTGAGGGAAGGAGTTAAATTTCTTTATTAGAACCCATTAACTTTTGACATTCCAAGGGTGGAAGAGCCACAACATGTGGACAGAGACTGTTACCTGAGTTCATGAAAGGGAGGGCCCACTTCCATCAAGGGTGGTCAGGAAGTGTTCATTCTGGAGAAATCTTGATTTTGAAGCAAAATCATAATTCTTCCACATGGGGGAGAGGAGCGAGGTAGGTTGAAGGAAGCATTTTGGCTATAAGGGAAGCACAGGTATGTTTGGCGAATCCTGGCCAGCACTGCATGGAGTGTTTGTGGTGAGTGGGAGGAATTCATTTGGAAAGGTAGGCAGGTGTTGATCAGAAATGAGGCGCTGCAGAAGGTCGCCGACTGGGGCATGGCGTGCAGTGTTCACAGAAACCAGGGTCACTAGCGGAGCTACCACTGCGGGGAAAGCATCCTGCTACCGTGTAGATGGGTAAAAGTCCAGATTCCAGAATCAGCCCCAGGTTGCAGCTTGTAGGTCGGAAAGCCTCTTGGCAGCCTCTTGCCCCTGGAAGGAGAGCTGGAATCTGCAAGGGAGAAATTAGCCACCCCAAATCTGAAATGCTCAGTGACCCAGAACAGAGGAACTGAGCCCTTCCTGGGACCTGGGGACAGCCTTCCAGCACGGAGGTGCTGGCCCCTGCTGCAGTGCGTGCCACTGCGCACCCCGCCTCCTCAGGGCATGAAGTGGAACATCAGCAACGTGCAGGCTTGATCCAGCAGCTATCACCTGATCTGCCAGTCCCAAAAGAGGTCTTTGCAAAATAAGCCTTTGAGGCAGAAAGTAGTATTCTTCTAGTTCCTCCTCATGCATGATTCCACTCCCCAAGTCCCCTGAGAAAATGCTTATATACATTACTGCTGTCCTTCAGAATCCATTAACTTTTTCCCATTAACTTCTTGAAATGAGATTGCCTGAAGGGTCCTCCCTGGGCTTCGGAGAACTCTAAATCATCTAATAACTTTTAAGACTAGTTGGGCTTCGGAGGTCCCTGAAAATATAAATAACCCATGGCATTCACAGCAGCAGTGACTCGCCTGGCCCAGGGAAGAGCCGCGAGTGGAGATGTTATGACCGAGGGCAGGATGCTGTGGCTCTGTGCCACCTATCACAGAACTTCCTGGGTAACAGTGGGCTGGTCGCTTGTTCTCTCTGAGTGGCGTTTTGGCAGCTGCCTCCCAGATGCCCCTTCCATTCCAGGCATAGAAGTCCCCATTGCTCCACTCAGGGCTCCTGGACCTGCCCTCACCCTGAGGAATGTGGTCGAGGAATGTGCCATGTGCAGGGACATGGCATCCCAGAGGAGGCTCTGGACCAACAAGCCCCCTTCTTCCGTGCATGACAGTGCCATGTCCAGCCATGCGCCCGGTCTTTCAGCATAATTGTTATGCTGCAGCTGTAGCCATTTTCATTTTTCAATTATCTTGAAAGGAGCAGGGCAGCAATATTTATACATGGACGTGCTACTCAGAAAGGACCAGTAACCAAAATAATGAGAGAAGCCTTCTCTCAAACAATGTGTCTAGACCGCCCCATTAAATACTGCTATGCAATTTGAAAACCTTTTTCTGTCCCACTTAATGTAATCATGGGAGAAACGAGAGCTAAAATATATGTTCGAGAGCTGCTCCTCGATTACTGCTACCCTAGCCACACAGCTCCAAGAACCAAGCCAACTCTGATTCAGATTTACGAGAGAGGTTAGCTTTCAATTCCAGGCCACTTCCCTAACATTCACACATGATTAGAAATAAAATGTCTATTATTGCAGTGGCAGAATAGATTGTCCAGTGATTAAAAGTACCTTAAGCACGAAGGAAAAACACCCATGTGTATCACAGCAGCCTCAAGTCTGGGCTCACTGCTCACACCCTAGCCTGTAAGCTTCCCATCCAGAACATCTCTCCTGTTGCTGCCCCATGTGTGAAACAGTATTTGGTGCTTGCTAAATATTTGTTGTCAAACTGACCGACTTGGCTAGGAAACCACTATATTTGTTTCTTACTTGCTATTTAAATTACTGTAGAAGTAGCAGCTTACATGTATTCATGGTTCAGAAAGTTTGACTAGGTTCTCTGCTCACTTTCTCACAAGGTCAACATCAAGGTGTCAGCTGGAGTGAGCCTTGGAGGCTTGTGAGGAGTTCATTCCAAGCACAGTCAAATTGTTGGTGGAATCTGGTCATGGTTGTTGTCCAAGGTTCTGAAAGCCCTGTGTTCTTGCTGTCCACCAGCGAGGGCCACTTTGCCCTCAGAAGTGGCCACCTTCTTGTCACGTGGCCGTTTCCATTTTTAAAGCCAACATAGGCACATCCAGTTCTTCATATGCTTCGTCTCTCTCTGACTTTGTCTGCTGCCCCAGGCAGGAGAAAACACTGCCCTTTAAGGACTTACACAATTAGATTAGGCCTACAAGGATAATCTAAACTTAAGGCCAACTGGTTAGTAGCCTTACTTCCATCTGCAGAATCCCGTTGCCACATAATAATCACAGCAGTAACAGCTGGGGTCACGAGGCCACCTAGGTTTCTGCTTACCACACCGCCAACTGTCATTTATATCCTCAGGTACCCCTCTCACGAGCACATACCAGTGTTTTCTCCTTTGAATGACTGAAAAGACATTTTCATTACTCATCCCGATGGAATATACTCAGCACCATAGAAATAAACCAGCCTATGGCATCCTAAATGCTTTTAAAGCTCCTCCTCTCTGCAAAGAGGTTTGAGGTGGGCCCTGGAGTTCTGCTGGTTAGTTAATGAAGTTTGCAGGGTTCAAAACACTCAGAAACCTAAAATATCCACCCTCGCCAGCCTTGTTCCCTGTACTGGTTTGACTTAGACACACAGAAATCTTTGTCCGGAGGCATTTCTCCTCTCCATCTGCTCAGACTCACAGCTAGTTGTTGCTGCAGTAAAGCTTGCTCAGTCGCCAGAGTTCTGCTTGCATCTGGCTGTGATGATTTAGGGGTTTCATGTTGTTCTGGATGTCAAATGTTTGGGTACTTGAGAATCTAGAGAAAGCCCATGATGACTCTTTCATAATGGTCAACGTCAAATCAGAATTTCCTGTTGTGTGTCTCACTGTTTTAAACTCAGAACATGGCACAAAGCAGGGCATATAATGGGCACAAAATAAGTCTTGCTGACTATCCTTTACAAAGCTTATTTCAGACATAGTGAGATCATTCTCGCTGCCTCGTTAACACATTTGGGTTTCACATTGTCCAGGGTTCCTGAATGAAACATCGACTTGAAACCAATGTCTGTACCTGAAATGTGAGCTCACAGAGCTTTATTACTATCACCACGCACTGGGCACTAGTCTGGGGCTTAACCTGCCTGGCCCGTTTCATCATGAGCAAATGTCAGCATTGGACCACACAATCTTCTGTGTCACATACAGCCATAAAATCTAGTGTCTGAATGCGCTGAAATGGTTCAGAATTAAAAGCACCTATAACAAGTACGCTGACAAAAAGAAAACTCACTGGATGAACTTTCTTTTACTGTATACCACAAATTTTGTGACTTACAACAGCACATGTTTAATGGCTCCCCATTTCTGTAAGCCAAGCCCTGAGCCCAGATGGGCCCCCTGCACAGTGTCTTGTGACAGTACACTCAAGGCAGTGAGCCTGCTTTACATTTGGACTCTGGGATCCTTTTCCAGGCTCACGATTGGTGGTAGAGTCACAGCTTTGGTAGAATCAGGGGGTTCTGTTGTTGCTGGCTGCAGGCATAGGCACTCAGCTCCATAACCCCCTCTCCAGAACTTCAGGTCAGGTGGCCTTCTTACAAACCTCCACAACACTGTAGCTTTCTGCAAGGCTGGCTGGAGTCTCTCTCTCCATTCTGCCAAGATGAAGTTTTATGTAATGTCTCTCATCAAGGGATGGTAAGCCTTCCACTTTTGTTTCATTTTGTTTGCTAAAAATGACACAAGTTTAAGGGAAGGGAGAATTTACCAAGGGGGGACCATTGGGGGAGGGGGTGTGCCTTAGGATATGGCCACCATAACCAGCATCCCCTAACTGGGTGGGTTGGGAGTGTTGTAAAGATTTCCTAATGTTCCAGTTTGCTTAAAGGTGAGAGCATCAGTTGGTAGAGTTCAAGTTCCATTTCTCCTCCTATGACCCTCCAAGTATGGTCCAAACCCCACATCAAAGTGATAAGTAACTCCGCAAGCCTCGTGTAAGGAGCAGCTAGGAGCACACTGGTGAGCCCTGTGCCGTGTATGCAAGAGCTAGAATTGTAAAGAGCGAGAAGGGGTGGGGAGAGGTCTGGAGGAACCAAGGGGAAAGGGAGGTTTTAAGGGAAGACAGTCTCTGGAGGAAGCCTTTTCATGCAAGTCCAGGGAAGCACCTCAAGCAGTTCTCCAGTAGGGGTGCTTTTCCCTCTAGGGGACATCTGATAGACCCCTGGAGACGTTTTGGTTGTCTTAATTGTAGTGGGGGTGGGAGTACTACAGGACAGCATCTACAAAGACTTCCCCAGCCCAAAATGTCAGTCATGCCAGCGTTGCTGTAAGAGCCCCCCAAGCTTGCCTGACCAAGCTTGTCTGCCTTCTTCAGAAATAACACCGAAATCACCACTCTGCCCACACCTTTCACCTTTTGTGGGCAAGAGTGATGGGTGATGCTGGCATCTGCACTCTGAACTGCCAGCACAAGGCATTGCTCTGGCACCAGGAGCAGATGTTGCCTATAATGGCAAGTTAGTAGGTCCCCACTTGTGATGATCCCCCTGAGCCCTGGAGAAGATACTCACCACAGTCACCTGTGAGCAAAGATGAAAGGACGTGAGATTGTTCAACCGCAAGTAGAGAGAGAGAACGTTTAAGGTGGGAAGCAGCAACAGTCTGTCAGTAGACACCAGGTCCTGGAGAATTGCTGCACAGTGGAGAATACCTGCCAGCTAGCTGTGCTCTTTCAGCCAAGGTTAGAATGAGGGTGATGCTTCACATTTCCAGAGGCCCAGCCATCTGTAATTTTATGATTCTGAGCAAACCTCTGGATTTGTTTTGGTTTCAGGTGGAGCCCAACACTAAAGTATTTCCAGCCGTGTTCCTGCAGCCCACAAGCACGTCTTTGTTTCAGTTTGAACTTGGCAAGCTGAAGGTATTTACCTGTACCCTCCTCTAATGGCTGTGGCCAGAGAAGGCCACATGCTTTTAATTAAAGCATGTTGACCACAAGGAGACAAGAACCAAGCTGCAGAAGTAAGGGGAAACCCTTACTTCTCATATGCCTCGCAGGCTATAAAATTCATGTGACAGACATGGGTTCCCATTTCCCTTTCTCCCATTTCTTTTGGGTGCCAAAAGAATGAATGAATGTGCATAGAACCCATTGGGCAAGGTCTTAGTGAATGCTAGGGAGTCCCTTAGAGGTCTCTGGATAAAATTCTCTCTTTCACTGGTTTTCACGAGCCAGGCATGTTACCTACCTCTAAGACTCTCTGTACTGTGTGTTGATTTCCTCTCTGATGCCTTTCCCTACCCCAGAATGCGATGCCCCTGTCAGCAGCCATATTTAAGAGTGAAGAGAAGAACCCAGTCCCACTGTGCCCCCCTCGGCTGGACGTTCAAACCATACAGCCTGTGCTCTGGAGCCGCATGCCCAACAGCTTCTTGAAGGTGGAGACAGAAAAAGTGAGCGAGCGCCACGGCTGGGTGGTGCAGTGCCTGGAGCCCCTGCAGATGATGGCTCTCCACATCCCCGAGGAAAACAGGTAGTGGAGGTGGACGGGGAACAGAGGGAGGGGCAGGTCTGGCAGGCAGGGGAGGGAAGGTCCAGTAAGCTCAACAGGGAAGGAGAGATCCTCATCGGCCAATGGTCATACTCAGTTCCAACATGGCTATGGGTTTTCTCTAAGCCTCAGTTTCCCTTCTTTTCCTGTCCCGTTGTCATTCACTCTGAAGCAGCAGAATATTCACTGTGATGTGCCTGCCGCAGAAGCTTTAGTGCAGCACTGAGTGCCTGGACGTTTCAATGCCTTTAATTAAAAGCATGATTGTGACCCTGAGCTATGTTTTAGACGACAGGAAGGGGAAGAATGAGGCTTTGCTTAGAGGAACAGGGATCAGGCTCTGGGTTCCCCCCTTGTTAGAAGCTATTCTCGAGTTTATAGATCAGTGTGCAACCCCAGATCTATGAGGCAGTCTGCATATGTTAATGCACAGGAATTCTGAGATGGTGCCCGCTGTGATGGAATGGATATGACCTTTGGGGTGTCTCATGCAGTCCTCAAGTTCGATAAAATAAAGTTATCCTGATGTGGAAAAAAATTTAAAAAGAGGTGCCCTTGGATGGGGCCTGGAATTAATCACAGCACTATCACCCTTTGTGTGACCTCTGCACCTCAGTTTTCTCATTGACAAAGTGAGATAAATGTCTACCCAAGGATGGCTGGGAGGAAAAATATGAGATGGTGTCACTGAAAATCTAATATAATTTCTGATGTCACAAAATTAGTAAATTTTATTGCAGTGAATATTATAACCCCTTGTTCTCTTGAACTAAAAAAAAAAAAAAGTAAATTAGCCAGGAGTGGGTGCAGATATTTGACACTTACAGAGCTACCATTTGAGTATTTTATTGGTTCATGGGCAGCAGCAAGACAGGTTGGAGTAGGAAATTGCAGAAAAGACCAGGAATACAGCCAAGTAAGCATTTGAAGAGGTACTCAGATCTAGATGGAGGCACAAGATAAAATGGTAAATCTAAGCAAGAGTAGGTGTCCAGCCATGGACCCCACAATCAATGGAGCAACACACAGGAAATAGATCTCTATAGTCAGGAAGGAGAGGGTGAACTGATGGCTCTGCCCGCTGACAGCAGGTTCAGAAGTGCTTTCTCTGGACAATAGAGAGCAGGTGTGTGTTTTAGGAGAGGACAGCTGCACAGAGGGTGTAAATCGGAGATTAAACAGTTGATATAGATGGTAGACGGCCAGGGCTTCAGCTCCATCTTCTGAGGGCCTGGAAGCTACATGTAAATGGACCAAGTCCCCTCTGTCATTTACCTGAGTATTTGTTTTGAGTTTTTTGAGATTTTTCCCTAACAAGGACTATTCTTACTGGCAAGCCATGTCTTTTAAGTCCTACAGACTTGAAGGTTCTCATGGTTAGAAGTAGAGAATTATCAGGACAGGGATATGGGCTGGACCGGAGAGAGGAATCATAGCCAGTGAGAGAACATGGGGCAGAGACTCCTTTAACTTCCTACCCCCTCTGCTTTCCCTGGTTTGGGTGAAATCACTGGGGATTCAGAGAGCAAGAATGCCACTGAGTTCTGGTGCATTCTTTTCCCAGTGGAGTGCTTGATGGCTTGTCCTGTCCTCAGGTGTGTGGACATCCTGGAGCTCTGTGAGCAGGAGGACCTGATGCAGTTTCATTTCCACACGCTGAGACTCTACAGTGCCGTGTGTGCCCTGGGAAACAGCCGAGTGGCCTATGCCCTGTGCAGCCACGTGGACCTCTCCCAGCTCTTCTATGCCATTGACAACAAGTACCTTCCTGGCCTCCTTCGGTCTGGTTTCTATGACCTGCTCATCAGCATCCACCTGGCCAGCGCTAAGGAGAGGAAGCTGATGATGAAGAATGAGTACATCATCCCCATTACCAACACCACCAGGAAAATCCGCCTGTACCCAGACAAGACCAAGAGGCATGGGCTGCCTGGGGTGGGCCTACGAACATGTCTCAAGCCAGGGTTCAAGTTCTCCACCCCATGCTTTGTCATGACCAATGAGGAACACCAAAAGCAGAGCCCCGAGATTCCATTGGAGATCCTCAAGACGAAGGCACTGAGCATGCTGACGGAGGCGGTGCGGTGCAGCGGAGCTCACATCCGGGATCCTGTTGGGGGCTCCGTAGAGTTCCAGTTTGTGCCTGTACTGAAACTGATTGGAACCCTGCTGGTCATGGGAGTGTTTGATGACGATGATGTTCGCCAGATCCTCCTCCTGATTGATCCCTGTGTGTTTGGGGAGCACAGTGGAGAGATGGAGGGGGGAGCAGAGAAAGAAGAAGTGACCCAGGTGGAAGAGAAGGCAGTGGAGGCTGGGGAAAAGGCCAGCAAGGAGGCTCCCCTCAGGGGCTTGCTGCAGACTCGATTACCAGAGTCTGTCAAACTGCAGGTAACTCAAGACATGAAAGATGCCCTGGGAAAGAGCTGGGGAGGGTGAGAGTGTAGCCTGGGGTGAGGCCAGGACCATGAGCCCTGCCACACCTGGAGAGAAGGAGAGAAAGCATTCCTGGGCTTGCTTGTTTCTGACATAGAATGTGCCTAATCAGTAAGGCGTGTGCTTTAGACTTGTCCCAGTACCAGTAACGGATTTGCCCTGATAGGCTCTCTTACCCTTTGGGACGCGAGGGCTCGTTGGCGAGGTCCTGTCTGGAGAGGGGGAGGAGACTGCAGAGACTGGCTCATGGGCACCCACGCTCATCAGCTGCTCTCACTGGTTGCTGTGCTCTGGTCACTAAACTGATGTGGGTCTGTTCACCAGCATTCAGCGGCTCCGCCATCTGAGCGAGACCCATGTCCGCACAGACACACCACCTTGGCACCAGCGCTTCCCAAGACACAGTCTTGTCCGATGTTAGCGGCGTAGTGATGCACTGAGGACAGACTCTTTTGTCTTCTCGTACTTAGAAAAGAAAACCGAAAGGAGAGTAGAACAATCTGCTCCACAGCCTGGCTCAGGAATCCCAGAATTTTGAATCCTGCTCCTCAGTCACTTAACTGCCCTGCCCATGCAAACTCGCAAAGTCAGTCAGTACTTTAGCTTTAGGATTTCAAAACTGTGGATGATAATATAGAGAACATAATTGAAATGTATTTTTATAAAATAAGGCATTAAACATTCTTTCATTAGTGTATTGTAACCTGTAGTTGAAGCTCTCTTGTCCAATATGATGGGGCTGGTAGGTGGCCAGTTCATCAAAATGTTGAGCATGGAAGAAAAGCATAACAAGTTTTGTAAAGAACCTTGAATGCCTTATTTATAAATGTGCTTTTCTAATGTCGGGGCAAAAGCTTCTTTAACCTGCGCAGTCTTCTCTTTTGCATAAATGACACCTGTCACACACCGATTTGTCACACACCCTGTACAGTTGCTGACTGCAAACTCAGAGATGATTGGAAGGCTGAGTACAGCATGCTCCTAGATTTTTGTGATTTCCTCCAATACTCTGTCATTGTCTCATACCAAATTCGAAGTTTTAAAAAAAAATTCACTTCTCATAGATGTTCCCTAGTTATCAACTTAGTTGTCCTATTTTCTTGGCCATGTAATTTTTAATTAGGTGTTGTCATTAGACTTGCAAGGCTGATGGGCATAAGCTGTGGGGTGTACTTCAGGTGCCCGGAGCAGGGGGGCGCCATCCGCAAGACTGTCCTGCCAGTGAGCATGACACCACAGGACAACACCCCAGGCTAGAAAGTCCCAGCAGTCGCATGAGGGGTTAAGGAAGTGAATTAATAGAACTGCTTTACTAAAAGCAGAACCACAATAAAGACGAAATGAGATAAAGCATGACAAGTTCTTGGCACAGTATAGCCCGTGCTCAGTAAGTCGTGACTGTTCTTTTCCTTATTTATGAGTTCTAATAACGATAAAAATGTATAATCGTAACAATCATAAGTACTGGTCATAGAAAACAGTACTGGCAATAAAAAACAATGAAAGATGGAGAGGGAAACAGAAGTCTCGATTTCCCCTCCTCCAGAACCAGAAGGGGTCAGGAGGAGCCAGAGCTCACATGTGCAGTGGCTGTGCTGAGCCTGCAGCCCTGTGAGAAGACTTTCTTAGAAATGCTCTCTCCACTGGCAGACTTATTCTGTCTCTTGTGAGCTCCTGTTCCTGTCCTGACTTCAGCCACGAAGAGCTGACTTGGAGTCAAGTCATTGTTCTGCGGTTGCTGTGTGACACTGGGCAATTTGCTTAAAATGCCCAAGTCTCAGTGTTGCCAGCTGTAAAATGGGGATGAGAGCTGCTTCCCCAGTGGATACGAAGCATTATGTTAGCACATACATACTCCTTTGTTGCAGATGTGTGAGCTCCTCAGCTATCTCTGTGACTGTGAGCTGCAGCACCGAGTGGAGGCCATTGTGGCATTTGGTGACATTTATGTCTCCAAGCTCCAGGCAAATCAGAAGTTCCGCTACAGTGAGCTCATGCAGGCCCTGAACATGTCTGCTGCCCTGACTGCCAGGAAGACCAGGGAGTTCCGGTCACCCCCACAGGAGCAGGTGAGAACCCCTTCCTGTGCCTCCATCCCAGTCCCATGGAAGAACTTAAACCCTGTGGAGCAGGGCCTGTACAAGTTTATCTGCCAGGACAACGACTGGAATTGGGGAGAATAAAATACTAGCCCCAATAGCAGGAGACAGATGTGGCCATATGCTAACGACTACCTGAGGAGTGTCTGCCTATCTGCTGGTTCGTTGGGTGGGCATATCCCCTGTCCAAGATTACACATAAAAGAACCCACTCACTCCTACCCCTGCCCCATTACTGAGTCAAAGGCTGGCAGGATCCAACTCTACCCAGCAAGGGTCCTCTACTTAGAAGAATTTCTTCTTTTTTTTAAGATTTTTATTTATTTTGTATATAAGAACTGGGGTGTAGGCCAGAGGTATGCAGAGTGGGGGTGAAAGGTTTCACCAGAGACAGAGTGGAGAGTAGACCAGGCAAATCTACTGCAATACACCGCTGAGGGGAGCAGGGGGCAAGACAGGAGAGGTCTGCTGCGCCATGTGTGTCAGCTCCCTGACCGGGACTAGAACTCAGGCAGAGCGTTGGGCCTTTGTGAAAGTAGCGCTGAGACTTAATCTCTAGGCCACCAGGGAAATCAGAAGAATTTGTATCTGGAATCACTCTTCTTTATCAGAGATCAACAGAGTGTGGTCAGTGTTTCCCAGCATAGGAAAGCTGGTACAAAGTGTTCTCATCCAAATGCCCAGATGCTCTTGTAACCCAGACCCTCACAAAACCTCTAGCCCCTGGAAGCCTGGAGAGCAGGACTGGGCAAGTGAGTCCCTTCCTATGATGTGTTATCTTCATTCTTTGCAGTACCCCAGTTTGTAGTCATCTCCACCCAGATGGGATGACTGCTTTGCCAAGAGCCAAAATCCTGGTGAAGAACTTGCAAATGAGGGAGACATCTTATAGAATAATAGCTTCTACTTGCCCCCACTACTCAGCTGCTCACATATCTACTCTCTGACTTGGCCACGGCTCCCTAACTGTTCCAAAGAGAATGTAGCTATTTCAGTGAAGAAATTTGTCTCTGAAATCAGATCTTTTGTTGTTAAATACATTTAATAAGCAGCCTACTCCTAAATTGTTATCAGTAAGATTATCATATTTATATTACTGGCACACCTCCACTTGGCCCAATTAATTTCCTAACCCATTTTATAGAGCATAGATATTTGTAGTGATTTAAAAATGATTCATAGCTTTTGGAAGATTGAGTTGAGTAATACTGGCCTTGAAATGAACCAGCAAATCTTATCTTGTTATTAGAGGCAAAGTGAGAAGGCCCTTTGGATTGATGGGAGTAGAGAACCTGTGCTGTGCCGAGGAGCAGACAGTGATTGTGAATCATTCTTGAAGGCTTTACAAGTGTTGTCAAGCTGCTTTTAGACTGGCAGGCAGTGCTGAGCAGATGCCCACCCGTGTTTGTGAATGATGGGGTGGTAGGATGATATGATTAGGGTACAAGAATTGGCTTCCCACTGGCTCCAGTTCTCATCCCCCATCACTTTTTTGGGGTCTTGAGCATGGTACCCCTCTGTGTCTCAGTTTCTTCAACCGAAAATGCAGATCTCCCTCCCAGAGTTCTTGTGAGGACCCCATGAGATAATTTATATAGATGTCTATCACAATACCTGTCATATAGCAGATATTCTGTAAATATTACCAGCTAGCGATTAGTTTTAGTGTTGGGACTATTTGCCTTTGCCTCATGCCTTTTCTCTGATGCTCTAACAGGGACTCAATAAGTACTTTTTGCATGTTTCTTGGCATCTCCTTAGCCCAGACAGGACTGGCCTGTCCATCTCAACAAACCTCATGGATATAGCTCATGACCCTGATTCCCAGAAGGGACATGCTGGCTTCCACCCTCCTTTTCCCCATTCTGCCTCCTACCTTCTCTTCTGCCATTCCCAGGGGATGGCATCGTGTCCTCTGATTTTCTAAACAATCCTCTGAACAGTCCTTGCAGACTTAGTCCAAAAGTCTGTATCCCAAGAACTTCTCCCCTAGACCATTCTAAAGGAATCACCGGAAAAGCGTAATAATGCTCAGATTGTCTGCCCCCCCCGCCCAGGGTTTCTGATTAAATAGGTCCTGAATAAGACCAAGAGTTACATTTTTAGCAAGTTTCCAGATGATGCTGGTTTAAGAATGAAATGAAGGGAGAGATACTAGCTACTCTCTAACTCAACTCTCCCATCTGCCAGCCCTCCCAGAGAATTCTTTTATAAAAGAAACCTATGCATGGAACTTCTCTCTAAATAATTAAGAATATAATTTCCACAATGGTTTTAGAAGATTTAGATCCATTTCAGGGAAGAATAAGGCAAAATTACAGGGAAAACAAGACGTGTAGAAATTAGAATTTTAAAATGGTGATATGATTTACCTTATCCTTATCTAGACATTATAGAGAAATTAGAGATTTTTAGCCCTATACGGTATTCAGAACAGGAACAAAAACCATACTTGAGGGGTGTAATTAAGTGCAGAAGAAGGTGAAATGAGATTAGCCAGTGGTTGTTGACAAATTAGCCAAGAATGGTCAAGCAAACCTTTCACTCTCTGAAGGGCTTTCTTACGGGGTCTGACCTGCTGCAGGACAGTCAGCTCATTGCCCCTTTGTGGTTTTCTGCCCTGCAGGCTGTTGGGTCATTCCTTTCTAGTGTTCCCTGAAAGGAAAAATCTTTCAGTAAAGAAATCAGTTTTCTAACTCTGAAACGAGATCTTCAAATCTTATTTTTATTTTGTAAACAGCCTATCAATATATGATGTTGATATAATTATATAATTTGCCATTATGGAACAGCTACAAAAATTACTTCTCCAATCTGTTTTATGGATATTACTGTAGTACGAACAGTATTTCCACCTACTTCCAAAAACTAGCTTGTAATAGAAGCTTTGAAAAAGAATCTTTCTAACAATATCAAATAAGGTGCATAGTTTAATACAAGAGACTTTAAAGTTTGTGGGGTTTTTTTTGGGGGGGTGTGCACAAGATATGTATTAGGCATCAATACCTGTAAGAGAAAAAGGGGGAAAGTAGGATTGGACAAAGGGAGAATGTCGTGGGAGAGATTCGGGCATGGGCCAGAGGCACAAGGTGAAAGAATTCACCAGAGACTGAGTGGAGAACAGAACAGATGGATTTATTGGAATATACCACTGAAAGAAGCTGTAGGCAAGATAAGGGTGGACTGCTGCAGCTGTAAAGTTTTTTAACTTAGAATCCTTAGCCAAAGAAAAACACCCCTTTGTTTATATATATTTGATATCAGGTATAATCCCTGTGCAATTTCCACCACTAATTTACCAGTGTACCATCACCTTAGTCCTTTGTGCTCTTCCTGCCCTCATTTTGACTCCTCTCTCTCCCCCTCCCCTGTAAAATGTCTCTGACTTATAGTTGTCTGTTTATTTTTGTTTTGTGTTGTTTTTTTAATTCTTTTTATTCCCTGATACCTTATTTGGTTCTATCCTGTTCCTCCTATAAGTAAAACCACCTAATATTTTTCTTTATCCTTCTGACTTATTTCACTGAGTATAATCCCTTCTAGCTCCATCCATGTTGCTGCAAATGGCATTAGTTTATCTTTTTTGATTGCTGAATAGTATTCCATTGTGTATATATACCAGTCATCTATTTTTGAGCGTTTGTATGTTTCCAAGTCTTACTTAAATAATGCTGCATTAAACATAGGGGTGCAGGTATCCTTTTGAATTAATGTTTTTGTGTCCTTTGGGTAGATCCCTAGAAGTGGAATTGCTGGGTCATATGGTCACTGGACCAGTCTACATTCCCACCAGCAGTGTAGAAGTGTTCCTTTTTCACCACATCCTCACCAACATTTGTTGTTGCTAGTTTTTTAATTTGATGACGTCACTAATTTTTTTTTATTTTGATAATTGTATTTCAGTATAATTCTTATTATAGTCCCCTAGTGTTTAAGTATTAATCTGGGAAGCAGCTCATGGGTTTCATCAGGCTGTCTGCATAGCCCATGGTGTACAACATTAAGAATCCCTGAGACAAAGCTATAAAGGAGAAGATGACTGACAGACTACTAAACATAACATCTACATGTCTAAAGGAATTCTGTAAATATAATTAAAAGTTTATTAAAACTAGAAAGTATATTCACAGTATATGATATAAAGTTACTAACCCACAGGTGTGCAAAGTACTCAATTGTTTAACAGATCATTGCCCAACATAAAAGTGGTGAAACAATACAGATGAGAAAGTTATAAAATATAAAATAAATATTATCCTCCTATGCAAGAAAATAAGCTTCAGCCTCACCAATTAAATGCAAATTGAAGCAACAGGGGTATGACATTTTTCACCCATTAAATTGGAAAATATTTGAAAATGTGTTAACTCATTACTGTAATGGAGATGGCAAAGCAGTGCACACTTTTGTATAAATTTGGTAATAATGCAAATTGTTGTAGCTTCCTAGAGGGCAATTTGGCAATTCATATCCAAAGCCATTAATATGAGCAAACCTTTTGATCCAGTCATTTTTCTTCTAGGAGTTATCCAAGAAAACGATTGTAGCTATGAACAAAAATTACATAAAAGGAAGTTTTAAAATGACTTTAATCTATAATGATAAAAATGGAAATAAATGTGTCATAATACAACATTAACTTTACATGTATTTTATATAAATTGCTATTCATTCCCAGAATGAAATGCAATGCACCTGTTAAAAATGAAGTTAGGAAAACAAGGAAATGCTCAAGATAAATTAAGTGGGAAAATTCAATTTCAAAAAGCTTTAGAATTTGATCTCCATCTGCATTCATAAATACTGGACTATATTAACAGAAATAATAAGCATGTTTATCTAGGTGGTAGGAACTCAACAAATTATCTTCAGGTACCCTTCATATTTTGAGCAATTGATAAATTACCTTAATAATCAGAGAAAGGTGAACACTAGGAAGCATCCTCAGCCACAGCAGCCCGAGTTTGATCCCCGGCCAGGGAGGTGACCCGCATGGCGCAGCAGACCTCTCCTACCTCGCTGGCTGCTCCCCTCAGCAGTGTGTTTCAGTAGATCTCCTGTTCTGTTCCTTGCTCTGTCTCTGGTGAATCCTCTCACTGCCCCCACACCTCTGGCCTGTGCCCTAGCTCTTGTATGCATAAATAAATAAATCTTTAAAAAATAATCAGAGAAAGGTGAAAGCAATTTTTATATGTTGGCCATCTTTTAAAAATATTAGTTAAAATTTGCAAAGAATACTAGGTGTATAAGGCAGGGTCTGGGTTCTTTTGACCAACACTGAGAACCAACTATCATTCTTCTTTGTCCCTAAAAGATCAACATGCTCCTTAATTTTCAACTGGGAGAGAATTGCCCCTGCCCTGATGAGATCCGGGAGGAGCTCTATGACTTCCATGAGGATCTTCTTCTTCACTGTGGTGAGTTTTTGCGGTTAAAGACTTTATCAAAATCAAGTCTGATTCCCTGTTAAAAGATAGCTGGTGGGGAGGGGAAGCTAGGATGTTATTTTTCTACTTTTTTCTAACAATTATAAGACTATTCAAGAAATGATTCTGTCCGAACAACTTAGGTCAAGAATATTTAACAAATAATCCTGGCATAATATATGATGGAAATTCCTTTTACCCCACAAGACACTTGGCTCAAATAAGAGAGAGGCAACTGGGTCTCTGAAGGAGAGGAAATAACCGATCCTTTATAACCCTCGTGCAATTTGCTTTAAGTCAGCTAGGACTGTGTTACTATTGTGAGTCATTTGCTTTTTAACTTTTTGCAGTGATTTAAGTATTGTAATCCCTTAAGCTCTGAGTCAGTGATCCCTACATATCTGCTGGTTTTGAGTGACTGTCAACATACGTGTTGCTTGTAGATAGGTGGACTAAGACATATGTGAATGACAGATGAACTTGTCTTCCTTTGAAGTAACTCAATGCTAACTCTTTCTAGAGATTCTAGAGTCCATTTGGGGTATTAGAACAGTTAAGTTCTGAAAGTTAATGTTCTTGCATATAAAAAAATGGTATTTTTTAACCTGCAAAATACATTACGTAGGTAAATCTTTGATAGGAGTCTGTCTACAGTATCTTTAGAAGGGTCCAGAAGGTCAAGAAGCAGGTTTTTTTTTTTATCTTTCTGTCTTAATTTTCTGTCTTCAAGTACTGTGTGAGGTTTTCACTCCGTTTTGTGGGTGGCTAGGGGTTCCCCTGGAGGAAGAGGAAGAGGAGGAGGAGGACACCTCCTGGCCTGGAAAGCTCCGCACCTTGGTGCACAAGATCAAAGGGTCCCCCAAGCTGGAGAAGGAGCAGCCAACAGAGAAGGAGGAGAGACGCCCCAGTAAGTGACAATGCCTTTCGATCACAGCACTCCCACACCCCGCTCTTCTAAGACTTAATTAAGGTAATTGGCTTTCAGACAAATACTGTAGGATAGAGACAGCCTGCTCAGCCTCAGAGAAAGCATCTGGATACTCTACTGAGCATCACTTGTGTGTGTTTGGGGCTATGCTTCTCTTCTGACTAGTCACTTGTTTTCAGAGTCTTTGAAACCTAAGGGAGCTAGTGCTTGGTTGGTCTGCTCTTTTCTGGCTAGTTAAAAATGCCTATAAACAGATTTCTGGTCTCCTTTTTTTTTCAATGTTCCATAGTCTCACTCTCCTGACCATTATTTTTTATCATTTACATGTGTGATTCCTTAGTGTTGAACATTGCCTCAATTTAAAAAATATATAATAATGAAAAGGAATAGAGAAAACAGGTCGGAGGAAGGGGATGATTTTTATTTTGTAGCTGTGGTTGTCATAATGTAGCACCCTAAGTTGACCTTTTATTTTTCCACAATGCCAAAAGTTGTCCACAGTAGAGTTGATTCCTACCATTTTGATCCATGTTGGAATAAGATCATAGTTTATGTGCAGGGCAAGTTTACTATTAACTTTTCAAGAGGGAGAGTGTGTGTTCTATCTAGTCTGCTCTGTAGCCTGCTCATTAGTACCAGATTCTGAAAATATTTCATTTATCTAAAAAAGAAACTTCCCGGGCTTAATATAGAATTCCTTTTATCTTGTTCCCTGTTTCATCCATCTTCAAGCATGCTTTCAAATCCTAGACTAGAGCAATCGACTGTCAAGGTCAGGTCAGTGTCTCCGAAACACTACTTAGGGGTTCATACATCTTACTGCCCTTTCTGCTGACCTTCCATCTTTGTCAGAATATCTCGCAGAGGAGGGAATCCTCACAGTTTGTCAGCAGACACGGTGAAGCCCCTCGAAGAGCGTAGGGGGTACTCGGCATCAGTTGCCTGCCAGCCCTTGAGCAGTCCCGTCCGTCACCACCAGGAAAGGTGGTCTTTGCTCAGAGCTCCAGGAACTGCAGTCCTTAGCTCTGCTGCCAGAGAAACTCCACTCTGTGCCGTCTGAGAAGGTGTAAACCACGAGAACCCAGTGGGACACTCCACATCTCCATCCCATGCTGCTTCCCTTCCACAAGCAGAATTGGGTAAGGGGTGTCTCCTAGCTCTGTGTTATAGGTCTTCAATCCTGGAGCCCCCAAAATGAAAAGTGCTCAGGTATCTGCTTGTCAGCATAGGAGTTTTCTGCCAAATGTTCTGGAGACATAGAACCCCTCATTCAGGGTTCACATTTGAATACAGAATCTTTGGGAGAGTTTTATGAGCTCTTTCCCAAAAAGCTGTTCTTAAGTTGATTTGAAGGAGACAGTGTGTCTGAATACATAGCTGCCTGCAACGGAGGGGTCAAAATCTTTCAAATTATTGGTAACTGTCAATAATTATTGCATATCTGATCTGTTACCTTTGCATTTGATCCAATCATGAAAGTATAGACAATTAGAACAACATTCTCTAGTGAATTAGCAGTTTATCAAATTTCCAGATATTTTAGTTTTCTGCTATTAAACTTTTTTACTCCTTCATTTTGTAGTTGAGGAAAATAGGACTCAGAAATATTAAAGAATGCTGGCTCATCCATTTATCCTTCCCACTCTTAGCTGGTTCCAGAAAAATCTCCAGGTAACTAAATCTCATCAACCTAAAATAACGATGACTTACATCTTCTGACTCTGATTCCATGCTCTCTTTACCTTATCCCAGAAAGTTTGCCAGGTAACTTAGAAGCATACAGATCAGGAGCCCCCAGAGTAAATAGAACATACAGAATGGCATTTTGAAACCTTCACCTTTGTATCTTGCTTGCTTCACCTGTGAGGTAACTTCCTCCTGTGACTCATTGCCACAGATAGGAAAAGTGAATTTAACAGATGTCAAAGTTTTGAAAAGTCAACCAAGCCCAACACCTGAACTTCAGATGTTCAGGGGTACATCGAGGTGAACACACCCTGCAATTTCTGCTCTGTGCACAGTTGGTACTGACCAAATGACTGCCAGAGAGCCCCAATTTTTCTAGGAAAGAGGAAGCAACAGCACCCTGAAACTCGTGAGTTTTAACACTGTTTCACTGTTAAAATGCATTTGTCTAAATTAACTCCAAGCCATATTGTCAATTAAAGTTGTTACAGTCTTATCAAAAGATCATATGATAATGAAGAAGTCAGAAGAAAATCTAACAGTTGCAACCCAAACTGTTTAGCCATTTCTCTTTTATATCCTAATTCAGCAAATTCTCTAGGGAATCTTGGGCCTGATCGTTCCAGACCAGTACTTCTTATACACTACAATAAATAGATTCTTTCATTATAAATGTATAACCACTGAGTTATTACTCTAGAGGCCAACCAGCTATGTCTGCTAAATTCTAAAATTAAAAAAATGAAAACCACCTTTTACTTTAGAGCTCAGTGTGGTACATTCCTGACCCAGGTCATGTGCTGAATGTTTTCCCCATGGGAGGTTCTTTCAGCATCCTCTCTCTACAGAGAAATGTCCTCACTGGTATTACACATGGAACAACTTGAGGAGAGGAGATGGGGCCTCCCTGCTGGCATCGGGTTGCTTTGCTGAGAGGCTCATTATGAACTGTTACAGTTAGCTTTGGATAATGGTACAGCTAGGTCAACCATACTGACCCCAAGAACACGTCCTCAGGAAGGGAATGTTACCCCTGCTTCCAGCCCTGTGCTCTCTGCCACAGAACGTGCCTCCCCCAGCATCAGGTTGACACTCTTGATCTTGGGCAACACCTGCTCTCTCCTGCCACCCTCCTAGAGACCAGATCTGGGGGTGACCTTGGGCCCACTGAGCTCCAGAGCTACGACTTGTATTGGCTCTTGTCTAGTCACTGAATAGCCTCAGAATCATAGACCAAATGTCCCTTCCTTCCCCAACCTAAATTCTGCAGCTTGTTTAGTACTGAGGAAGAAAAACAAGGCTACTGTTCACCGCCAAAATAAGCCCCGGGCCCCACACAAATACCCACATACAAAGCGAGGTGACTTAGCAGTAGGCACATCTGTTGAGCTCAGGCAGTATTTCTAAGCCTCTTAAATTCCCTCACTATAAGATCTCTGCAAGACACACACACACACCCTTCAAAGACAGTAAAGTCTGTCATTGAGTCTCATCCTCCTCCCTCCTGGCCAGTCACTTCAAGGACTTTCCAGCAGCATATCTATGACTGTCGACCCTGCTTGGGGCATTCGTGCACCTCTCTATTTTCTTATTGGATCTTAAAGCCAGAACCACATCTAATTGTGTCCACTTGAACTCATTGGCACACATCCATTAGACCTCCTGTACATGTCAGTCATTCAAGACTCACAAAAGAAGAAAATGAGCATCTTACCGACAAAGACTGGATTGGATGTAGACAGAACACAATATAATTATGAGATCAGATGTGCTGTATCAAAAGTACAGACAAATTACAGTACATGGCCAGAGGAGGACATTGTCTACAAAGAATATAGATGGGTAGTTTTTTGTTGTTGGTTGTTGGTTTTTTTTTAATGGGAAGAGGAGGTATTTTTGGTTTTTTTCCCCCCCACAGGCTAATAATACATGTAAGAGCCGATTCTGTCAATTTATTCAGTTGATACATTTACATCCATCTTGATTACATATGGTGCACTAAACAGAAGTGCTATTAAAAATAAGGAGAATTATCATAAACTTCTATTTAAAAAAAGGAAATCAAATATGAATAAAGAACACAAATATTAAAATTTAGCCTTTCCATCTTATCTAAATCCAAAAACCAAATTACTATACTCCTTTTGAAAAAAGTTGTTTATATAAAATCAAATAATCTATAAAACAAAATAAGCCAAAAATAATAAAAAATCTATAAAGGTATTTTTGTTGAAATGAGCTGCTTCATCAAAAGGCGTGAGGTGGAAAAGTTCATATTCTAGGAGCAGCAATGAGTTGAGAGTGATTGAGTTACCAGCACCCCTAAAAGTGATGGAAGGTCGAAGAAGAGAGCTAGGATGATGGAAATGTGGAAAGGGTGTGGCAGGGCTGGTCCATGGACCAAAGAGTGCAGAGAAGTCTCTAGAAGCTAGAAAAGGTGAGGAGATGAATTCTCCCCGAACTCACCAGTCCTGCCTTCACTTTAGCCCAGATCTGGATCAGACCCCTAATCTACAGAGCTGTAAGATGGGGATTGTATGGTTTTTTTTTTTTTTAAGCCACTAAGATTGTGGTGATTTGTCATCACAGCAAGAAAAAGCAAATACAGGTTTAACAGGAAAAATGAAGTCTTGGTGCCAGACATTTTAGCATGTCTTGGCAACCAATAAGAAGCATGAGGAAGAGAAAGGCATTAGAAATGTTTTTTGTGGATTCCTGAGAGACGATGGTTGCATAAACTGACATAGAGGGAGAGCTTTACTTCTGTTTAATGCCACAGAGGTCACACAAAGATGTCCCACACAGTCTCGCATTCACTGCCCTGTCTGGGCACCATTCATTCTAACTTGGCAATGATGACATGTAGGATCTGAGACAGGAACAGTTTGCCCACATCACAATGGCAAAGCAGAAATCAGAGCTCAAACCGATCATACACTGGCTCCTGGTCCAGTGCTTTTCAGCAGTAGTTGCACACCAGTGTTACCTGTTTTGTCAGTTCATGCCTCACCTGCTTTTGGAATCCAAGCTTTGGTGATGGAGAAGAAAGTCTAGTCATCAGAGGGGAGAAAAATCACATTTACTGAGCAGCTACTTCATGCCAGGCATTGTGCAGGATATCATGTGACCGCATCTAATTTTACAGCCAACAATCAGGTACCATGACAGCCAGGTTTCCGGTGTTCAAATCAGGCAGCTAAGCCTGGAAAAAGCAAAATAATTTGGACACATTTCTTGCAGCAAGTAAGAAAGAGACCAGGATTTGTTTCATGCTCATATCTAGGGTCTGTGCTTTTTCTGAACACTGTGTAGGGGTGCCCAGGAGGAATCTGTAGGGGCTAGAGGGAGGGGATGGGGAAGTATAGATATGGAGGATGCCTGGCCAGTCGCCTGTCTCAAATCAATTTATTCTGAATATTGAATAGACTTAAAATATGAAATATAAGCAATTTGATTCCTTTCCCAGAAGTATAAAGACAGAGACCTCGGGTACCCTCTGTCGTCCCATCTCTGCTCCATCTTCATTTCAGAAATTTCTCTCCCTAATATATCAGCAAACATCATCTATTCTCTTCGTGTTTTTCCCATTGTCATCATCTGTCATTTAATCTCCTGAACCTTTTTGAGAAAGTGATTATGAGGCTGGTTGACTGATTTCAAAAACAACAGGCTAATTATCGTTATATGATAGATGAGAGACCCCATGGACCTACCGAGACGGATGGAAGAACCAGGCAGCCACACGCAAGTACAGTTTGGCTAGTGCTGTGACAGAGAGTGTCAGCCGGCTAGAGAAACAGTCAGGAGAGTAGGGAGAGGGATGGGGTATATTTTGCTTCCATGCTCCCCTCCACCCTCACAGATATGGAGGCTCTGGCCAAGATAGATAACCAGACAATTTAGCATAAATATCCAACTGCCACTTAGTTGCACACAGGGTCTGCCTTGAGAGCCAAGGTGAAGAGCAGCCAGGCCTGCTGACGGGGGCAGTGTATGGACTCTGCCTGCAGTGCTCCTTCCCCTTCACAGACTGACTTTCATGACCATAGTTGCACATCACCGATTTGCAGGAACCTTGGTTTGTTTATTAAATTGAAGTATTTATTTGCTTATCTAAAAAATTAATTGAGGATTGAGCTAACAGGGGCCTTGGGTCCCTGCCACAACTCTCCTTTCTATCCTTACATGACTGTTGTGAGGCTTAGGTACAGCATCTAACTTGACATCTGACATAGACAATGCTGGCTACTCTTATTGGAATGAGAATGTTCTCGCCAGCAGTTTGAACACTCACCCTTATCCCCCGGTCAGTGAAGCCCATAGACAAGCGAGTGTGCACAGTCCAAAGCTAAAGCTAGAACTGGGGTGAATGAGAGCTGGGTGCCTTCTTAGCTGTTCAGCTGCTGCAGAAGTTGGGGGTACACCCTGTATCTCCTCATGCGTCTGGGGTTCTGACAGCAGTGCCTGCTCCAGGGCCCCTGATGACATGTAAACAGAGCGCTCTTTCTTGTCACCCAGGAAGAGTGCTCCATGTCTTTGCAGGCTTTTCCTTTCAGGTTCTCAGGTTTTTGGTGATTCTGGCAGCATCCTTGTTCTAGTGACGTGAGAGAACGTGGTACATAGAGTCTAGGCCAGAGAGGCTCTGGGGAAGCCCAGAAATGAACATGATGAATTTTCCCAGTCTCCTCGGAGTCCAGTGGTTTTAACTTTCTGACCTTCTCTGCCATTGAGTAGCTACCATTTGACCACTTTGTTATGCAGATAGGTCATTAAGCCCAGAGGACACTCAAGGGCACAGAGCGGAGAGGGCATGAGCCCTTCCCCAGTAAATCTTCCTAAATAAATCTAGAGGGCATGACTGTGTCATCTGACCCCTGAAAAAGAAAGATCATTTCTCCACCGGCAATAGAGACAGATGTCAAAAAGGCCATGAGGTTGCCTCAGCTCAGCTCAGTGACATAAATGATCAGTGGTGTGCAGTGATGCTTTGATAACGGCCCCTTCCCTGCACAGCACATTGGAATCATAAGATTTTATTTCTTCAGTCTCAGATTTTACTGTTAGTAAAAGCATGCTGGGTATTAAGCGAGGGTGGGTCGGCTTTAAAATGTGGCACTAAAATTGTTGGTGCTCATCAGTTTAACCTAATGAAGCCGAAGGTGCTCATTTGCCACTTAAAAAATATACAGTAAGTACAACTCTTTCAAGAGCTTTATGATTCAGACAGACAAAGAATTCTAGAATATTAAGCCACAAATAACTTGATTTTACTGAACTGGACTGCGAATCAGAGAGATACGATGACCTGACCAAAGTCATAAAGCCAGAGCTGAAGCAAAGTCCCCAACATTCTTGTCCCAGTACCATTTTACATCCACTTTCTTCATCATGAACTTTATATTGCTAACTTTATTTCATCGGTGAAGAAATAGACTGGGAAAGTGAGTAATCAGCCCAGCTTAGAGTCAGTTAGGAAAAGAGCTAAAGCTTTATGATTTTCAGGAATTATTTCTGAATATATTTCCATAGTTTATTAAGAGAGTCAGTAGACAGTATAATATAAGTTTAAAGCACTAATAAAAGTAACTGTTTCTTGAATTTTATGAAGCTGTTGAAAGCGAGCGGCACTGAAATGGCAAGGGGGAGGAATCGAGATTCCAGTAGCTGAAGCTTCAGTCCTCGCTCTGACATTCACTAACTAGGATATTAGACGAGTTACTTACCTTCTGTTTCCATTTCCTTGTCAGTAAAGTGAAGAGTGTAATAACTCCTACCTCATGGAGTGGGGGTAGGGGTATTTGAATTCCGTGAACAGTGCTAAGATTAAAGTTTTATTACTTGGAAGTTGTATACCTTGCAGCTTCTAAAGTGAACATACAAGATGTAAGTCCTAAAAACTTCATTTCCATATTATTTCAGATGCTTTCATTCTTGGAGGCTATCTGCTTCTAAAACTTGTCCATTTCTTTACGTTTTCCAATTTGTTGGCATTGAAGTGTTTATAGCAGTCTCCTATAATCCTCTGTATTTCTGAGATGTCTGCTGTAACCTTCTTTCATTTCTGATTCTGTTTATTAGCGTTTTCTCTCTTTTTTCATAGTGAGCCTAGCTAGAGGCTTGTCCTTTCTGTTTATCTTTTGGTTTCACTGATCTTTTGTACTATCTTTTTTATTTCTATTTCATTTTTTTCTGCTCTAACTTTTATTCCCTTCCTTCTAGTGACTTTTAGTTTTTCTTGTTCTTCTACTTGCAGTTCCTTAAAGTGTAAAGTTTTATTATTTATTTGAGTTGTTTCTTCATATGGCCTATAGAGCTATAAACTTTCCTCCTCTTGGAGGAAAAAAAAAATTAAACTCAGGTTGAATAGTTGACAAGGGCCTTCACTGACTACACCACATGGGCATTTAGAGATGGAGCCAGCTGCAGGGTTGAGTCCATCATGGTTCCCTTCTCCCCACAGGCTTCTTTTTATTTATTTAATTACTTTGACATCATTTGTATTTCCAAAGGAGTTCCCACCACCATTCCACCCGTGCACCATCACCTTGGTCCCCTGTGCTCTTTCTGCCCTCATCCCCATCTTTGCCCTCCCCTCATTCCCTTCCCCACCCCATGGTCTCTTTGATATATCTTTGACCTTTTGGTCTTGTTGAGTTTTTGTTTGCTTTTGGTTGTAATTGCCCATTTCCTTGAGCTTATTATTCTTGTTGTTTTTTTGTTGTTGTTTGTTGTTGTAGTTGTTGCTCTTTCATATTCCTCCTAATAGTGAAGTCATCCAATATTTTTCTCTTGCCTTCTGACTTGTTTCACTGAGTATAATTCCTTCTAGCTCCATCCATGTTTCTATAAATGGCCCTAGTTTTTCATTTTTGATTGCTGAATAATATTCCATTGTGTATATGTACCACATCTTCTTGATCCAGTCATCTGCTTTTGGGCATTTGGGTTGTTTCTAGGTCTTACCAATTACAAATAGTGCTGCAATAAACATAGGAGTACAGGTGCTCTTTTGGATCGGTGTTTTGTGTTCTTTGGGTAGATGCCTAGGCGTGGGATTGCCAGATCACACTGTACAACAAAGTAAACATTAAGCAAAACAAAAAGAAACACCACTGAATGGGAAAAAAAATCTTTGTGCTCCACATAACAGACAAGGGTCTGATCACAAAGATA
The DNA here is from genome assembly GCA_019455555.1 of Galemys pyrenaicus. Taxonomy (NCBI): domain Eukaryota; kingdom Metazoa; phylum Chordata; class Mammalia; order Eulipotyphla; family Talpidae; genus Galemys; species Galemys pyrenaicus. The sequence continues at coordinate 2,865,846 of JAGFMF010011739.1, read as the reverse complement.
TACAAAGAACTCATAAGACTCAAGAAAAATAAAAGACCCAATCAAAAATGGGCAGAAGAACTTAAAAGACACTTCTCCAAAGAGGACATACATCCTTCATAATCAAGGAAATGTAAATTAAGACCACAATGAGGTACCACCTTATGCCAGTAAGAATGGCACACATCAAAAAAAACCAACAATAACAAATGCTGGCGAGGATGTGGAGAAAAAGGCACCCTAGTACACTGCTGGTGGGAATGCAAGCTAATCCAACCATTATGGAAGGCCGTATGGAGGTTCCTCAGTTCCACAGGCTTCTTAGTCTGTGTTTCAGTTTCACACTTGACTGACCACAAGATGGCAGCTGCAGTTGTGGGCCTCACATCCATGTACTACTGAGCCCAAGGGAAAGTGAAAAACTTTCTCCTTCCCTGGTACTCGATACAAGGATCCTAAGATCACCTTTGATTGAGCGTTTGGCCACAGGTCAACTCTTAAAACCACTGGGTGTTGCCTAGGAAATAAAGTGTGCTGGCTGACTTAAGTACCGAGCCCACCTTTGGAGAGTTGGGTCAACTTTCACTGAGAACCTTGGGCCAAAGGTAGAAAGGCAGATATCTGTACCAATCAGGGTTCAGTTATGACAGAACAAATGATTGATGGCTCTGTGCTCACGATAGTTCTTCTTCAGCATCTTTCCTTAACTAGTGTTCATACTGACATGTAGGCAACTCTAGACCTTGATCCAAGGGAGAGAAGAGGCAAAACAGTGTGTTAGGGAACCAGGATGTGCTGCCTGTGGTGTGTGTACAGTAATCCTGGCCCGCCTCACTTGTGTCCATAGTCCTGTCCTTATTCTGCTTGCATTAGTAAAACCTTAGAAGACTACATCTGTCCTGGGTCCTATCTTCTGTGGCTACTTCTACAGTACTTCTCATCAAGGGTTTCCAACCTGATTGTCAGTTTTAAAACTGAGTCCAATAGATATTGGATTAGCTGTCAGTGGGAGTATATTAGTTTCCTTTTGCTACTATAACAATTTGCTGTAAATTTAGTGACTTGAAACAACACAAATTTCCAATCCCCCAGTTTTGTAGTCACAAATCTAAAATGAGTTAGTAGCACTGTGCTCCTTCTGGCAGCTCTACGAGAGAATCAGGTTCTTACTTTTCCCAACTTTTAAAGGTCTTTTGCATCCTTTGACCAATGGTCTCTTCAAATAATGGTGTAAGTTCAACCTCTACCTCATGTCCTTCTCCCACTCTCACACTCTTGCTGCCCTCTAGAAAGGATCCTTGTGATTACACTGAGCCCACCGGGTTAATTCAGGATAATCTCTCCTCTCAACATCCTTCACTTAATCACATAGACAAGTTCTTTTGCCTTGTAAGGTGATATAGTCATGTTTCCTGAAAGCGAGGGGATGACTATCTCTGGGGGGGGCATCATTCAGCCTGCCATAGAGAGGAGGAAAGCAGAGGTCAAAATACTCTTGTTTCGGAAATGATCTACTACCTGTCAATGCCTCCAGAGCATTTACAGTCTACCACAAGCTGACTTTTTAATCACCTAGAATTTAAAAATAAGTGTATGTAATTTAGATGCACATAATTATTTTTCTTTTCCCATTGCAAGTGTGAGCATTATAAATTACTTTCCAACTTTAAGCTGAGTACAATGCAATTTTGTTTGCTCCTTCTCCTCAATGTAACCACAAGGCTCTTTCTTCCAAAGTGACCCAATTTTAAGAGCATGCTCACAAAACTATCACACCAGCATAGGTTTAGAATCCATCAGCTTCAGGGATTTGCCTTTGCCAGTGGCCAACATCTGCTCTTGATAATGAATATGCACTTCATGCCAGCCACTCAGACTGTGTTCTGAACTCAAAGATAAAGGGAAACCTTTTTTTCAGACGCCTGTAATCTGAAAATAAACCTCTACCATAAGAATAAATTACCTTTCTCTTAATGTAGTCAACATTGCAAAGCTCTTAATTTGACCATTAAAAGAGAATTATGGTAAATGTGGTGACTGTGAACAATTTTCTTGTAAGATCCACAGAATAGCAGACTTGTGGGTCTCATATCCAAGAGCTTGTTGCAAAATGGCAAGTAGAGGAAAGTAAAGAATGTGACAATAAGTGGCACCTGGGCGCCCAAGCTGGTGTATGGAGGCTAGTTTCAATTTAAAGGCACCGTAATCCTTTTTTCCTACGTGAAATGTCTTAGTACTCTTGGCAGGAGCTATTTTAAGTATCTTTGAGGCATCTATCTGTCTACCTAAGCTATTCATTGCCTTAGAAATATTTACATTCTGAGTTACTCTGAACAATCACTTAAAATGCAGCTTCTAGAGCATGTATTTGATATAATTGCCTAAATGTGACTATCCCTAATTACACTAATTGCAAAAGTAGAGTGAATTTGAATGTTAATAATTTCATAAATGAAGTCGTTTCTAATTATCAAGGAAGCCACATGTATATGAATAACTTCCCCAAGCCATTCTGTTTCATACAATTTGCCTCATTTCTTATCAGAAAGCAAGCATTTGGTTACATTTCTTTTTCCCTTTTTGAAAAGAACACTATAGCTTTTAAAAAGTCCCACGAGCTGAACCATTCAGTATACTTGACAAGGCCTTCTTGAAACAAGTGAATCAGAGGGTAAAAATTCTGGAGTGGCAACTAAGACTACAGAAGCAACTTCCTTACCCGGTGTGGATGTGGATGTACATGTGTGCATGAAAGGGATTGAGATGGGACCACACGTCACAGCAAATAGATCTTACCTCTGGACTTTCTTCCCTTAAGGTCTGTCACCCTTCAGGAGTGGTGTTTCTTAGGAGTACTGCAGTGGTTCTTTCATCATGAAAGTGTAGCACTTTCAAAGAATTTAGAAAAGCAACAGAAATGAGATCAGTATGTGGTAACTGTTCTTAATGCGTCTGTCTGTCTTTGGTTAAGAGATCTAACTATATCTCAAGAATAAACTCTCTTCGCTGTTTGAAAATCCTACCAATATTTGTCAGCATTCCCCCACAGATACCAGAAAAAAAATCTCTTGAAGGAAAAGAGTATTCAAAAAAAGTCATAACAAAGTCATGTCTTTTCCATCAGATCATTTAGTGTACCCCTTGGTGGACCCCACTTTGTAATAGAGCTCTTCCTTCCCTGCTGCTTTAGAGTGTGAAATGTGGACCTATTCTAGGAACATGAAGAACTGTAGACAAAGAACCCATTAGGGGAAAGGCAAGAAAGGACCATGTTGTCATTTGTCTTCCCCAACTGATATATGTATTCATTTGAATATATGTATTGCTATGTATTTTGAATGTATGTATTACTATAGAAAATGTAGCTTCTCATGAGTCACCTTATTTCCTTACATCTACTGTCTTGGACAACTCAGTTCTACCCATTATTTTATATTTTAGTTCCAATTAAATGCTTCCCATGGACGTATTTGAATTTCCCATCTAAGCTGTGGATAATCATTGGGTCTTGAAGTTATTCTATGCAGAGTCCATAGCTCAGTATTGGGTACATCACAGAAAATACCCTTCAATTAACAAGTCAATTTAGGACACAGCCAGAGGTTGTGTCAGTCACTAAGATGAATACAAACAGACTTGAATGTATATAGTCTGAGACCGAGATAAACATCGACTCCAGACCCAAGCCTGTATAGCTGGCAGCCCTGATTTCCAGTATGAACGACAGTAAAGTCACTTCCTAAGCAGAGACCAGTGTCGGGGCAAATGCCTCAGGACCTCCCTTTGCAGCCACAGCTCAGCTTTTCTCAGTCTCCCTGTTCTTGCTTGGGCTGCAGAGCCAGCTAAAGAAGTCCTCAGCAGCTTCCCAGCTTCTGTGTAGATAATAGCGGGCTCCCTCTTTCCTCTGAAGATGACTGATTTTAAACCCAAGCTGAAGAGGGAAGCGCTGAGGGCCCTTCAGGCTGCCAGGGAGCCGTTTGGTGATAAATGGATAATGGCTAGGGCCCTTGCTTGCTGCCAGGTTTCCATTTTCAAAATAATGATTCTTTAATCCTCACTTTATTTCTCAATGTGAATTGTCTTACTCTTCTTACTCACATTTAGTCAACCTCCCATCCAAGGAGAGCTTTCTAAACTGTCGTTTTTAAGGTTCAGGTCCGTTACATGATTAGAATCACACAACCTAATAGAACAGATTTTCTTCTTTTTTTTTTTTTTAAAGATTTATTTATGCATACAAGCACTGGGGTACAGACCGGAGGTGTGGGGGGGGTGAGAGGATTCACCACAGAGAGCGGGAGCAGAACAGGCAGATCAACAGAAGTACACTGCTGAGGGGAGCAGCGGGCAAGGCAGGAGAGGTCCACCATGCCATATGGGTCCCCTCCCTGGCCGGCAGCAGGGATCGAACTCGTGCTGCAGTGGCTGCGATTTGCCTCATAGTGCGTTGCTCAACCCACTGCGCCACCAGGGAGGCCCCAGATTTTCTTCTTAACTGGAGGGAAGGCTTTCCTTCCTGGCCATGACCTAGCATCTCAACATAGGCCCTTCTAGAGAGACCAGTGTTTCTCACATGTTTTGGTCTCATAAGCCCTTTGTGCTCTTAAAAACTAATCAACAGCCCAGAATACTGTATATGGATTATATCTATCAGCACTACTGAGTTGAAATTTAAAACAGATTTTTTTTAGTACTTGTTAGGTTATTTAAAAGCAATTTTAAAAAGCATTGTTACTTAATTTACTTATATCTATTAAAAAGCAACGAAATCTCCAAAACAAAAATAATGGTGTGAAGTGGCATTGTTTTGAATTTTTGTAAGTCTCGTACATCTGGCTTAATAGAAGATAATATATAGAGCTAGAAAGGGAAAGATTCTTTAGTAGCCCTTTCAGATCATTGTAGATATACTCTGACAATACATCAAAACTCAACACATAGTATTTTCTTAAAAGTTGATTACCCGGTAGAACCCGAAAGCACATTAAAGAAATTTCTGTACTGAGCTCTATGAGGTATGTCTTGCATTTCGAATGGCTCTTTATCCATGAATGTATTTGCCGTATCACGCTTTGGCCATCAGGAAAATATCAGTTTGCCAAATCGTGCAGAGCTTCCAAATGTTGACATAATTTTTTTAAAATCACACTTGTGATTAAATCATCAACTTAATCAGAAAAGTCTTTTAAAGTATTAGGAAGCTGTCGCCATAATGGCAGACAGTTAAACGGTTCTCAAAATTCTAGCTTTCATTGGAAATCACAGATTAGATTATTAGCAACAGATGCTACGGGTTACTTTCTTCAGAGTGGTAAGTTTACTACTTTCATTTTTAAGAAATTGTCAGTTACCCAAGTCTGATGAACCATCGTTTCTGTCATTCCTTTAATGAGAATTGGACTCCTACGAACCCAGCAGCTAGTTTAGTTCACACTCAATGCACTGCCTGCGTGAGCTTCCTCACGAAAGCTGTGGCCTTCGGTGAAGTGCTTTACGCAGACTCCCCTTTTCCATGCTCAGGTTTCATGCACACATTAAAAGATGGATACTTGGGATTTATTATTAATAAACCTAGTAGTTTTTATATTTCACATAGGTTGTTCTGATGTGAAGCTGGGGCATTTTTTAGAGTCATAGCAGAGTAGGAGAGGACATCAATGCCTTGACTCATGCCAGGGCCTCCATTGTGCCATAGTGAACACCAGGGAAGGGCAAACAGCATCTTTGAGTTAGGAAAATACATTTGGCCTTATGAACTGCCTGAGAGCCTTGGGGCCCCAAGGGTCTGTGAACCACATCTTTTTAACTGTCAGTATGGATAGTGTAATCGTTAGCCTTTATTAAGCCCACAATATGTGTCAGACATGTTTCTATGCATCCATTATATTAATCCTCAGATGTACAGATATATGGAGATTCTACCACATTCTGAAAATACATTCTTTTTAACCCCTTGACCCTGGACTGTTTATGCTGTTGTGTGCTGCTGGTTCATAGGAGCTACTTAAAATCGGAGGAATTTTCAGTAGCATGGCTGTCAGGGGTGTAAAACTCCATTTCTCAGTCCCCAAAGATTTGAGGCCATTAAAAATTCATTGATTCAATGCAGGTCAGCTTCGTGGATACTGGGTCCTCTAACATACATCAGGCCACAAAATATACCATGCTTTTTGTAGCTTGGTCACACATACACATACACATACTGATATATTGACTTATATTGATTTATCCCATTCCCTCATACTTACTGTCAAGGCTGACCTGGATGGACAGAGAATCTGTGGAGTGGTTTCTGTTCCTTCCTTACAGATTAAAGTACTATTTTCTTTCCCACTTGCCCTCTACTGATGTATTTTGCTGTATTTTCATTCTTTGGCCGGTAATGCTGATTTGGATTGCGGAATCCGGGTGTTGGTGAGAGTTCCCCCAAATCCTTAAGGAAGCAGAAAGCCAGGTAAACTGAAAGCTAGTATTTAGTAGGCTTCAGAAGGACTATAAAGTTCCTTGCTGAAAAACAATGGTCCTTGGGCTGTTCAACTATTCTGATTGTTGCTTTTCATATGTGGCCAAAGCAGGGGAGATGTAGATGTATGTACAGGTAGATATAATCTCTACAGAGGATTTGGTTATTAGTGGCAAGAACTAAAATCCTTCCAAATCAAAATATGGGCTTACTAGGGACTTGTATTTACAGTACTAGAAAACTTTATGTCAGGTACTAAATTGTGTGTGTTCTTGTCTTGCTTGCTTTCTTTATGTGAATATTAACTAAGGGAAACAGGAACTTTACAAATGGCTCCTGAAGAAACTCCAGAGAAGAGTTCAACCTGGCCCATAAACATCTTCCCCACCAAAGAGTACAGATATTATCTAGCCAGACATTAGTCAGCAATCCCTGCCTAGTGAGATCTTTGAGGAACATCTTTTTTTTTAAAGACTTATTTTATGCATACAAGAGCTGGGTTGAGAGGATTCATCAGAGACAGAGAGGGGAACAGAACAGGCAGAGTGACTGAAATACACTACTGAGGCAGCAACAGGCAAAACGGGAGAGGTCTACTGCACCATATGGGTTAGCTCCCTGGTTGGGGATCGAACTCATGCTGCAGTAACTGTGGATAGCTTCATAGTGCTGCAGTTTAACCCCTTGCACCACCATGGAGGCCCTCTGAGGAACATCTTTTAACCCTGTTTCTCTCTGCCTTGGGGATCCTTTTTTAAGTTTTTCAACTTCTGTCTTTCATCTGAACCTCAAACACCCACAAGGTTGGTAGACATAGCAGTAAGTGAAATTAATCATTTACATCTAGATCTCTTCTGGAGCTCTGGCTATTTTTGTATCTTTATGATGAACCGCGACTGCATAGAGAGCAGACATCTGTCCTATGTAGTGATGTGGAGGTTAAAAACTATACTATTAGAGATGGCACAGTCTGTTGAAAAGCCCATCTGAGTTTATTCCCAGTCTTTTTGCTAACAAACTTCTCCTCGGCTCTGCCTTTATCACCAAGTCTGAATTAAGGTCCAAAGTGTGTTCCATACCTTGTGGGAATGTGAGGGGCAGAGCCAGACCCAGATGCAATTAAGATATAAGAGCAGCATTCCTCAGCTCTGCCACAGCACTTGTGGAAGTACACGTGGCACGATGAGGAGGGGTAAGCAGTCCCTTCCCAGTGGTTCTGGCAGGTCACCTTCTGCTCGATCCTCCACTCAGGACCACTCCCTTCTAATCATCTTTCCACACATCTTCCAGGACGATTTAGTCTAACCTAAGGCTCCTTCAGTTGTTCAAATCCCATTTCAGCCATCTTTGCATTACTTGAGCAACCAGTTTGAACCCCGAGATATCTAGATGTAAATCTCTGAATTCAGAGAATTCTGGCCCTTCTCTCTCTTTCTGCTTGTGAAAGTAATGCAGGATGAAATGGGCCAACTCCTGTCAAAGACCCAGGCAGGCAAGGTGGTCAGTTTAGTGGGAGATGGTCTGATGTCCAGCAACAAAACCTTCAAACCTAAGAGCTCATTCTCAGTCTGCTTCTCTCCATCTCCTGCCGTGTTTTATGTCCACGTCTTCTAAGCTATCTTTTAGAATTTCTTAAATCAATGACATGGCTTAGTCAGTTTGTGGCATGTCTGTATTTAAAATACTTGGAGACATAGAGCTTTCCTGGTGGTGCAAGGGGTTAAGTTGCAACACCATGAAACTATCCACAGCCACTGCAATTCAAACCCCGACCAGGGAGCTGACCCACATGACATGGTAGATCTCTCCTGTCTCGCCCGCTGCTCCCCTCAGCAGTGTATTTCGTATTGCAGTGACTCCGCCTGTTCTGTTCCCCACTCTGTCTCTGGTGACTCCTCTCACCCCCGCACCTCTGGCCTGTACCCCAATTCTTGTATGCATACATAAATAAATCTTTTTAAAAAGTACTTGGAGACGGTACCTGTGGTAGAGAAATCCCAGAGCTTTATATTGCCTTACTCTAAAGGGGCAAAGACCAAAGTTGTCTTGTCATGCTTTCCCCCACCTAAAATCCATTGCTGCCCTTCAATCCCGTGGCCCTTGCACATGTTCCTATTTCAGTATTTATTACATAATATTATAAAATAAAGTTTGTTTCTTATAAAATCAAGATATAAAGAACTGAAGGCAAGGACAGTATTGTCTTGAGTCTCCTATTTCCAGCACTGATTCAGACATCATGTAGTCAAAGGAGATAATTAGCACCCTATGTTCAAATTGAGATATTCTTTTCTTGTCGTATGGCTCGCATATTTGCCCTCTTTTTTCTTTCCTTCTTTATTTATAGATATTTGACATCAATTGTAATCCCCATGTATTTCCCACCATTTCACCAGTGCACCATCACCTCAGTCCCTCGTGCTCTTATATTGCCTTTTGATGACACATTCTGCTTCTCTGCATGTGATATCCCAACCTTTAAAACATTTTTAACATTGGCAAACTGATGACATGTCTCATTATTGATGGAAAGGCTAAGGACTCAGTGCTCCCTGAACCAGGACAATCACAGTACCACTCCCTCCCATTGTCCTGCTAGCTACGCTGAAGGAGCTCGTCTCACAGACAATGATCCGCTGGGCCCAAGAGGACCAGATCCAGGACGCAGAGCTGATCCGGATGATGTTCAACCTGCTCCGCCGGCAGTATGACAGCATCGGGGAGCTGCTGCAGGCGCTGCGCAAGACCTACACCATCAGCCAGGCCTCTGTGAGTGACACCATCAGCCTGCTGGCCGCCCTGGGCCAGATTCGCTGCCTGCTCAGTGTCAGAATGGGCAAGGAAGAGGAGCTGCTCATGATCAATGGGCTGGGGTAGGTCGAACACAGCGAAGGGCCCATCTCTCAAAGAGCTTCTGGTGGGAAAACTGGTTTACCTTGACGTATGAATGTTCTAGAATCAAATGACATAAAATTTGTGTGCCCTGTTCTTAATTTCACTCTGTCAGGTTATATCTTCGCCAAATCTTTGCTAGCCTGAAAGATCGGGCTCCTGCTACTCAGGGTGAAGGGATATTACCAGCAATGGAGGGAGAGATTTTGAAGAAAAGCAGTTATTTTTTTATTGAATCTAATGAAAAGATCACTAAGGAAGCAATAAAAAATTTCAGAAGAAAGGACATTGTGTTCAACCCAACATGTGAGATGCCTTGTGAGCACTTGAACTTTTGACTGAGACTTCCTTCTGGAAATTGCCACCTGATCCTCCCTTTCTCAAGACTATCCTAAAGAGCCACTTTTGTCCATTCTAAGAGACAACTTTACTCACCACAATAGCTTGTGGCTCTTCTGTAGAAGCCATCTTGTCCAAAAGACAGCACTTTACACATCAAAAAGATTTCCATTTAGTGGCAACATTACACTTCCATCTGTGAATGAGAAAAGGAAGGCCTAGAAAGGTTCACTGGCCAGGCGTGATAGTACTTGAGCAGTCTTCCTGTTGTCCAACAGCCCTCGAGCTAGCAAACCAAAGGGACATTCCTGAAACCTACAAAAAAACTTTGAGGGCGAGGCGAGGGAGGTGGAGTATGCTTTCCTCAAGTACATTTCCAAAAAAGAATCATTTTTTGATTATTTTACTGAAGCAACATTGATTATGACATATGTTTCAAGTGTACTACCTTATAAATCAGCATCTGTATGTAAGACATTATGTTGTCCACCAAAAGTCTAGTTTCCATTCTTCACCATGCAGTTGATCCCTTGTGCTCAATTTACCCACCCTCTTTCCCCTTCCTTTCTGATAATCACTATTTTGTTCTTAAAGTCTGAGAGTTTGTTTTGTTCTGTTCGTTAGTTTCATTTCTTTATCTTTCATATATCAGTAAAATCATGCAGTGTTTGTCTCTGATTTATTTCACTAAGCGTAATACCATCTTGGTCTATCACCTTGTTGCAAATGGCAGGATGTTCTCTTTTGTAGAGCTTAATAATATTCTACTGTGTATACATACTACATTTCCTTTACCCAGTCATGTCAACAGGCACTTAGGCTGCTTCCAACTCTGAGCTATTATAAATAATGCTACAATAAGTAGGGGAAGGGCTTGTATCAAATTAATGTTTGCATTTTCTTTGGGACTGTGTGGAATTTCAGGGACGCAGTGTAAAAATGAAGCCATTTCGTGGTAGCAGAAAAGCTATAGGATTAGCCTGTAATGCCTTGTTGTAGTCACAGCAGCAGTAAAAAACTCGTGGCGCCTCCTCCTGACAGCTGCAACTAAAAGGGAATGGGCATGTGTGGAAGACAACAGAGAGTAGCACCCTACAAGGATTCACAGCCAAGTAACAGGCTGCTTCTTTATTTTAATTTGCCTGCAGCTTTATTATGTACATTTGTATTGAATGTATTATATCTAATTGTTTTATATATTGTTGTTGATAATTTCACTGATTTTTAGGACTGCCATCTACAAACATCATTGGTGCCTAATATACAATTGCCTTAAGAAAAAAGTACAGCCCTATCATTAAGAAAACTGAAGTATAGAGAGACGTACTTATAAGGCAAAAGAAAAAAAAATAGAAGACCCTGAACATGGAAGAATAGAAATCCAGTGATTTGGGCTGCCTCAAAACTATAAAGGCAAAGGGATAACTGTTTAGTATGCCATTCAAAGGAAATGTTTTAGAGAGAAAGCAAGCACTTAGGAAGACTTTGTGTTCTTTTATTTCTACTATCTGATTTTTAAAAAGGCATCCCATTTATATTGCAAGTGACCTAGTGCCTTCTTAGTTCTCTTCACCTTCACCCCATGTGCTTGTGAATGTGTGTGTTCTCATCTCTGAATGGGATGAAATATGCAATAGGGAAATAGTTAGAAAGGTTCAGCCAGGACGGTCCTCCTGTCCTGGACTGAAATCAGCAAGTGTGGATGTGTATCTCTGATTCTTCCCCTAGAGACATAATGAACAACAAGGTGTTTTACCAGCACCCCAATCTCATGCGAGTCCTTGGCATGCACGAGACAGTGATGGAGGTGATGGTGAATGTGTTGGGAGCAGAGAAATCTCAGGTAACTCTATGGGAGAGCTTGTGCAGCTTAACCCCCAACAGTGCACATGAAATGGCTTGTTTGCAACCACAAGGCCGGTGTCCATTGCCTCAGTGGCTCTCACAGGGAGAGGGAGGGTGCACACCTAGCCAGGATGGAGTCAGGAGATGGGTCACTGGGAAGCAGCCAAAGTGAAAGCTCCAGCTCTGGGAACACACAGGGGCTTTCCTCACTTCTTCCACTCAGTCACTCAGCTGCTCGATTTCCTTCCTGTACTCTGCACCCCTGCTCCTTCCAAGATGGAATTCCAGGACCTCATGGCGCAACGGTAGCGCGTCTGACTCCAAGATGGAATTCCTCTGGGTTCCACATAGGAGCTGGGTACGTTTTGTGCTGTGTCAGGAGACAGCTGTGCTGTGGGGAACGAGGTCTTAATAGTGATCCTGGCAGTGGTCCCTCAGGAGTGTTTCCTCTGTGAGCCAAGCTCCTGGAGATACTGGGTCTCCTTGCTTGCCCCACTCACTAGGAGACTGCTTTCAGGGACACTCCTGCAGCCTAGGCAGTAGACGTGGGGATGAGACGCAACTGAGCGTTTGTCCAACTTGTCTAGTGCCCTCCTTAGGGTTCAGTGGTTTCTCCAAGCAGCTGGTGGGGTGTATTTTCTAATGCTATAAATTCCAAAGCACCAGGGCCCCAGGAGAACAAATGTCCCAGTATTGACATGTGGAGGGGTGAGGGGAGACAGAAACCAAGCTTACAGCTCTTCTCATGCTCTTCCTTCTGATCTCTTGGGAAAATGAACTCTGGAAGCCCCCTGAGCTTCCACAAGCTGGGAAGCTGTAGGTTTCAGAACCCTACTTCTTCAGCACCCTCTGTGATTCTGAAGGGGACACCAGGGCTTTCTGGGATCCTGAGCAAGGTCAACATTGATACCTTTTACTGAACATTATTGGATAGAAAATCAGACCTAGTCAGGTCCTAGAGATACTAATCGCTTTCTTAAACAGAGAAGCCAAGTACAGTCAGCAGTGATGTCAGACAGCATCTCGCACTAAACTCTCTGAGTCACTCACAAGGGCCAAAGTCACCCACAGGGGAGCCCTCAGCAAGGAAAAAGAAATCGGGGGAATTACCTCATGGCCTGAGAAGGGGATGCTCTTCTTCCCACAGCTGTAGGAGCCAGCCTCGACCCAGAAGACAGGTTTGAGATAGTGCTGGCTCACACTGTCTGTGAACCTTCATCTCCCTTTCTGAAGTCCCTATCACAGACCTGTCCGCCCCGAGTCAGAAAGCAGCAATCTGGTATTGGTTATGTAATTTCCCGTGATATCCGAGGGTAGCTGGGGCTCTTGTTTGACATTTATTTCCCTTCAAAGAAAAATCTTTCCCGAACAATAATCAGCTATCCATATTTTGGAAGCCTCTGCACAGCTGTCTACCCTCAGTCCCTCCTGAGAAGAAGTCTCGGAGTAAGTGGGGAAAAAAGGAGGAAAACTGTCTACCAAAAATCCCACAGCATTTGGTACTTCAGCCTAGAACCCTTCCCAGTCAGACTTTCAGGAAGCCCTCGTGGTCAATTCTGTTCCATGACGCTTCCTGCTTCTCCCTACAGATCGCATTTCCAAAGATGGTTGCCAGCTGTTGCCGCTTCCTTTGCTATTTCTGCCGAATTAGCCGGCAAAACCAGAAGGCCATGTTTGAGCATCTAAGTTACCTGCTGGAGAACAGTAGTGTTGGCCTAGGTATGTCTTTTCATTACTTCCATATTTGGGCTCAGAGGTCACATTCCCCCTACTGACCACTTCAGAGGGAAAGGGAAGGACTCCACAGGCACTTTGAAATACCAGAAGGAACACCCTGCCTGGTCTAAAAACAAGTGAAATAATGAGAACCAGCCTCTGCTCACCAAACTAAGGCGGGACCTGGGGACAGATCCGTGCTGGTGTGTCAGTTTCACGTGTCTCTTTGAGCCAATGGCTCATGTTTACAAAGTGCTGCCTGAGATTATAGCTCTAGTTTGGGGCCTCCCAGTCCACAGAGTCCCCCAGTCCACTCAGCTGACCAGGGAGCAGTGCTGATGATACCAAGGTCATGAATCCTGTCCTATCTTGGCAAGCTGGCTGCACAATGCCCACCTGTCCCATCAGCCCGCCAACCAGCGCACTGCTTCACTGCAAGGCAGGCTAGGCTGGCCAAGAGCAACTATGCAGTACATAAATCTGTCACCACCACTTGGAAAGCCACACTCTCGTATCTCTTACTCATTGCTCTGAATGTAAGAGCAATTGGATGCCTTGGATGTAAACCAGACTAATTTATGGGAGATACAAATATATTCATATATGCATGAGAAATCTGAAATCTCTGGAGTCCTCTTTATTAAATAGCATCCCAAGATACCCGCATCTTTATAAAATGCCGCTTAATGTTTTTCTTAATTCTAACCAAAGATCCAAAGGAAAATCAAAGGCAGCATTGGCAACCTGATGTAACTAGATGAGCTAATGCTACTTGAAGCTGTTTTTAAACTTTCAGTTGTGGATTCAGAAATGGGCAAGTCATTTGAGCTTAGCAGGTCAAGTGACTTCTGAGTCTTGAGTAATTACCAAGTGGAAGCCGAACAAAGTTTCATGTTAGGAAAAACACTTGAAAATATGTAATCCTGGTTGAACCTGTGAACTGATTTTCTAACTGAATCCCTATCACACCCGTAATGAGTGTGGGGAGGAGGATAGCTAACAGAGCTGTGCTTCATCAAATTGGGCCAACCACGCACTCAGAGAACAGGGACGTGGCCCAGGCTTAGTGTATTTGCTGCCCTCTCCTGGTCACATATATGTACTGCAACCTCTGTTCAGAACTGGTGGCTTTGCTGCTTCACTCCTCTTTCCTCAGCCTCCCCATCGATGAGAGGATCCACCCCGCTGGATGTGGCAGCTTCCTCCGTGATGGACAACAATGAGCTAGCACTGGGCTTGGAGGAACCAGACCTTGAGAAGGTAACTGGCCCTGGGGAGGCAATGTGCTTGTTCTCTTCTGCCTGTGGCACAGCCAGTTGAAGGAAAGGCAGGCTTCAAAGGTTTTCATCATAACCTCTTCAGCACTTGATGAAAATGTGGGAGAATGTGAGTAACTGGCAGCAGCACATAATTATAACCAGAGCTTCTCCTGTAGGCAGGAAATTTCATAGACATGGGTAGGTGGACTTCTGTGTTATTTGCATGTGGAGACCCAGCCTCAACAGCCCACGTGACAACCACCAGCACCTGAGGTTCCTAACAAAGTTCTGCATTACTGAATTTATAAACGTGCATGCTAAAGAAAGAGGCATGATGGAAGACTCTGCAATCAGTATAAAGGTAATAAAGGCTCACAAACATGGGGGGGTACAGAGAGATTAGGTAACATCCTCAGTGTCTTGGGGTCTGTGTCAGAGCCAGGATTCAAGTAAGATGAAGTGGAGCTAGGGACTGCACTCCTGGCAGTGAGGCTAGTGGGACTGATGCAGCTCATTGATGCCCTGTCCCATCCCACCTCGGGGCTATTTGGATGACTGAGATCACAGGTGCACTTTGAGTGCGGAGAATCACCATCTCGTGGAGGGAGAGGGCACGGGGCAAGTGAAAGGTCATCCCCTGTGTTGTGGGCTTGGGTTAAGCATGCCTAACCCTGACAGGGGTGGGGAATGTGATTCAGAAATGTGATAAGTCACTAATCAACCTCATTATTGAGAAGAATGTGCCAGCAAAGTTTGAGATTCAGGAAGGAGAGGGTGGCACGCTTCAAAATAGAAAGTTGGGAGTGGCTGGAGCACAGATACTCAGGGGGATTCGGTGTTAAAATCACTATCAACAATAGAAGTTCCTCCTCCAGAGTCACAGCACACTGGCCCCACTCTGCGGTTAACTCACATGACCCTCAGAACCGGCCTTATCATTATTGTGCCTGTAAAAGAAAGGAAAGTGAGGTGCAGAGAGATTAGGTAACATCCTCAGTGTCTTGGGGTTCGTGTCAGAGCCAGGATTCAAAAACAGTTGTGCTCCGGAGGCCTGTTAAGTCGTAGTACTTCACCGGGGAGCCAAGAGTGAAGGAGATCATCGGCGGGCTTGAAGCAGAGAAGTGACGCAAGGGTCTTGGGAAGGAGTGATGAAGGCCCCAAGTTCTCCCTCTTCACACGTGCAAACACAGAGGCACTTATTTTCCTGGCCAGTGAAATGCCCTGGACCTGTAATTGTGAAAAGTCACCCTTATTCCTCCTTCCATTCATGTTTTTCTATAAATTTTTTAAGGTCAAATCAAACCTAGATTCCAAGTAGAATCATCCCCTTCCTGACTTAAGAAGGAAAAGTGTGATCACAGCTTCTTACTGAGTTTTGACTTAGGTTCACTGTTCTTACAAAATGACTCAGTATTCGATGTCAGCAAATACATGCTTCAGTTGAAAACACTCTTCACCTACTGTATGCCAGGCTCTGGGGATCAAAAAATGAAAAAGAAAGACACCATTCTCGACAGAATTCTGCCACACAGTGGATCCCCCTCTCCTTCCTTTCTACATGACGTAGCAAAGGCTAGAAGAGAATCATAAATGCATCTCAAGCAAAGGTCTGTTCACCAGGAGTTGTTTTTTTTTTTTTTGCCTGCCACCTTCTAAAATGCAGGCAGATTCCAAACTATTCTACGAGGCCACGAAACTGAGACCTTTATGAGAAATGTCTCGTAGCCTGGAAGCAAAGGAGTGCTACCAGGCCTCATCCTGTGGTGCAGCTTTCACTAGCCACTGCGATCTTTACAGCTGGGCTTTTGACCTAGGGCACTGGTGGATGGAAAACTTGAGTAGGGACCCCTGAACACATAAGAACCCATCCAGTGACTGAATATTTGAGGTGCCATAACCAAAGGAACACGGCCAGCCTAGGTCCACCCTAATTTCCCCCAGATGCACCCTACTTACACCTACTTTTCAGCAGCAGCTTCCTACTGCCAGAAGTGAGCAAGCAGGGAACTGACAGTTCATGATGCATTCCTGCATGACTGCACTAATTAGTCTTGTTGATTACTTGGACACAAAAATGAGTTGGTGATTCTGATTTCAAGCCTACTGAGTTATTGGCTTTTAAAGTCTTGTGCTTTCTCTAGCTCCTAGGAAAATAAAGACGTCAGTTTGCAGAATTTTGCAGACCTTACAGCTATCTCATTTAAAAAATAAATAAATAAAACACCTTGGGCACTTTTGTAAGTGACTTTCCTCTCTTTCTCAGGTGGTGACCTACTTGGCAGGCTGTGGCCTCCAGAGTTGTCCCATGCTTCTGGCCAAAGGATACCCTGATGTTGGCTGGAACCCCATTGAAGGGGAGCGCTACCTGTCCTTCCTGAGGTTTGCCGTCTTTGTAAACAGTGAGTCCCCAGTTTTCCATGCCTTTCAGACCTAGGATGGCATAATCGTGGGCAAAAGGAAAAAAGATCTTTTGCATTGCCTCCTATCTATCAGTAGGATAGATTCTATGAGTAGGGGCAACTGGCAGCAAATTCTTAGGAAAAATCAAGCTAGACTATGGTGAACAATAGAGTCCAATAGAAAGGAGCATTGAACTCTTTTTTTTTTTTAACACATACAAGAGCTGGGGTACAGGCCGGGGGTGGGGGGCGGTGAGAGGATTCATCAGAGACAGAGTGGGGAGCAGAACAAGCAGATCTACTGAAACACATTGCTGAGGGGAGCAGCAGTTGAGACAGGAGAGATCAGCTGTGCCCTGTGGGTCACGTCCCTGGCCAGGGATCGAACTCGCACTGCAGTGGCTGTGAAAGTCCCACAGTGAGGCACTCAACCCCTTGTGCCAGCAGGGAGGACCGAGTATGGATCTCTTGTTTGAGATGCAACAAGAAACTTAGTGCATGGGTCTGGGCTTGTCACCTCTCCTGTCACTGAAAGAGAAGAGTTGGTAACGTCTTCATCTTGCCTATTTCCCAGCGTTAAATGCAGATGTGCTTCCAGATCCTGGGAGGATTGGGTGGGTGGGTGATAGATGAATGGGAGGGTGGGTTGGTGGGTGCATGGATGAATGAAATCAAGAATATATGATTATATATAAAGGATAGTTAAACTCCACAACAAAACAAAATAAAACAGACAACCATAAGCCAGGGACATCCTGCAGGGGTGTGGGAGGGTGTGGGAGAGGGGTGTTGGGAAGAGGGAGGGAAGGGCACAGGGGACTGTGTGATGGTACATGGATGAATCGGTCATAGAAATTCTATGGTGATTACACTTGAGAAAAGAAAGCAAACATTGTTTAAAAATGAACAATGATGTAAAATATATAATATTTTTTTGATAATTAAACTCCCATGAGAAAATTGTTATAGTAACCCTTAAGAGTAGTGTTCTTAATACAAGTCACTTTCCATTTATAATGAGTTCCAAGTCTACAAAAACTCACCATTTATAATGAATTTCAAGTCTACAAAAAAAAAAATACTGAAAACGGTATGAAATAAATCAACTACTTTCTTGAAAATGTACCTTATCTTCGCTAAGACTGTTCCAGTACTAATCACTTGTATTTACAGTGTAGTTTTGATCATTCCCGCTTCTCCCAGTTTGGAGGCGCAAGCTCCAAATCCAGCCGAGTTGGTTCAATGTTTACAAAGAGGGATGGCAGCTAGTGAGCAGTCATGCCAGCTTTCCCAAGTGTGAGATTTATCTCAAAATATCTTGACATGATATGAGCACTATATTCCTATGTGCTTCTCTTGTTATCAAGCTTTACCCCCGACACACACACACACACTTGCTTACTTTCCTATACCTTAGTGTGTTCTATTGTTAATATTTCAGTGGCTCCTACTGACCTAGTTTCCCTTTTCCTCACTGGGTCACAGACCTTGAAATGTGTGTTTTGTTCCCTGGGTCTCATCCAGCCAGGTTCTTATCACATGTCTTCTGCTCCCCTCTATAGGGTCTTCACTCATCCCTCCTACCTATTCATCGCCAGCACTGCTGAGCCCCATGTTTTTCCTTTGAGGCTACTTATTATCCAAATGATGATGTGTCCAGAATTAACACAGTTATGATAAGAAAGAGACATTTTTTTGTAAAGTGAAATATTTTTGTAAAGTGGACTTTGAGGCTCACCAAATTATGTAAATAGACCATATGACACAAACCAGATCAGGGAAGGACAGATTTATTCATCTTGCCACCTTCATAGTCAAGATCAAGAGCTTAATGAGTCAGTTAGTGGGACTGTCTAAATGAGTTGTGAAAGTACAAAATCCACTGTTGATGTTCCTGTATAGATAACTAAATCCTGACATTTGTTTATGCGGCTTAGCTATGACCATACTGAACTAAACTCTAGATCAATGTGCTTCATCTGCTCCTTCCCCTTGCTTTCAGGTTATTTTATACCTTTTTAACATTCTCTGCTGTGCAATTCAAGCATTCTATGATATTGGCCCATCAGTAGGAAGTTATTTGCATTTTACTTTTATGTTTATTATGCTCTATCGTATAAAGGTCACATTTGGTTTCGGCAAACGATGTTAACTTTTGCTTCCAAAGAATTTACAAGCTAGTAACTTGAGTAGACATGCACAGAGACTGTGGAGTAAGGCAGGGACAAAGCTAGAGGGCTTCACTGGGAAAAACACAGCCCGTCAAGGTCAGAAAATGCCTCATAGAGGAGGTGATGCTAGAGATGAACTTTCAAGGGTCAGGTGTCCAGATGCAGAGACACAAGAGAAGGGATATCCTACTGGGGTGCAGCATCAGGAGTGGCCTAAAGACTAATGCATGCTGTGCTTTGCACATACAGTCATCTGTCAGTCCAGAGAATAGCAACACAGGTACAGAAACAATGGCAGTGGTAAAGGATGAGGTTTAGAAGGTGAACAGGCAGCCAGAACCTAAATACCAAGCTGAAAAGTTTAGTTTTGATTCAGTATGCAGAGAAGCAAGAAACCCTTTTAACAAATAATGACTGATGGGAACTGTTGGGGTACCCAGGTGAGGATAACAAGCTTCTGAATTGCAATGGTGATGGTAGAAGTGGAATGGAGGAGATACATTTAGAGGAAATTATGGAAACAGAACTTAAACAAACAAGCAGTAATTATTATGGTGCTGAGCCTGAGAGAAAAGAACAGAAATCACATTGAGTTTTAAGGGTAGAAAGAGAAGAAATAGGAATGTCAGAAGGAGGAAATGATTGGAGATGGAAAATAATGCTTTGGTCCAGTTCAGGTCCCACTGACCTTGCAGTGTGTATCCCCCAAATAGAAATCCCTAATTGGGACTATTGGATAAGATCAATCAACAGGTTAGGATTAAGTAGATTTGCTGATCATCTGTACTTGAAATGGTTAGAGTTTCCAGAGGAAAGCATAAAAATGACAGCTATGGAGGGTATGAAAAAGAAAGAGAATCTTTTCAAACATCTAGAAGAGGAGAAAGAATGTCTCAATCACAGCAGAGTGATATGGAAGCATTTGGGCTGGGGATGGAGTATCTCAGATGCAAATATGCTGCTTTTGTTTACTAACTTTGTGAATTGAGGCAAGTTCCTGAAACTTCCCTGCTCCATGCTTTCTTATGTGTACATAAAGCAGAGGTGGTAATAATTGTATGTACCTTACAGTGTTCTTGTATTGCTTAAATGAAATAATCCATGGAAAATTTAGATTTACATGCCAGAAACAATGAACCTGCAGTCATGTTAGATGTCATTGTTGTTTATGAGCCTTAGGAGAGCATCAGGACATCTGAAATGATAAGACTGTATGAATAGATTCTTTAGAATCTGTTTGGTGCTAATGTTTTTTAAAAACATTTTTTAAAACCAAATCAGAAGTTCTTGCAAGTACTTTCTGGCCATTCTTGTGGCCTCTGCTCAGCAGTAGAGGATAAAGGTATTACAGTTGATCATGGTGAATGATGGTGTTGATGGTGGATGATGATGGATAATGGTGAATGATGGTAGATGATGTGGTGATGTTGGGAGTGGAAGTGTGATGAGGGTGATGGTTGTGAATAATATTTGGGATTAGGAACAGTGGGTAGTAACTGGTAGCTAATGATAGAGATAATGGGATATGATGGTTGAGTGGTGGTTGAGTGGGTTTTGGGGTGATTACAGAGTGGGGTGGCTATTAATGATAGCTGTGGTGACAGTGGACTGTGGGTTGTGAGGAGTGATATTGGGGTGGCCATTAGTGAGGATCGTGATGGTGGAATAGATGGCTGGGTGGTGGATGGTCATAGAGGGTCACAGGGGTGACTGGTAGGTGGTGGTGAGTGATGATGGAGATAGTGGGTGGTAGAAAGGTAGCGGTGATGGTAACAGCTAACACTTGCATCCACCCAGTGCTCAGCAGTATTGCACATATTAACTTGAGCAACTCAATTGCACAGGGACAGCTACTGTCCTCATTTTATATATGAAGACACTTTGAGAATTAAGTACCTTGCCCAGAATCATACAAATAGGAGAATGAAAAGCCAGGGTATGAGGCAGAGTAGTTTGGCTCCAGAGATGCAGCCTTATTCGATTCATTATGATGGGAATGTCTCCTAATCAACAAGGGGAAACAGCATTTTCTCCCTGAGCTTGTCAGAAATTGTGACATTTGATCACTGTTTGTTGCCACTGTTTTTTGAAAACACTTTTTACACCAAATCAAAAGTTCTTGCTATATGAAAATAATGTAATTGGAAAATTACTTCCAATATTATTTTACTAGTCTCTCTTAGTGTTTGTATTCACTGCTTCTTAAACAAGATTTGTCTCTCAAAGAGCCTCTTGAAGCACAAAATTTTCTACACTTTATTGCTACAAACTACCTAGGATGTGTTTAATTCTGGAAATAATTAAGTTTAGCAGCTTCTGTTTTCCCAGCAGTTGCAAACTATCACCACTCTAGGCACAGATGTGTTGATGAGCCCTTTCCTAGCGTAGATTCCAAGACAGAAAAGGTTTCTTACCAATCCACAAGAAAGGAAAAGCTACTTTGTGACTCCTTTGAATTTTTTACGTGTTTGATGGTGTCTTGTGTCCAGGCTACAAACTTAGTTGTGAGGAATAGACTAGCTTCTAGTTTTGCTGAATCTATTTTCTTGAACAGACTTACCAGTGAGCATAACAGGCATCCATTGTGTGAACACATAATAAGTGTATGAGAGATGTGAGAGATGACAGGAGACATTTTCTAGAAGTTCTGCAGTAAATTCACTTACAAGTCAAAGCAAGAAACAGAACAAACATGTAGAATTAACAGAAACATACATAGGATCACTCAAAGCCCTGTAATGTAATCAGCCACACCTCCCTACGTGATAACGGTTGGCATGTCAGGAATTACAGTGCTTGCTGTAATCCGGTGGAGTGAATCTAGAAATGCCTGGGGAAGAAGGCAAGTATTGAACATCTTGAAGAAATAAATGAACAGTTTGTCTTTCTTATTTATTTTCTTACATCGTTGTTCATTTTTGTACAGTAATTGGTTTTTCCCCTCAGGTGTAGTCCCTGTAGTTCTCCCACCACCATAACACCCGTGATCCATCACCACGGTCTCTTGTACTCGTCTCTCCTGTTTTGACCCCTTTCTCTCCCCCAGATGAACATAGATTAACAGTAATGTAGGGAGAATATACAGGGGCCCATGAGTTAGGAGACATAACTTTATTTATTTATTTATGCATGCATGCATGCATGCACACAAGGGCTGGGGTACAGGCCAGAGATGCGGGGATGGTGTGAGGATTCACCAGAGACAGAGCAGGGAGCAGAACAGGCAGACTGACTGAAACACACTGCTGAGGGGAGCAGCGGGCAAGGCAGGAGAGGTCTGCTGCGCCATGTGGGTCCCCTCCCTGGCCGGTGGCAGGGATCGAACTCGTGCTGCAGTGGCTGCGGTTTGCTTCATAGTGCGTTGCTTAACCCACTGCGCCACCAGGGAGGCCCAGAGACATAACTTTTTTAGGATGTATCAATTGTATCTCAATAAATCTGGGTGGGGGGAATCTTTTATGGTCAATAATATAAAGTAGCATGTTCACTTTTCAGGGCACGGTCAATACAGATGCTTAAAATAATCAGCAGAGCCAGATGTGTCCTTGTGTTGTTCTTAGAGTCAGAAAGTCTGTAATAGCCACTCTGAAGTGTGGTTGATATCAAGACAGGGGATGGTTAGAATTAAAATGTGTAAGATGTTGTTCTTATTCTGAAGTGTATAATATAAGACTCTACAAACTTTTAAAAAAAATCAACAGTGAAAGGCTTAAAGGACAGTTGGAGACAATAAACAACATCACAATGCCACCCTCTGAAGATGCCGCAGGCAGGGTGGTGAGGAGAAGGCAGACTGAGGAACTCTGGAGACAGGTCTGGCATGCTTGCAGGGGCCAGGCACTTCGGTCTCTGCCTCAGGCCTGTGCTCTGATGACTCAGCAAGTGCAGTCCCTTCTACCTCACCTTCCTCATACTCCCACTGGACTTTCTTGAATCTCTGTTCTTGAGAAGGGGGAGGAAATTCATTAGTGGGGCCAGGTAAACGTCTGATAGAGACAAGGGAAAGGAAATGTGAGTCACCTATATGTGATGAAATGGCAACAACACAAGCAATAAAAAGTAAATGACTCAAAGAAGTCCACAGTAAACCAATGCCCAGAGCACCAAAATAAGGGTCAGGCCCTCTTCTTTGCACTCAGTAAAATCATTCAGCAGTTGATTTCCATGGCTCGCTGTGGGGTCCCAGCGTGATGCTGGCTGAACCTTGGCAACTGTCCCACATGCCCGTAGGCACACATCCATGCATTCTTTGTCAGTTTACTGCTAAGAATGGTAAACCCTGAAACCTAGATAAAATGGTGAATTTTATCTGCAATATTAAAGCAGACAAAAAACTGCTTTATCAACATGGTTTACACAGAATGCCAGTGTTATGAGCCTAGTGCTCATCACAAATTGATTTTCATTTACTCAGTGCGAAAGCCCGTATCTCATAGGTGAATTTTATTCTTTCAATTCTGACTTAGTTCTGAGTCCAGGTTTCAGTCTTGCTCAAGTTTACTTCACGTGAACTATTTCAGGAAAACTTGGTGTGGGCCCAAACGGTAGACACATAGGCAATGTTTTAGCATGACTCTGAGTTAAATACTGGTCTCTAAAATTCGTGGGCTGTGCCTGCATGATTTCATTCAGTCCGTTGACTTTTAATTCTACATAAATTCTGATTACCCCCCAAATGTGACTTCCACCCTTGTCATCTTCCCTGAGTCTCAGCTGCCAACTTGATATTTCTACTTGGAAGTTAAATAAGCATCTCAAATGATGTACATCACAAGACTGAATTTGTAATTAATAACTCCAAGCCTATTCTCCTAAATTCCCCATCACCATAAACTAGCACCACCACTAATCAAGATGGATCCCTTGATTAAATCTTGTCGCTTATCCCCAATCCAGTCCACTAAAATTTTTGTTTATTCAGTGTCTAAAAGACATCTGAAATCTATGTACTTCTCTGGCCCCATCCTACTCCAACCTATCATTATTTTTACCAGGACCACTGCTGTCGCATTAGAACTGACACCCCTGCTTTTGCTCTCACCCCATACCAGTCAGTCTCTGCTGCTAAACAAGTAACTTTATAATTTTGTTGGCACAGGATAAAAAGTATTATTCACACGTGTATAAGATATCGGAAACACTCTGCAGCAGGTTACGATCTACTGGAGTGCTTCTATTCTACTCTAGTTTCTGGAGTTCAGACTTAACTGTTTTCACTGTTTATCCACAGATCCTAGATCAGTGACTGGTGAGAAATATGGGTCCAATGAATGGTGGAATTAGTAACCAAACTGTCAAACAGTCCCAGGTTTTCTCCCTCTCTTGTTACCTCTCACTTCTCGAGCTCCTGCCTCTAAGGCTATAAGGCCTAAAGGACGAAGAGATTGTACATCCTAATCACTTGTGGTAACTTGGTTCATATAAGTTAACTACCATGATGTTAAAGTTGGCACTTACCCAAGGTACCAAGGTACTGAGTTCTGGCCATCACCCCACATTTGTGATTTCCTAAATAAGACTATTTCTAGACCCATTTGTGCTGTGCCCCCATTTATTTCTTAGTGCACTGGGACTTGGTTGGGACTACACTCTTGTCCATCGGACAAACTGTCTAAAGAAATGGACAACTCAAGTTCTTTTAAACAAAAGCTGATAATTGACCTGGTAATGCAATGATGGACTGTCACCCTCACCTTTTTATCCAATCAATTCAAACCCCTAACTTGAGTCTCAATGGAATATATTCACTTATTCAAAAATTATTTTTGAATGCCTCTTATATGCCAGTTGTTAATAAGATACTTGAAGTTATAGGGTTAGACAATTCAGATGTAAAGCCCTGTCGTTATTAAATACACAGTGTAATGATAAAAAAATAGACACAAATAGATGCAGACAGTTCATTAATTACACTTATGTTCACTGCTTAAAGAAAGAGTATGGTATATATATTGGAGGGTCAGGCCCTTGGCTTCAAGGTTTAAGCCAGTCCTAAAGGTCCTTCGAGGTGTAATTACCTTGGTCAAGGGAATGAGAAGAGCACGTTCCAGGCAAAAGACTTAAAACAGGAACTGTAGTTAGACTATGAAGAGTAACTGAAGCAATAGATTGAACACAAAATCATTGCATCCCAACTATCACCCCTAAATTAAGAATACCTGCTTCGGGGTAGAAAGGGGGAAGAATAATCCCCTTTTCCATTCAGCTTCTCAGGAATGTTGAAAAGAAACTAATAACATGAAGACAGTGTTAAGTCTTTGAAGAAAGACCCTGAACATTCACACTGTTACTAAGTTCATCATTCACTTTTCAACGCAAAGAAGAAATACTGTTGCTAGTATTTAGGCAAAACCAGTTTCCTTCAGATCTCTCTCTCCCTTGAAAAATGGCCTCAAGGTCAACATTCAGCTTCCCCATAGTGATTCCATTGGCCGACCAACTAGCTGAGCTACAGATAATTAGGACAAGAACACTGTGTTCATGGCGTCCTCCCTACCTTGTGTAGCCTTTGGATATTCATTTCTTTGGTCTCCTCTGTAATTAGCAGCTGTGGTTGCACTTCAGTTTTTCCTCTTTTAGGGTGCCCTTTGTATCTCCCAGACATAGCCACGATTCAGTAATCAAGAGATGGCTTCCTGGGTCAGTTGTAGAAGCCAGCCTAATTAGCTTAGATTTAAGGTCTGAGGCTTTGATAAAATAAGGCTAATTTGACAAATGAATTTTGGCAGAACTCTCAACATAGGACTTATAGTCTAGTGTTTCTGACTCTGTCGCACATTGTGTTCATGTCCTATCAAACTCCATGGTGCTGATCACTGAAAGAGTTAAGTTGGATTCAGGAAGCTGGTAAAGACCATGGCTGAGCGGCAAGTTCTTACATCCTGAGAAGTAAAGGAATCTCAGTACACTACCTTTTTTTTAACGTTTTTTTTATTTATATATATTTGACATCAATTGTAATCCCCATGTATTCCCCATCACCGTAACACCAGTGCACCATCACCTCAGTCCCCTGTGCTCCCGCCTGCCCTCCACCCTTCCCCTCTTCCCTCCCCACCAAGTGTCCCCAGTTTGTCCTTGTCTTTTCATTTTTGGTTTTTGTGTCTTTATTGTTGTTATTATTATTGTTGTTGTTCTTATTCCTTTCCTTGATCCTTATTTGATTCCCTTATATTCCTCCTAGGGGAGGAACCATCTGGTATTTTCCTTTTGCCTTCTGACTTACTTCGCTGAGCATCATTCCTTCCAGTTCCATCATGTTCCTATGAATGCGTCTAGTTTTTCTTTTTTGATTTGCCGAATAGTATTCCATCGTGTATATGTACCACAGCTTCCTGATCCACTCATCTGTTTTTGGGCATTTAGCTTGTTTCCAGGTCTTACCTATTGTAAAGAGTGCTGCTATGAACATAGGGGTGCAGGTATTCTTTTGAATCAGTGTATTTGTGTCTTTTGGGTATATTCCTAGAAGTGGGATTGCTGGATCCTATGGAAGTTCCATTCTTAGTAGATTGAGGAACCGCCATACTGCTGTCCATAATGTTTGGACCAGCTTGCATTCCCACCAGCAGTGTAAGATCAGTACACTATTTAAATGAACATGATTAACAGGGTTGTTTTCATCTCTATTTTCAATGCTTAAAAATCTCAAACTTTTAGCGTCATTATAGTTGAGCCATCTTTGCTACCTGCTACATTAAAGGGTCCAACAATATTCAAAAGTAGTGAACTGTGAGTTATCACCATTATAGTAGAACTAATAATATTTGCTTTCAAACATTTTGATTCTACTGGAACTTTTACTTAATTATCCCCCTGTGATTAAATTATATCAGGTGTAAATGCTAGGTTCAACTAACAGGAAATCATTTTTGTCATTATCACTTTATCTGGGCACTTAGACAAACCTCACAGTGCCACTCAACCTCCCCTTGATTTCCTTCATCAAGTCTCTCCCACCATGCCATCACAGTGATTATCTTACCCTTTAAGAGCCTCCTGAGAATTTTCTTCATGTGAATTCTGTTTGAATAAAAACAAATTTTTGATGTTATGCATTAGATGAAACTTGAAGAAAAGGCTCTTTACAAAATTTCAGTCTCTTCTTGAAGGATTGAGCTATAAAACCATGAATGCATGCTGATGGACTATTTAAATTCAATTTAACAAACATTTTTCTGATTCAGGTGATACGTGTCTAAAACTTAGTGGTATATATTTGCAATCTTAAATTTTACCTGCAGTGCAGAAGATCGAGCAATAAAGGATGTCAGCAGTCCAAGCTCTAGGCCAGGGCTAAGGTTGGGATAGAGGGTAGACTCCCCAGGCCAGTGAGAGATATCAAGACATATCAGGTGTGTTCAAGAATGAGACTGTGTGAGCAATGAGTGTCAAGTTCATGTCAAGCATCATACAGCAAGCTCAGACCCTCCGAATCCTTGGACATGAGGGGAGAAATCTCTGCACCTACGTAATAACAATACACCGAGAGAAGGGGTGTGAGCCTTTCAACAAGGAAATTGAAGCCCAGGGGGACTGTATGGAGTGCATGCTCACACAGTCATCTAAAAATCTGGATCAAAGAGCCAG
This sequence comes from Galemys pyrenaicus, assembly GCA_019455555.1. Lineage (NCBI taxonomy): Eukaryota > Metazoa > Chordata > Mammalia > Eulipotyphla > Talpidae > Galemys > Galemys pyrenaicus. The sequence continues at coordinate 2,838,194 of JAGFMF010011739.1, read as the reverse complement.
GTTTCCTGGCTTCCCATCCTATTGTCCTACTCACAGCGCTTCTAAATTAATACATACAAATTTTCATTAAACAGAACTGAACTCTGATGGTTTTTAAATGTCTAAGAATTCTTCACTCTTCTTCCTTCCAGAAGTTAGAATCTAATTCTTCTCCCTTTGCTTGTGAATTGGACTTAGTGAATCTTCTATAATGAAAAGGACATGGCAACAGTGACAAAGTATGACAAGGCTATAAAAGACCTTACAGCTTCTGCCTTCCTCTCTCAGATCATTTGATCTGTAGGAAGCCACCTGCCATGTCATGAGAACACTCAAACAGCCCCATGGAGAGTTCCCATGGTGAGAAACTGAGGCCTCCAGCCAACAGCCACATGGTTGGACATGGGGCAGACACTCCAAGTCCCAAAAGACTTATAAAAGATCACAGAGCTGTCTGACATTTTGACTGCAAACCTTTTAGTATTTTTTTTAAGCCTGCTAAGATTTGAGGCAATTTTTTTTTTTACTCCAGGATAAGTAATTATTAACACAACAGTGTATTAAGATGCAATTTCTACTATAGAACTCAATCCTCCAAGAAGTGCCTAATGATTTTTGGAGAAATATCCTATGGTGTACACAGGATCAGAAGACTCTTGTCTTTAATTCTTTGCCCAGGGTAAATGCTCAGGCACCAGTTCAAATTGCATTGGAGACCAAAGGTATGTTTCATGAAGTTTGAACAAGCTGTAAAACTGCTTTGGTTATAAGTGTTAGCTCTGACAAGCCCTGGCTGTCTCCCTCTCCGTGTACTGGTTCTTCCTCTTCAGGAAATGATGCCCTGTCTTATTTGTCCATGATTCTTCCAAAGAGATATACCTGCAAAATATAACTCTAAAATTTAGATTTCCACAGAGCTACTTTGGGAATAACAGGGGCAATTTCACCAAGTAGATTTTTACCAGGATGAATGATTTCAAAAATGCTGCGAGTTCCAGCACATAACCCTGATGGTTTGAGGGTAGGTGGCTAACATATTACTTCTCTAGATGTCAACTGAGGCACATCAGCTTGAGTTGCCACTTACCAGTCTCAAGGTCGGGAGAGATAACTTCTAGTAGCCAGTCATGAAGCTAATAAAGATATAAATTCCTTGACTCCCTAAATTACTTATGAGTGAGTCAATCTGTGGCAGACTCGATGGTCCCTCTGAGGACCTAAATATAGTGAAAAAATCTAGACAGCACAAAGTCCTGGACTGAATAAATTCTGTTCCATAACTATTAATCTTAATACTTCAACTAGACAGATGCTAACCTGATTTATCAAAGCTCACCTTTCTCTCCATCAGTATTACCTGCTGATCTTAAGAGTGACAAGCTCAAATACTGTTCTCCAAGCCTCATGCATTAGAACTACATTCCGGGTCATCCTTTCCATGGAGAAGTAAGTAATGCCCCTTTTCTGTACATAGGTGAAAGTGTGGAAGAAAATGCTAGTGTCGTGGTAAAGCTGCTCATCAGACGCCCGGAGTGCTTTGGCCCAGCCTTACGGGGTGAAGGAGGAACTGGTCTACTGGCAGCTGTGCAGGCGGCCATTAAGATCTCTGAAAACCCAGCCCTAGACCTGCCTTCACAGGGATACAAGAGGGAAGTGTAAGTTTCTGGCACTGATACGATTGGTGAACCCCCAAATATTGTCAGTACAGGGAGGATAAAGAACGTGTCAATAACTTCCGCTGGTAGAGAAAACACAGGGGGAAGTTGTTAAAACATTTTCATTCATTTTGTCAAGCACATTACTGTCCTGACTCTCTCAGCGAAGCCTCATGATTAGTATCAGCTAGCCCTAACCCTACTCGCTTCTCCTATTCCACTCAGGATTATCAGATCCAGAATTCAGCAAATTCTTCTGACCAGCACTGACTCATCCCTCATCCCTAGAGGAGGACGCTGTACACAGGGTTCCGCCTGTGTAAGATTGTTCTCTGACTCCAGACTGTTTCTTTTAGCATTGAAATCTTGGGGTTTCATCACTTAAAAAAAAAAAAAAAGGGTAGTACCCTCCACTTATTCTTCTGAAAGTATGAAGACCATTTTAGAAAAGTTTCAGACTTTATTCCTTAGGTTACAAAGAGAACAGCAGATTACTTTTCAATTACAGTATTAGTAGTAATCTTTATTAAAAGTAAGGATGTAAGAAAATAAATAAAAACAAAAGTAAGGATGTAGTTGGTGGTGAGTTATCTGGTTACTGTGTGACTTTCCTTTCGTGTGACCATTTCCCTTCCTTTTGTCAGAGTCCCTAGATTAGTGCCCAGAATCTAGATAACCCAACCAAAGCAACTTCCCCGCTGTCTGGCTTTGGGGGATCATTAGTTTGGACTACAAAGAACCCATAACATAAGCTTTCAAGTTACCTATGTAACATAAGAAAAACCTGAGGCCAGGATCCTAGAGCTTATTAACAACAGAGCCAGGACATGGACTCAGTCCTCCTAGCTCCGGTCCAGTGTGCTTTCCATGAAATTCAGGAAGAAGAATAGAATGAATGGCTGGTAGGAGCTTTGGGATTGCTGTGCCTTTCCATGAGAATGCAAGGCTGTGTGCTCAGCTTGTGTCAGTGCTCAGACCTTGAAATCCGCGGGACCCTAAGACTGTCATGAACAAATATTTGGGTCCTCTGAACTTAGTGAATAAAACCATCTCATTGACTTCTGGATGGAAAGGTGTCTAAGAAAGAGATGTGATCCCCAAGACAAGCAGGGTAAGATCCCTTAAACAAGGGGTTGGAGTCTGACACCATGACCGTAGCTTCCTCACACAACCCTGTGTTGGTTCTCTCTGCAGCACAGACGATGATGAAGATGAAGAGGAGATTGTGCACATGGGCAATGCAATTATGTCGTTTTATTCTGCCCTTATAGATCTCCTGGGCCGCTGTGCTCCCGAAATGCACGTAAGTGCCAAGGTTCTCAGAGAGCACCTATGAGAAGCACCAATGACACCGTAGAAGTCTTGAATGGAATTCCTTCCATGACTTGCTCAGGCTCCATGACTTCTTCCAGTTCCTTCCAGCTCACATTAAAAGCCATTCACATCTGATACTCAATAATGCAGCTTTCTAAGAAAGCTGGGCAAGTCCTTGTGTGAGATTGCTCTGTGGCACAAGTTGAACTCATAACTTTTCCATAGTCTGTTTCAAAAGCCTCCCCAGTTTGTGTTCCATCTGCCTCAACTTGGCCAAAATGGGACCAACTCAGTTCTTGCTTGAGGCCATGAGGGTACCAAACATGGGAGTTCTCTTGGTGACTGTGGTCACCCAGAAAGGCATGGCACCAGCAAAGGAATCTCTTTCCAACGTCCATGTTTGAGTTCCCTGAGGTGAACTTCACAGACACACCAGAAAGGATGGTTTTACTTTCATAGGGTGACTTCACACGCTGGCAGTTTAGACCTACAAGGTTGTGTTCTACCTCTTCTCCTTTTTACCACTGCTGGGGCTGGAAGAAATCAGCCTTATCGTACATGGGAGTTACATCATAATTGCTTTTTATATGAAAATGGGGAAAAAAGATTGCCTTTTAAATTTAAAATAACGGTGATTCTGTAAAAGAACGCTTTTATTTATTCGTTCAGGATTCTGGTACCTGCCTGCCTCTCTCCACCATGCTTGTTGCTTTTGGATTATACTAGAAACAAAATTTGCCCTTATTACAACTCAACACTTCCTAAGATCTTCTGATCTATTTCATGCTTTTTAATGCCAAAACCCACTAACTCAGTTTTACCACCCGAGAATTGGTCGTGACCTATATGCACTTTGAAAGGCAGAGCATGAAATCATCCATGCTTATCTTCCTCCCAGTATGTCAGAGTCTTGTCTAATACACAGTAGTCTATTTGCAAATCCAACTTCAGGTGTTTAAGGAAATGATTCCAGTGTGGAAGAATCTAGGTTAAAAATACCCTGGATAGAAAAAAAATCTCAATCTTGATTAGGAGGCTGATAAGAATTCTTAACTCAGGATTCCAGTTCCTGCTGTGATGAAGCAGCCTTCCCCTCCTGGCCAATCTTTCCCTCTTTGTGCCTTTGAACAAATAAAGGGGTTTAACAGGAAGCTAGGGAAAAGCCTACTGGGGTGTTCTACAGTTCTGGGGCAGGATACAGTTATCCGGATCACTCGTCCTCACTTCAGAAAGCAAGTTACACCATTTGCTTATTGACAGGACAGCAGCCTGGGATAGCTAAGCCATCAGAGCCCCATTCTGGGAAGGGGCTTCCTCCTGGCTTACAGCCCCTCTGATATGATACCTTACACCCACATACCACTCATGCACACACAGACACACATTCCCTTCCCAAGCCACTTCAATCTGCAAATGGTGGGGAAGGAGTTCCATCTCTGACATCCTCCCCGCCACCCACGGGCAGGTGACAGTCAGTGGGTGCACAGGCATTGTTTCCCTGGAACCTTTGAGAGTTATCCCAGGCTCCCATATGGCTGGTCTGGAGTAGATTTGATCCTGAGCTCAGCGCTGCTCAGTTCCGGACTGAGGGCATGTACCTAGACACAGTGCTGTCCTCATGTGCAGGAGGATGCACACGGCATACACTGGCTGACCCACTTGAGGCTGTGTGGACCAGGTTATCCCTCTCTGAGAACTCCACTGAGATCCTCCAGTGCTCTCTGACACTTTATTAAGCCTCTTACCTATCCCCAGTTCTAGCATAATCTGACTTTGAGGAAACTGAAATCCATAAGTCATTTTTACACTTAGCAGAATTCTAGAACCTGAAATCATGATCTCTTTACCAATGTGTCCCATGGCCACTGAGAACGCCCAGTACTGCAGTTACAGTGAGGCTCACCGCCAGGCTATACAGTGACTGCTGAGACTCAATTCGGTGACCATTGTACTCACAGCAAAAGCTATCAAGTTGAGCTCTGTGGCACAGCTCATCAATCAGTAGCATCTCTTCTTGAAGATCAAGAGAAAGAACCTCTCTTTCCCTGTGGTCATAACTGTCTATGGCAATCAAGCAGTCAGAGTGTACCCCATCCCTTAAAGGAAATCATTTGACTGCCAGAGGTTTGGAGGTGTGCTGCCTCAGGAGCAGCAGCATTGGGTGTGGCCCAGGGTAATGGAAGGATTACTCAAAGTTCAAGTGTGTTGGAGCAGTGAGAAACCTAGCAGGGTACACCGGGCAATAATGTACAGCCCTGATCTAAAGGCAGCCTCATATTTATTTGAATTAAGTACAAAGGTAGGACAAGCACATAGGGAATGTACACAAGTGGGAGATGGTATGGGGATGTAAGCTAGGATGGGATGACCAGAGGCTACGCCCCTGGGCTCCTTTGTTCCTGCTAGTCAAAGCACATTATAGCTATTAGAATATCTGTCTGCTCTCTTCAGCAGATACTGGTTTTCTCCATACCAAGACGCCTTTCCTTAGTGAGAGGCCTCCTGCCTAGTTGACCAGCAAGAACTCTGGGTGCCAAGACAAAGTCCCGAGAACGAGGAGGGCCGGGGATCCCATAGAGGTAGGGTGGAGCGGGCATGAGAACTTTATCTTCTTCTCCAACCCTGCATTGCAGCTCATCCAGACAGGAAAAGGGGAAGCCCTCCGGATCAGGTCAATCCTGCGCTCCCTTGTGCCCACAGAGGACTTGGTTGGGATCATCAGTATCCCCCTGAAACTGCCATCCCCGAACAAAGGTAAGGAAGCAGCTGAAGGCCCAGACCTGCCTGTGTCCTGGGGCTGCTCGCTCAATGTTAGTTTTCAGTGTACAAACCTTCTAGCTGCTTCATTGGCTAGATTTTTTGCTAACTGTTTTACTGTCTTAGATACTCTTGTAAGTGCGTTTGTTTTCTTTATATCTTCTTCAGATTGTCAGTGTATAAAAACTAATTTTTCAGCATTGATTTTGTGTCCTGGAACTACTGAATTTACTTTTTAGTTGTAACAACTTTTAATAAAGAACTAGGTTTTCTATGTACAGGATCATGTCTTCAGCAAACAGTTTTAGCTTTCCCTTTCTGATCTGGATTTTCTAATTTGGCTTTTTCTCTTTTACTGGCTTAATTGCTCTGACTAGGATTTTAGAGGGAGAGCTTTCAACCTCGCACTGTTGAGTCTTACGTTAGCTATGGGTTTGGCATATGTGGTCTTCATTATGTTGAGTTTTATTCCTTCTGTGTCAATCTTACTGAAGGTTTTTATTACAAAAGAATGTTGAATTTCTTAATTTTTTTGCACTTACTGAATGTGATTTTTCCTTTCATTCTCTTAATGTGTTGTATCACATTTACTGATTTGTGTATGCCAAATTATCCTTGTATCCAGAAGTGAATCCCACTTAATTGTGATGCATGGTACTTTCAATGCGATGTTGAATTCAGTAGGTTGTCATTTTGTTACGAATTTTTGCATCCACATTCATTGAGGATATGGACCTGTAGTTTTACTTTTAGCTGGCTTTTGTATCAGAGAAATATGGACTTCAGAAGATGAGTTTGAAGTGTTTCCTTCTCTTCAATTTTGTGGAAGAGTTTGAAAAGGATTAGTAGTAATTCTTCTTTAAAGTATTTAATCATTCTTTAAAGGATAAGTAGAATTCACCATGAAGTCATTAGGTTCTAGGCTTTTCTTTGCAGAAAGATGTTTGACTATCTATTCAGTCTCCTTATTCATAGTTTGTTCATATTTTCTCTTTCTTCACAATTCATTCTCAGTAGTTGTAATTTCTAAGAATTTATTCATATATTCTAGTTTGTTAAATTTGTTAGTGTAGAAATGGTCATAGTAGCTTCCCATCTTTTGCATTTGTGTCATAATTTGTAATGTTGCTCATTTATAACTTCATTTGATTTCTTCTTTCTTCATAAGTCCAGCTAACATTTTTTAGTTTTATCTTTAAAAAAAATTGATTGTATGTTGTTGATCATTTCTATTTTTCTATTTTCAATTTCATTTATTTCTGCTTTGATCTGCATTGTTTCCTTCCTTACAGTATTAAAATATTCTGGATCTGACTATATACTTTACCAGTGTGTTAGAAAGCTTCATATGCTTTCATGTTACTAATTATCATCTTTCATCTCAGCTTGAAGAATTCGGCATTTCTTTTAAGACAGGTCTAGTGGTGATGAACTCCCTCAGCTTTTGTTTAGGAAAGTATCTTGCCTCCATTTCTAAAGGACAACTTTGCTGGGTAAAATATTCTTAGTTGGTAGTTGTTTTTCTTTCTGCACTTTGAATATGTTATCGCCCCATCTCCTAACCTTCAAGATTTCTGTCAAGCATCAGCTGATAGCTTTATGGGAGCACTCTTGTACAAGAGAATTTTTTTACCTCTTACTGTTTTTAAAATTCTCTTTGTCTTTGATTTTAGACAGTTTTAGTATAATGTGTCCTGGAGAAAATCGTTCAGTATTGAAATTTTGTGACCTATTAGTTTCATTAATTTGGATATTCAGGTCTCTCCCCAGATTTGGGAAATTCTCAGTCATTATTTCTGCCCTCTTCTCTTCTCCTCTGGGAGTCTAATGATGTGTAGACTAATTCTCTTAATGGTGCTCCATCAGCCCTGTAGACTGTCTTCATCCCCTTTCATTCTTTTTGTTGTTGTTATTGTTCCTCTAACTAGGTAATTTCAAATGATCTTGTCTCTGAGTTCACTGATTGTTTTGCTTGGTCCAGTGTGCTGTTGAAGCTCTCTTTTGAATCCTTCCATTCAGTCATTGTATTCTTCAACTTCAGAATTTCTTATATTTCCAACACACAAATACAATAGTTGTAAATAACATCAAGGGTCTTTTTTATAGTAGAATAATTAGGAAGTGATGCATTTTGAGTTTTACCTTTTAAAATATTTACTTAGATGTAAATTTTAATTTTTAATCATCGTCATATCTATTGCTGACTCACAAAATTCCTGAAATTTTAACAATCAGCTATTCCAAGCCAGTATAAGCTGGCTCCAAAACAACACTATATAATTTTCAAAATTCCTCTTGCTTATCAAGAGAACAAGTCATAGGCAACTCTTTATTGCATTGAGACTGTAGAGAAAAAGGGAACTGACATTGTTTGTATGTCTTTTAGATGGGTCGGTCAGTGAGCCAGATATGGCAGCCAACTTCTGTCCTGACCACAAGGCTCCCATGGTGCTCTTCCTGGACCGTGTTTATGGCATCAAGGATCAAATGTTTTTGCTGCACTTGTTAGAGGTTGGATTTTTACCTGACTTAAGAGCCTCTGCCTCTCTAGATACAGTAAGTTGCCATAATAAGGAAAATTGCTTTTCCTGTCATTGTAAATCAATAACATTGGATAAAGAAGTAGATTTTTTTCTATCACCATACTGACTACATTGTAATAACCTATTTTGAAGCTTGAGAAAACAGAGGCATTAAGAAATAGGACATCTTTACTGTCTCAGAGACATAAATGAAGGTAAACTTGAACTCAAATATTCAGTATAGCTCCCTCTATTTTAAGTTTCTCAGCCTTGGCACTATTTGTTGGGAGAGGAGGAGGTGCAACCTGGGCATTGTAGATGTTTAGCGCATTTTGGCTTCTAGCCACTAGATTCCAGTAGCATCACCCTTAAAATCAGTTGTCAGTATCACCAAACATCCCACTGGAGAACAAAAATCACCCTCAAGTTAGAACCACGGATCTGTTGCTTATGAAGAAAGGCTAACTCATAGCATTATAGACTGGAAATACTCTTCCCATTTGCCTTAAATTTCATGCACTAGCCATCAGGAATGAGTCTGAAGTCAGGGTGTGACAAGGTCAGTACAGGGTGCCAAGGGCAAATCAAGTTTAGAAGTCAACGGTGAGGTAAATAAATACCTCAACAGAAATTAAGACAGGAGGCCTTAGGAGTGAAAAAACATAGATGTCTGGTGCCCCCAAGTCAGGACTAAGCAAAAAGACAATGGACCAGGTGTCCTGATTCCAAGGAACAGGCCAGTTAGATCAGCTGAAGTTCAAAAAACATCTTGCCAGTTTAGGAGCACTTGTAAAGAGCCTTAGGCATGTCCACTTGGCCTGTCATAAAGTTTCTCAAAGACTCCCCCTGCATCTGAGCTCAGCTAGCTTAGATCTAACATGAGATGAATTCCTTTGTGTGGGTTACTGAGACATTGATGAGATTACCCAGAAATGGAAATTTATGTGATCCCCAGTTAGAATGGGATCTCCATCCTTATGTATAACAAGGGCAAAAGAAATAGTAATTCCACTGGTGTTAGGGGCAATTCTTTTAAATAATTGAAACAGTGCCTCCACAGGCTCAAAAACTTTGGTTTTGAGCTTTTCAATAAATTCCTTGATTTAAAAGCAAAGAATCTTTTTAACTTGTGGGACCTTCCCAAGGGTTTTGATCAAAACATTTAACTTTTTTATGGGCCACATAAACAATGAATGCTATCCTACCATTTGGTCTCCAAATCCCATGCTTGTCTAAGCACCATCTACAACAAAAAGAACTTTTACATTCAGTTCCTCATCATATACATGTTATGCATTCTCTTTTGAAAACGTTAAACCACTAGAATCAAAGCTCTATCCTTCATTTTAATCACTGTTGGTTTAAAGTGATCAAATGAAAAATGAGCTGTTTCTTCCTGTGTGATTTACTGAAGGTTCTAGAAGACAGACTTTTTTGATAATTAATAGGAATACCCAGAAATGTGTAACTACTAGGAAAACCATTTATAAAAATCTTACATTATACAAAGTGCAATAGCTACGACTAAGACATTATACAAAGTGTGTTACAGATACGATTAAGATAGTAACCAGAAATAATATTTCACCTCTGTGGAGCTCAGGGTTCCTTGTGAAGTGCTACCCACTTCAAAGATGGTGACTAAGCATGCTCGCCCTCTAGTTAGCGTCACTCAGGGAGCTCCCTTGAATCCCACTTCTCTGAACCAGAGAGAACTGTGAGTTGGAATTACAGCAGTGTTTTAGAGAAGCCCTGGGTTCCTTTTCCTTGTATACTTTTACCACATAAAATGAGTTTCCCTTTAGTGAAGTCTACCCTCATGTCATTTATGTTCTTGAATTATTCGAAATGCTCATAAAGTAACGGATGGGGCTCAGAGCCCCACTTTCTCTCCAACACAGTCACAAAACCCATGAGTTTGAGAGCTCGTTCAGCCTTCAAACGTTTACTAATTTCAAAACCACAGGAGCACTCGGGTCTCACAAAGTAAAATGAGGGAGCTAAAACCTGAAGGATAATGTCACAGTCGGGCACTTGAACTCGGTGCTCACCAAGGATGTGGGGGTGAACTGATCAGCCAAGAATTTTAATAAGGGTCTTGAATTCTTAGGGGGGAGCAGACATTTGTGGAATCATTTAGGGCCTGCCAGCCAGACCTGACTTTTCTTCTGTTTATCTTGAATAAACCCCATTTAAAATATAAAAGGGGAACAGCTCTGCTGAGGTAGAAAGTTGATCACCTGTGTCACGTGAAACACAGGTGAGTGTAAACTGCCCTGTCCAGCCTACTCGATGGGAGCTGGGCCCAGGGGCTGAGCTTTGCTGTCTTCACTGAGAAGGTTAACCAGTGCCCCACATCTCTTCCTCAGGTGTCCCTCAGTACCACAGAGGCTGCGCTGGCTCTGAATCGTTACCTCTGTTCTGCTGTGCTCCCGCTCCTCACGAGGTGCGCCCCTCTCTTTGCTGGAACAGAGCACTACACCTCTTTGATCGACTCCACGCTACAGACGATATACAGGCTTTCCAAAGGCCGTTCCCTCACCAAAGCTCAAAGGGACACCATAGAAGAATGTTTGCTTGCCATTTGCAAGTAAGTACGCCCTCCATGTTTTTTCATTTCTGCATCTGCATCTGTGACAGCTGCATTCAATTGTGTCATTGCAAAACTGGTGAGAGGGGAAAACTTCCCAGGCCTCACATGTATCAGTCCTCCCCCAAAATCCCTTCAATGTGCTGAAGCCCCCAGTTTGCCCTGTGCTCTTTCTGCTTACCTCTTCCTTGAGACTCATCTCCCACTGTGGGGAAGTGGGTGGCATGATTCAAGCTCCAGCTCCCAGGATTGGTGGCCAGAAGATGAAACTGTCTTTCAAGGTCTGAAGTATTCAAATTAAGAGCTAATGTTTTAGTTCCTAGGTAGAGCCAGAACCAAAATCAGGTCCTATATTATATATAATAGTTTTCTCCCATTATCAGTAAGTAGGATTTTTCCATTTGCTATATTTTAGTGATTTATTTTTGAGGTCTGAGAACGCTCAAATTGTTTCCATATAAACTAGTGGCAACAGCTTTCCCAAGCCCCAAAAATAAGCTACCAAATCATACCTAAAAGGAATACTCTATTTCTGGGGAAACCTATGACTGGCAAAGAATTAAGCTCATTAGAATGTTATTGATCTTGAAAGAGACACAAGCTTATGAGACCCACTTAGAAGCCGCTAGAAATTAATAGCCCAAGATTTTCACTCTGCCACTTCAAAAGGAGTATGGCCCCATTACTTGTATGTATGGGTCTCTATTTTCCTTGTCTGGTGTCAGAGGATAAATAATGTTTTCATATAGAGAAATCCTATTAGCATCATTTTGGTTTTTGGCTGGTAACTGAATCAATTGCAGCTGAAGATCTTATTCTACCTTTTGCTAGCTCTGAACTCAGCAGGTGTCTTAGGAGCCAAATCTACTGTGGAGCCCTGTCTCCCAAGATAAGTTACTTCTTATGGTAATGTTTTCTTATAATAAAATCTTATTGATGAGGCTGGTCTTCATTGCAAGTGTTTCAAAGGAATCAGGCTTTTAGAAAATTAGAATTGCTCATCAAACCAAAAATATAGTTCACAGTCTTGTGACTATACTTTTATCAATCCTCCTTTTAGCCCATAAGAGCTCTAAATATGGCAAACTAGTAGTTAAGTAGATTTTTCCTTATGTCTATTAGGTCAGGAATGAAAAGAGTTAGAGATTTATTACACTCCTTGATTTTATTCAAGTTAGTCAATCTTAGGTGATACTGCAAATTAACTAAATAGTATGAAATTTGATGCAAGTTTCTATTAAAATTACTAGGTTCAGTGACAAGGTCATTTACTTCCTACTTTGACTAGTTCTTTCCACTCCCAGGCTTTTGAGCACGAGACCAGTGCTAAGAAAAGGCGTAAGACAGAAGTCTTTGTCCATCTCCACTCACAGCCATGCTTCCTATTGGAGGTGTCTACACTTAAGCGGTTATTATCTTTACCTCCATGACTCCTTAGGCACTGTGGGAGGAACCCAGGGCCCCATGAACTGAGCTTACAAATGTATGTGTGTGTGCTTTCCTATAGAGGGAATCCAGAGCTTCTACTAGGTTTTAATAAGTTGTAGCGGTCTCCAAAAATTGAGGCTAAATTGGCATTGCTCTTCCCTCTTTCTCTGTCTCAGAACTTACGTGTCCCAAAGACCAAGGCTATGAACTCTGATAATTTGAGAAATTATTCTCTGAATTAGTTAATGCATTTGCCTTTGAAAACCCAAAGAAATCATTCCAATAGTAAGAGTCTCAGGGGTTGTAGAGCAGTTCAGAGGCCCTTTCTGTTCTCTTCAGATCACACCAGTAGGTGGCCTCAGATTCCACCTATGCAGCTGGTCCTCTCTAGCATCTCCCTTGGCAGAGTTCACAGAAAGGTCTGTTGAATTCTTTGTACGTAACCTGTGATTGTATTTGAGCATCTAGAACCTCTTTTCACATGATGATTGGAATTTAACCTTAGGTATCTCAAGTCATTGGCCACATTATTTTTTCCCTCTGTGTATTTTAACTAATACTCTGTCTTTAAAGTATTATATCATCAACTGTGGTTTACCCAAGATCTAGTGTTTCAGTAGCTAATTGTGTTGTGGCTTAGCTCTATCTAATATGTGGCTGTTGTAGTGTTTCTTCCTTTCATTCTTTATTATTTTCTCTCTTTTTTCCCCCCTCTCTGTCCTTGTTTTTCTTACCCCGTGCTGCAGCCACCTGAGACCTTCCATGTTGCAGCAACTCCTGAGACGGCTTGTCTTTGATGTACCCCAGCTCAACGAATACTGCAAGATGCCCCTTAAGGTACCCTCTCCATTATACAGAAGCACAGCCCACAGCCCACGAAACGTGCCTTGTAAAGTACAACTTGATCTCAATTCAGGGAGCCAAAGACACGTTATGTGGGTTTTACCACTGTAAGTCGAGGTAACAAGATAAAACCCATGAAATCAAACCCCCTCTGCGGTTCCTCCAGACTGAAGACAGCATGTCTGCTAGATTCAGTAACTGCTCCCATTTGCTCTCACTGCTTTCCCCCGTCTCCATGGTGCTTAGCAGGGGTTAGAAAGGGGACCTGGATCTTGTGCTTTCTTGCCCTAATTAGGCTTTCAGTCTCACAGAGCTTTGAAGGGCCTGTGGGTTTTCAGTTAAGTACAGAATCCAAAATGTCTCTTTCCTCTTTCATACTGTTTTGTAACGCTTGTCCCTTTGGACCACATTCACTTCTTTGGTTTTTTGTTTGTTCTCTTCTTAATGGGAAGTAAAACCACATAACCCTCCATTTGTTGTCCCATTACTGACTTTCTCATAAATCACAAACATTTTATCACTACACAGGGAGGACCTGGGCCTGGGTGGGAGGGCACCAGAATCACACAGAAGTCATGGAGTTGTGTTTTATTTTTTACCTTTGACTATGCCACGTTTGCATATTCAAGTGTCGGCCATGATCAGCCACACCTGAAAATTCTAATGATTTTAACAGAATTTGTCCTTTCTCCAGAAATAGAAATAGAGTAGAAATCCAAGCAAGGATTTCCAGAAGCATTTTATTAGGATAAACAGAATTCTCAGGAGCCTTTAATTCAATCCTGTCTCCAAACCAGGCAGAAAACAGCTCGTGTGTTGTCAAATTCCACAGCCCTCCAAGGACTCCTCACCCTAAAGTCCCAGTTCTAATCCCAAAAAATTAATTTAGCAGAAAAATCAGTCTGCACAGTTCTGCTTGGCATTGCTTCATCAGCAGGCCTGTGTTGTTAGCTAGATTCTGGCTCCCAAAGAGGCATCATCGATAGCATTCAATAAGCTCATATTTATGTCTTACATCAGGGATTTTTTCTTCCACAGTATGGATCCCACCCACTTGTACGGGAAAACATTGCCCGTATACGTCTGCCCTCTGCTGGCAAGATATGGACTGCTGCATATGTCAGGACCATCAGAAGGCAGAAGTGGAGAGCTAGGACTTATGCTATGGACAGCAATCAATATAGGGAAAGTCTCCAGACCCACAACATATGCCCCGCCATCTCCCCATACCAGAACCATCCAGGAGCTAAAAGATTTATATGCAAATAGCTCAGAAGAAATTCCTGATGGGCTGGAATAACACATAGTAGCCACTTTCAGCAGCTGGCATTTTCTCATTTGAAGTGTTGCTGTGTTCCAGAAACTGGAGGGACAATTAGGAGGCACAGGAATTAATCAGGCAGATTCAGCTCAGACTGGAGCTCGTTAGACCCAAAAGCAGACTGTTCCCAATTGGGGGTGGGGGTGGGGGGGCACTCTGTGGATCACCCAACTGCTTCAAATGTTGGTTTCACTTTCGCGGTCACAGCTTTCTGTTTTCTTCTCCCCTGCATGTTGTTGATGCCTGGGGATTGTCTCACCCCTCCAACCTGGTGCAATCCTGTTCAGCTTCTGACGAATCACTATGAGCAGTGTTGGAAGTATTACTGTCTGCCTTCAGGATGGGGGAGCTACGGCCTCGCTGTGGAGGAAGAGCTGCACCTGACAGAGAAGCTCTTCTGGGGGATTTTTGACTCTCTCTCCCATAAGGTAATAGCAGTGCTTCCTGACCAAAAAGGGGGGCTCTCAACAACAAGCACCTACCAGTAATAATGGCTAACATCTGTTCTGCCTTTACTGTGTGTGAGAAACTGTGCTAAGTACCTCACAAGCTTGTGCCTTGAAATTAATTAATTGATCCTTACCCCAGCTCTGAAACGAGAGTCCTCCTGATCCTCATTTAGGGGTAAGGAAAATGGCAACGTGGTTGAACAGCTTAGACTCACAGAGCTAATACCTGGGAGAGCACCTACCAGAGTAAATCATACAGATATGTCCTGGTTTCAGACTTGACATACCCTGTCCCCCACTTCCCCCTCACTGACTCTTGTAAGCCAGCCTTTACGAGCCGCAAGCCAAGATGAGAAGCCCCACCATCTGCTCCAACATGGGGAGGTGGGATTTATAAAGACCTTAAATCATTCTGGGGGAAGATTCTTCACAGTCACTTGTTGGAGGAGGCAGCTATGGGGAAAATGAGGGTCCAAGGCTCGCTGAGTGGGCTGATTAAAATACAGTGCCAACTCTTGGACTTACCACCACTTCCCTTCACAACTTAAGTTTTGGAGGTTGCCAGCTTTAAAGTAGAAAGTGAGTAGGCCTGATTTTCTTACAGAAGTCTGGAGCAAGTGTTCAAGTTCAGGTCACTGTACACCTGCACTTCAGTTTTCTTGGCCCTGGATGCCTTTGGGCTGAGCTGGCCCACTGTATCTGCGCGTTCTGCAGCCTCAGATTCAACCAGCACGATGGAAAATACACATGTGTTCTATGAGGCCTGCAGTGGCTTTTCTGCACTGGGTGTGTACAGACACATTTTCGTTGACATTATTCCAAAAAAAATAAGGCATAAAAGCTATTTAATAGCATTTGCACTGTGTTAGGTATTATAAGTAACCTAGAGGTGATTTAAACTATACGGGAAGAGGCTCTAGGCAAAAATATCCTTTTTATAGAAGGGACTTGAGCCTGCACAGGTGGGTCCCAGGACTAATCACCCTGGATACTGAGGGATGACTGGATAAGCAGATCAAAGCTGTTCTTCACCCCATGCTCTTTGGCTGGAATTCCTTCCTGACCAGGTTCAAGAGAGAATGGATGTGATAATATGCTGTCTGCTGATGATACTGACTTATGACCCATCTCAGCTACTGACGTGAGGCAAAGCTTTAAATGCCCTCTCCAGTCATGGGCGAGTCAACCGCTAAAGCCATTCATGGAAGACAAGCTTACCGACTTTTCTGGCCTAGCAAGAACCACTTTAACCTTTAGTTATTCTTGAAGTTAACTGTTTAGAAGAGATTGATTTCAACCTATCAAATGCTGTACAACTAAATCAGTTCTTCCTACAGATGACTCAGAAACTTTTGAAAATACCTAAGACACTTTTAAAATAAGCTCTTTTTAATATTTGATATTTTTTTCAAAATCTGGATGGAGTCTGGAAACATCTAGAAAAGCTAGAAAGTGGATGTAGGTCACTTAATCAGTGCCTTGGCCTCTCAGCTTCCCGTGAGTACACTAACCTTTGATAGCCTGCCAATTTTTTGTTTGTTTGTTTCAGGAGAAAAAGTCTTTTTATTAAATATACTCTCTTGGCACAAATCTTTAAAATATATAAACTGTATATAAACAAAGTGTCTTTATGGCATCAGATGTACTGCAGACCAAGACAAGCAGACAGTGGGAGGGTGTAATGAGGAGGCTGAGGCAGTGGAGTAATGGGCTGGTGCTGCTCAGGCCCACTTGGCCGGGAGGCGCGCTGCGCTCACAGACCAGGCCGCAGGGTACCAGGCCATCCATTTGGTGTCATCACCTGGGCTGGACCTGGTCTCTGATGCCATGTCTGGTCTGGGTCACTTCCATCCAAAGCCTGTCTCCCTCTCCTGGGTGTCAGGCAAGGGGGTGGGAGGCTCATCCACTAGGACAATCCCCTACCGTCCTCTACAGCTTGCCTGGGCCCTGGGGGATGCTGGAGATGAGAGTGGGGTGAGCTGCTAGCCACGTGGGAGGAAGGACAGAAAGATGGGTCTTCATACCCCCTAGTCCAAAGCAAGAACAGAGACAGGGCAAAAGGAAGCCAGGAAATACAAGTCAGGACTGGAATGAGGAGGCCCCAGGTGGCACTGGCATGCTTTACAGAGCTAACTCTCCTTCCACAAGACAGCACTGGAAGTTTGACTTCCACTTCTGTGCAATCTCTGCGGGTAGCTCTTTGGAATTGTTTCTTTTAGTCATTTGAGATGTCACATTACCATGTGGGCCCACTTGTTGGGTATCAAGTTACCAAGTCTTTGAGCAAGTAAGTTTTGAGGCGGTGGGGAGAAGGAACACATCCTATGCAATGTTACTATGAAGCCAGGACTGGTCTTTGGCTAGTTACGGGAGTTTTCAGTATGCTGTAAAATACCTGGACAATTGAGGGAATATCAGAGAAACATGTGAGCTTCCAGAAGGGGGTTTCTGTGGAGATTCTGTCTTTATCACAGGAGCTTACAGGAACAGTTGCCATCTGAGTGGGAGAGCTGCCCCTGTGCCACATCCGCTGTTCCTTTGTTGCGTCTGTGCAGCCTAAGCCCTTAGCGGGCATCCCAGGGACAGGAGCAGAAGCCAGGGGCACTGACACCTGGTTTGTCTGTTTTCTCCTTTCTCTTTCCATGGCTGTATCTTCCTGCCTCATTTTGACTTCTCAGAAAAACCTGGAAAAGCCACAAAAATAAGTGTGTGATGGCTCATCTAGGAAGAATACAGAAAATATTTTTAGCAAAGATCAATTTTAGAGCTTAACACAAATAAAATAAGGGGTTTTGAACAAAGGGTCAGGAAAAAGACAAAACTTGCAAGTTGACCGTAGACTGGAGGCAAACAGCAGGGGGTGGGGGGGTGGTCAAACCGGGCGGGAAGAGCACAGAGGACTGTGGTGATGGTTCATGGGTGCTGTGGTGGTGGGAGAACTACAGGCCTACACCTGAGAGGAGAATAGTGATGTAAGAAAGTGAATTTATTAAAAAATAGGGAAAAAAGGGTTTATTTTTTAGAAATAAACCTTGAGTCAACGTGTTTCAAGTTTAAGCAAATGGTGCCTTGAGGTCTTTGTGTTACAGGGCAACCCTAATATAAAATGGGTTTCCCTCACTGGGTCCTCCACCCGCATGCTCAGAAGACCCAACTTCAGGTACACGTGACAAAAGTTATTAACGGGTTTTATTTTATGAAAGAAGGGGAATAAAATAGTAATAATACTAAGGGAAAGAGGGATACAAATCTGTAAATGTCCTACCAGATCTTCCGAGCTGGAATGCAATGGCGCGTTGAGAGCTGGCTGTGAATCAAGTGAGATGGCTCCAAAGGGAGAGCGAGCCCAAGGCTCACCTCTCTGGTTTTATAGCCAGCCTGGCTGCTCAGCTCCACCCTCAGGTCCCAGTGATCCTCTCTTCGATAATCATCTTATCAGATTTGTGATTCTGGAACACTGGTGGTCTGGAGTGGGGGTTGGAGTCCACACACCCATCTGGGTAATCCACTCAGGACTACCCTTCCCCCCAACACCTGCAGACTGTCACATCATCCTCCAGGGATGTTTCCATCAGAAAGTCTTATTAAGTGTTCACCTCGCCCCATCTTCATTAACCTGGAGAAATGCGTGCAGTTCTTCGTTTTTAGCTCATTGGTACGTGGTTCTTCCTGAGCCTGTGGTTCTGGTTTCTGGATTCTACTAATATTGGTCTTTGCCTTTCTTCACAGAAGTACGACCAAGACCTTTTCCGAATGGCATTACCTTGTCTCAGTGCTATCGCTGGGGCCTTGCCACCAGACTATTTGGACACCAGAATCTCAGCCACATTGGAGAAGCAGGTCTCAGTAGATGCAGATGGCAACTTTGACCCCAAACCTATCAACACCATGAAGTGAGTTTAGAAGCACCTCTCAACTGGTCCTCTATTTTGCCCAGCGGCCAATGTTTCTCTTTCAGGAGGTAGTAAAAATTTAAGCTTTGCTTTCTTCCCTGCTGTTAATACTCTTCATCCTTTCCCTTGACACCACAAATCACATCTGAACTGGATTTAATCCTCAACCCCTAAAGGTTTAATCCATCTATACGTTGTTATCTACTGTAGCACTTTATTCTGGGCGCTCTCTGAAGAGAGGTTAGTTTATTTGTTATAGAAGATGGATGTTCTTCACAAATAAATGTCGCCAGAGGCATCACAGGAACTACCCTGACAAATGAGAGTTAATTTATTTGTGAGCTTTTTGACAAAATCTTCCCTCTTTATGAATTAGGCCTGTACATTTCTAATGGCATCATACATCAAAACAACTCCATAAATAACTCTATTTGAGCTCTGGCAAAGCTTCAGGCAGTGATGGCAGAGCTGCATGGGGTCCTTATTTGAGAGAGTGCCTCCATCCGTCACCACACCAGAAATTGCTGAAACTGGAATAACCCTGTTTCTCCCTCCACTGGTAGCACCTTTTCACTTTTTCCTGAATCTTTTCCCAGCATCCACCACAGGTGATGATTAGGCTGGGGACAAAATTAAATTCAACTCTGGCTTCTGGTGCATCTGCGCCAGGTGTGTGATTATGGTGCGGGGCAGGGGCGTACAGACCTTACCTCCATGTGTGTTTTAAATGAAGTGCTCCAAAGCCATGTTCGAACAAACAGGAAGAGTAAAGCTTCCTGGAGGAGCCCCTTGGACATGGATTTTATGGCAGTGGATCTCAAATGAGAGACACTGCCTGAGCCCTTCCCAGGGGCTGTCGGCTTTGAGAACATAGAATAGCCATCCTCAGACACAGTAAGTACTCTTAGCATCAGACGGAGCTTGAGCCCAGTGGATGGTGGACGAGAGACTTCCAGGCGTGAGGGAAGCAGAGAGGGGTGCAGTGAGCGATCGCTCAGGTGTCCACTATGCAGGACGTCGCCCTTTGCGAGCATGCTGAGGGCTGGGGAAGGGCTTCGTAGCTCAGTCACCTCTGTACACACGAGACAACGCTGTGCTCTAGCAATCGTGTGCTACCATGAGCGTGTTACTTCAAGAGTTCTCACTGCTTTCTTTAAATAAACCTATGGCTCAGTGTAGTTCGTTAAGTAGTGCAAGTAAAGGGTACCAACTCTGGTCTCAAGTTGCCATCAAGAACTAGTGAAAGGTGATCAACCCAGCCTCAGCAAGGACAGGCTGACCAGATGGACCATCTCCATGTGGCTCCGTTGGGAGCCACCTTGAAGCTTCTGCTGCCCTGGTCTCACCCAAGTCAAGATCCAGATTCCAGTAAACCTGAGTCTGATTGGCCTCGTCAGATGCCCGTTGTTAGTGACAGTTCCTGCAAGGCCACATGGCACACGAGAAGATGTACGTGTGCCTGAAAGGAAAATGGACACACACGTTTACCCACAGAAGGGACCAAGGCTACAACGCTAACAGAAGCTTCAGGTGTCTGCTAGACTTCCAGAATTCACAGATTTACACAGGGCACTGAGCCCATAATGGGTTCCCTGTTTTGTAACCTCTAGTCTTCCAGCTATCCGTTTCTGCCATTCCCAAATTGGAGGTGTGAGATGACAGGCCAGTTCCTTTAGAGGAAGGTTTTCTTGTTGTCCGACCTCGACAAGTCTCGCCAAGGGGCCAGCTCAGCCGAAGGAAGCCACCACTGCAGCAGACAGCTGCCAACCTGCCCTCCTGTTGGTTAAGCCTGTGCTGTGACATGGCGTGGAGGAACCACACCTGCAGCTTGGGAAGTTGCTGGCTCTGGAGCCAGCTTCACTTTTGGGGTTTGATGGCTGAGCAGATCTGACTTTCAATAGCAGATTGTTGACTCTGGCCATCTTTTCAATACTTCTGGCTGAAGTACTGGGGGAGGTTGTAATTTTTCCCTCTTATTTCACAGTTTCTCCTTGCCTGAAAAATTGGAATACATCGTCACCAAGTATGCTGAGCATTCACATGATAAATGGGCCTGTGACAAGGTAGGGATTATCATTCAACTGACAATTGTCGGAGGGGGGGAGCCCAAGAACATTAAAGGGTCCAATCCTGGAAATCTGCCTGGTTTGTCTAAGTGACAGACTCGCCCTGCCAAGAGCATTCATTATTTCTGAGTAGCAATTTCCAGGGTTGGAGGAGGTCGGTGAAATAGGCGGCCGCAGCTGCTGGTGCTGTCTTTTGTATTTCTCAAGAAAATGATGGATTCTGGGAATAGTAACTTCTCTCTTACCCTTGCATTTTTTCCAGGAAGCTGGGGAGGACACACATCTCCCTACAGCAGGCAGTAGTAGAACTTCCAGACACTCCCTTATTAATATGGCTGTCCATCTGGTGTTTAAAATTCCTCATCACATGAGGTCAGGCTGCTTAATAAGTTTAATTGCTCTGACAGCCCTTTAATGCTGGCAGGCAAAGTGGGGGGACTGTGCCAAAGATGTCCAGGATTCCTGTGGGCAGCCACTCAAGGGTGGGGGCCGCTGCTCAGTGGCAGCCTGTGGCACCTAACAGTGGACCCATTCCCAGAGCAAGGCCCCAGAACACCACCTGTGTGGATGGCCCCACATAAAAGTTGCCTTGAACCCCTGCCTCAGCTCCTGCAGGGAGCTGAGCTCTCTTCTTATTCTCTCGAAGTCCCTCTTAGGGGCTGGTAATTGCAAGCATTGTAACTACTAGAACGGGCTGACGCTTCATGATTGTGGGATAGGGACTAGCAAATTTCTATAGAAGACCATGTAGTAAACACTTCAGATTTTGCGGACCAGATGGTCTCCATTGCAGCTCCTCATCTCTGTTCTTGTACCTTGCAAGCCGTCATAGGCAACACATCATGGAACAGCATGTCTGCATCCCTGTGACACTGTACTGTAAGACAGGGGATCTGCCGGTTTGGCCCCAGGCTGTCGTTTGCTGACCTTGCTTGGGCATCTGTATTCTCTCAGAACTCGTCACATGTCCACTTGGCCTGCCTGGCAACAGGGAAGAGGGACACCTCCATGAATCCACAGTGATGGCCAGTCCACCACTAAACCACATGGATCTTAATTCATGAGTGTCTCTTGGATTCATATAATTCTCTCTGTCCCCCATTCAAGCTGCCATCAGGTTTTGCCCAGATGAATGTGATAATCTCTTCGCTAGTGGGCCCACATGCACTTTCTTGTCTTTTCTGCACGCTGCAAACCAGTGACTGTGTCTATATGCAGCACTCTACCATTGTTCTCCAGCCCAGCCCCTTCTTCCGGTTATAGTCCTTTAATAGCCTCTATTATTAATATAAATGTCAAAATCCTTACTATGGCCTCATAGGCACTGCCCCATCTGCTCTTGATACCACCTTTGCCTCAACTCTCTCTACACTCTGCGCTCCTGACAGGCAGACAGGTACATGGGGCACGAACCACACATGCCTAAAGCAGGCCGGTCTGAGACAGGGACCCGCCTCACACACTCGGCATTCACCAGCTCACCCGTCAGCTCCCCAAGTGTGAATTCCTAGGATGGCTCTTTCCCAGATTTCTTAGCTACCAGCCCTCTGAATACCTCGTTCTTTTTTCCTTCATAGTATTTTTATAGCACTTTTATATATTTGTTTTCACAGCAGCGTCTATTGATCCCAGTTAACAACTGTATATTACTGGTGTGGAATTTGATCAACCTCCCTTCCACTAGACCGCAAGCTGCTTGTTTGCAGGGAAACACGTTTGCTCACCATTGTCAGCCGACGCTGATTCTATAACAAGAAAAAGAGTATTTTTCCCTGCCCTCCAGAACCTCCTAGAAAAACACATACCAGCCACCATGGCACAGGTGTTCAGTGCAGTGACAGGCATGCGCACAGGCCTGGGACACGCGGGATGAGCCCCTACTTCTCCACTCAGGAACCTCCCAGCCAGTGACATCTACTTAGGACACAAAGCGTGGGAGTTGGCGGGAACAGGGAGGCAAGTGCCGCACGCGTGGGAGCAGCAGGTCCAGGTCCAGAGAAGCAAGACAGAGTGTGCTGGCTTTAAGGGTGCACATAGTCAACATGGCGGGATCGTGGAGTCAGGTGGAGAGTCACAGGTGAGAGCTGAGTCTAGAGAGGTCAGCAAGTCTGGCGGTCGCAGATGTGCCAGCCCGTCCATGGGGACACGCCAAGGTACAGAGCAGGTTTGAGGGCAAGACACTGCTGCCCAGTGGGCAGCCCTCTTGCTGTGTATTGGCAATAATGCACAAGCATGATGGATCTTATGACAATGGCAGGGGAGGGAGGACCCAGGGAGATGAAGGGCATTCATGTTCTGGGGAATAGGACTTCAGAGGGATCAAAGGTGATATTTTTATGGGGAACAAGGGAGGACATGTTAGCCTTGTATGCAGGGGGTACTTTCTGTGCAGGCCCTTGGGATAATTTTGGGCTACTCCCAGATCATCTTGACCTCTGACCCCACAATCAGTCACAGGCTACGTAGGCATCCCTGGCCGCCTGTGATGTGGGCCGTTGTCCTGAGGCAGTCATGCGGGAGCGCCTGGCCCGAATCTTTCACACACACATAGGTGCAGAGGCCTTAGGTGGGAGAGAGACCACAAGCAAGAGCTTCACTTTCACATTAGCTTCTAGAAAGTTTGAGTTTTACTATGATGACAGCTGGGAATAGATATCTCATATCTCATCAGGGAGATATCAGGGTGATAGTTATAAATATGTGGAACATGGCGTCCTTGAGAGGCAGCGAGGCTAGAGGTAGGAGAAGACTACTTAAGAACTGACTGTACTTGCCCAGCGCATGGAGGCGCTGACTTGGCTTGCACCCCTTGCCCCCAAATCCCAGAGCAAAACTTAGCAAGGCATGTCTCCTCAAATCGTTGCCATAGTCCAGATGAGAGCAGGTGGTGGTCTGTGCTAAATGCCGGCAAGGAGCTGAGAGAGACTCAGACAGGTAGTCTGAGAAGCTGAGCACTGGCAAGAGGGTTTAGAGAAGAGGGTGTCAGGGAAGACACTGTGTCTGGCTTGGAAAGCGAGTATAAGTCAGTACTGTTGACTGAGATAGAGGGAACCCCAAAGGAGGAGCCCTTTACAGAAATAAAATGCCAGGTTCTCTCAGTCATATTGAGAGGTACCTGTGGAACGTCCACACAGAGCTTAAATAGGTTTGGAAATCAGAACTCTGTGCTGGAAATAATGACTAGAGATTAGTTTCCTTGTGGACCACGAGCCTGCTTCACCCAGAGAAAGTGTGCCTCTCGAGGGCTCTCCCTTGGTAGCGCAGTGGGTTAAGCAACACACTGTGAAGCAAACCGCAGCCACCACAGCACGAGTTCGATCCCTGCTGCTGGCCAGGGAGGGGACCCACATGGTGCGGCAGACCTCTCCTGCCTCGCCCGCTGCTCCCCTCAGCAGTGTATTTCAGTCCATCTGCCTGTTCTGCTCCCCGCTCTGTTTCTGGTGGATCCTCTTACCCCTGGCACTTCTGGTCTGTACCCCAGTTCTTATATGAATAAAAAAAAACAATATATATATATATATATATAAAAAAGAAAGTGTGCCTTTTGAGAAAGTGCAACAGCTTGAGAGACACACACTTAGCAGGTGGGCAGAAACAGTGATAGAGAAAGAGCAGCCGAGGGCGTTTGGGCTGTGAAGTGTGGACATGGGGACTTTTACTTATCTCTGTACCCACAGCCCAGGTTTGGCACCTCCCTTAGTAGGTATTGAACCAGCATTTCTCAAATGACTGTCAAAGTTCTCAAACGTCTATGATTTGAGGAGACATGCCTTGCTAAGTTTTGCTCTGGGATTGGGGGGCAAGGGGTGCAAGCCAGGTCAGCCCCTTCAGTCTATTCAGTCCTGTGAGGCCAGAGCCTTCACTTCTGTTGCCTGTGAATATGACACACTGGCCTTGAGGAGCACCATCCTCAGGGTCTTTCAAAACATGCAAAACACCAGCGAGTACGTGCAGAGGACAGCAGCTAGAACAAGGAAGAATGAAGAGCAGAATTCAAGATTCAGGGAGCAGAGAGCCTGGCGGCCTCAGATGACCAGTTAGACATTCCTGAGGGGAATTTCCATCCTCTGTCATGCCCCATTATCCCATTTCTTCAGTGAAAATAGATGCTGGGATTTGGGTCACATAGCAGGTTCCTTGGGTGCGAAGGATATCTGAATTGAGAACATTTCTACAGAGTCAGAATGGATGGAAATACGGAATTTCCCTGGACGAAAATGTGAGGACCCACCCACTAATAAGACCCTTCAAGACATTAACAGAGAAGGTAAGGGATGGCTTGTGGTGACACAGAGTGGCCATGCGGATTTCCTTCAGTTGGGGGTTGTATCCGAGGCCGGAGGGGTTCAGTGCACATTCACACTCGAGTTCCACAGAGACGCTCCCAGTGGACAAGCCAGCACCAGTTTCCAGGCACCCAGCCTCACGTTCCATTCTCAGCCTCTGGGGCCCATTGCAGAGGGAGGCCCCGGTCTGCTCGTAGGCCAGAACACATCTGTAGTTCACTTGCAACGGATTTAGGAGGGGCTTAGGAGACTGTTGGGGTGGAAGGTGTACAATTGAATTGGTGGAGAAAATTGAGATGGAAATGATTTCCAGGGAAATATGGGCAAGGGCTCTTGGGTTGTTTTGTTTTGTTAATAATTCTGGTTTACCTCAATTGAATTCTTAGCTTACAGTCACTAAAAGTTCTCTGTAAGCTGTAGGCCTAGCCGCACCTGTAAAGGCTGGCATTTATATCTCTCTGAGCTTATTGACCTTTTGAAAATTCTGCATAGCTCAAGAGTATTCTGAATCTAAGAAAATTCTTTCCCAAGATCAAAAACAAGCTCGGTGCAGATGTGTTTTGACAGTGACCCATCTTAAACGGCTACTGCATCCCAAGGAGTCTCCCTTACTGTCGCCCCCCTTTATCCACAATTTGTCGATAACACCAGTTTCATTCTCTCTGAGGCAGGAGAATAGGCTCTTAAAAGCATCTGAAAGACTGATTTATGTGTTTTGAGGTCAGATGCTATCAGCACACTTTTGACCTCATGATAGGACACTGGGGCCAGTTAGAGCTCCATCCACTGCAGGGGTAAAGTTTACAGGCGGATGAGCCCATGGGAGTGTGGGGGCAGGCTCTGCACAGCTCAACTCAAATCTTCTTCCAGGAGAAGGAAATTTATCGCTGGCCAGCCAGAGAGTCCCTGAAAACCATGCTGGCTGTAGGCTGGACTGTCGAGAGAACTAAAGAGGGAGAAGCCCTGGCTCAGCAGCGAGAGAATGAGAAGCTTCGAAGCGTGTCCCAGGTCAGCCAGGTATGACAGTGATGCCGAGGGGCCACCACTGGACCAGTAGAACCCAGGGGAAACCTGGGGAAGCTGTCCCTGGGGAATCAGAGGTGGGGACACCAACAATGAACCCAGGAAATTTTCCAGGACACAGCTTTGTCAGCAAACACTGCAGATGTTTAGATGGTAAGAATGAGAGAAAAAAGTCCAGGGCCTCCGGTGGTGCAAGGGGTTTTGCGCAGCACTGTAGAGCTTCCGCAGCCACTGCCGCGCAAGTCTGATCCCTGGCCGGAGAGGGGACCCACATGGCACAGCAGAAACTCTCCTGTCCTGCCTGCTGCTCCCCTCAGCAGTGTGCTTCAGTCCATCTGCCTGTTCTGCTCCCCACTCTGTCTCTGGTGAATCCTTTTACCCACCCACCCCCCGACACCTCTGTCCTGTACCTCAGCCCTTGTATGCATAAGTAAATAAAATCTTTTTAAAAAATAAAGAAAAAAACAGGGGCTACCCCTTATGTATGGTATGTGATGGTCAGGCTTTTGCACCGTCGTCCTCTGTGGCTACTGCCTGCAGCCTTAAATGCCGGAGGCACTTGGGAGCGTGGGCTCGAGGCACACATGCCTGAAGGTAGACACCTGGAATACGGTGTGGGCATGCGTAAGTATGCACACCTGAGCCTAGAAGGTCAGGGATAAAAGGGCAGCGTTACTAGGGACAGCTGCAGCAGAAGACAGCTATGGAGGCAGAGACAATAGAGACCACCAGAGTGCCCAGAGGAAGTCAAGATTTGCCGGGGGTCAGAAGACCTGCCAGCCCCGGCCCCCCCGCCTTCCCTGCACCTGGTTACCTCACTACAGATGGTGTAGAAAGAGCATCAAAGCCTGCAAAAGCCACTGAGGGCTCCTGGACTCTCCTTCACTGTCTGCTCTGGAGACCGCGTAAGGGGTTGGTTCTCTCTGGCCCTGTGTTGCTTCCACAACACCTGGCCCTGCCTTTGCCTCCTAGGGGAACAGCTACAGCCCTGCTCCCTTGGACCTCTCCAACGTGGCGCTCTCCAGAGAGCTCCAGGTCAGTATTTTGAGAGCAGCCCCACTGGCCTTCTGACCCCTCAAGCACAGAACACATTACCCTTCAAAGAAAGGGGAGTGGGCAGAAGGATGCGAGAATGTAGAACCATTAAAATGCCAAGAGTGAAGAGGGCCACCCGCACAGAGTTTACAGGGGACTTCTCAGCACAGTCAACCAAACAGCTGAGCAAGCAAGGCCTTGCACGTCCTCCAGAGACCACGTGACAGGTAGACTCGGGACAGGAAGAACACCAATGACAGTATCAAAACCCAAAGTAGAATGAGTAACAACTAGAAGAAATAACAAAGCTAACAGTGGTTAGGAGATACATGTGAAATGACCCTAGGCGTGTAGGGGTGCTTGCCTGGTCCTGCCAAGGTCCCCCAGCTGCACAAATACTGTATGCCCAGTAGTGGGTCCACTCAAGTTCCCCCTGAAGCTGTGGCTACACAGTGTTTGCAGGACTGGGGGACACAGCCAGGGGGAGCATATTCAGAGCCCTGGCTGCCTCCTCCCGCCCCGCCCTCCTGCATACAGAGGTGACCTGGGCCCCGTCTGTAGCACCCATTTCTCTGGGGCTCTATTACCCAACCTCTGGCTGTAGAGAAAGTTTCTTTCCCGAGTTCAGCCTTCATTCCAGGTCACTGTTCTATGAGGCTTACAAAGGTGATTTATTTCTAATCACAAAATCTTTTTGCTAGAGGCTTTCTCCCAGAGGTGATTATTTTTAGCTAGCTAAGCTAAAGACTTTCAGAGAGTCCAGATTTTTGCTCGACCCCACTTAAAGCTCCCTGTCTCGGGTCAGGAGGGTGAGACTGGACCCTGTGACAAATGCAGCGCTGCCGGAGTAGTTTTAGATGGAAATGTCTGTTTCTCAGAAATGCATCAAACTGCCAACATAATAAGTTACAAGGGAAGGACAGAATTAGAAAATGTTTCTGTGTGTATGGGAAGATATAAAACTAATGAGGTGCATAAGCACAGACTAATTAATGAAGGGAGATACTCGGCAATGTGCCATTAGCATTTGGTGGTGCTATTCACTGCCTGAAATAGCCTGGCAGATACCAACCCATTTTTCTTGCTTGCTTTCTCTCTGCCATCTTCGTGGTGTGGACACAGGGAATGGTGGAGGTCGTGGCTGAGAATTATCACAATATCTGGGCTAAGAAGAAGAAGCTGGAGCTGGAGAGCAAAGGTGGGCCTGGTTCACAACATCCCCTGCAGGGGTAACCGGTGGGTGGGGAGGGGATGCGGGGCAGGTGTGTTTTCCCAAAAGTCCAGAGGAAAAGCCACATAATTTATCACCTCTCATTTTCCTGACCCCAGGTGGAGGCAGTCACCCTCTTTTGGTGCCATATGACACTCTGACTGCCAAGGAAAAGTTCAGGGACCGAGAGAAAGCCCAGGACCTGTTTAAATTCCTCCAGGTGAATGGCATCATGGTATCTAGGTAAGTCATCTTCCAGGTCAGGTTATTGGGGCAGGGATGGCCTTGTTGGGTGTGGGGTCTCCCCCTCTAGTTGCCACTGCCTACATAGCAGCTCGAAATAAGGTCCTGAGTCTATTGAAAAGAGAACTTTTTGTTCATGAGCATGAAACCTTTTTTATGATATAAACAGGGATGGTGGATACCAATTTTAAAAATCAGTGACAAAGAATCATGACAAATTATACATACAAACCTTAATCTTTGAACTTTAACTTAAAACATAGAACTGTGAATTCATTCACAAATCTATGCCACTGGCCCCAAGACCTTTAAAAAAAAAAAACAATTGGAGTTGTAAACCACATCCATCATGCACCCTTACTGTTTTAGAATTTGAGCTTCTTTAAAAAGCAATGAGCAAAGATTTTCTCCCAGTTGGTGGGTTGTCGCTTTGTTTTGGCTAATGTGTCCTTTGCTGAACAGAAGCTTTTAAGTTTGATGTAGTCCCACCTG
>JAGFMF010011739.1:2746642-2808333 GCA_019455555.1 Galemys pyrenaicus | reverse complement strand
AAGATGGGAGCACGAGGGACTGAGGTGATGGTGCACTGGTGAAATGGTGATGGGGAATACATGGGGATTACAATTGATGGCAAGTATATGTAAATTTTTAAATATTTTAATAAAAAAAAAAGCAGTGAGCATTAAGTCACATGCAAAACATTGTATGTTCTACATTTTGTTTTTCAGTTTCCTCCCTTCCGCAGTTGGCTCACACATACCTAATCAAAAACTGTGTATTTAGAAACTTGCTGTTGCAAGTCTTTGCAATACCAGTCTGTACAACTTAGTGTTCATGGAATCAGCAGTTCTCTTCTCACTTTAAATGTTTATATAATAACTAAATAACAATACCAAGTATAAATGACAAACAGTCTTTGAATGAAGGGAACTGATTCTTATGAAGGTGCAGCTACACCGAGGAAATTGAATCATGATTTCCTAAGTTTTAGCTCAGCTATATATTTTCTCAAAATTATCTAGATGAATGTTCTATGTAAAGATGGCCTTGGTTGCCGAAGGCTTAAAGGTAAAGCCTGTTTTCTCGCTGGTCAGGTGCCAGTGGTGGGCTGTGCTACAGACTATGTTTGCTGAGCTCTTTGTAGAAAGAAAACTCAGCCCATTCTGAGATAGCCATTCAGTGTTTGGTGTTTCTTCTTTTAGTTTCCTGCAGAAGTTTGCCATGGACTGGCAAAAGCCCAAATAAAAATCTACACATATTCCTATTATATCTCCTATGAAAAATAACAAAATACATTTGCCGAATTGTGGAACAGGAAAGGTCAGCCAGCAGGAGCGGGCCTCCCATTGTGATTTTAATCTTGTTCTTAACACCAAGATAAATACATACTGTGATTTGCTAATAAATGACTTGCTCTCAGAAATGAAAAATTCCTCTTTACTCTATCTAAAAAGGAAATCAAGAAGATTGGTGGGATAGAGGCAAACGAGGAAGATAGTTGAACTCGGCAAACATATGCTAGTAGTTATTTACCCTGAGGTGGACATTTGTGTGTACAGCTGAGGGCGGGAAATCCCTGTCACCAAGGAGAACTCATTTCCTGCTACCCTCACCTCAGACCTGCTCGTCCTTGGCTTCCCCATTACTCCAAGACAGCCCATTCTTGCTGGTGGGTAAGCCAGATCCTGACTTTTTCCCATCCTATATCCAGTCCTTCGGGAAATCCTACTGACTCTATCTTTAAGATAACTAGTATCAGACCACTTCTCAGGCAGTCACCAGTAAAAGCATCCTACCCAGGCCCCTGGTCCCACCCTTGCCCCCCACAGTCAACTTTAAACCGAGCACCTACAGTAGTTCTGTTCTAACACAAGCCATATCATGCCATTCCTCTATTGAAGATGTTCAGTAACTCTCCAGTGAGAGAAAAATTCTAAAGGTGGCCCATAGAGCCCTCAATGACTTCCTCCTCTGTGTACCCCATACTCTTCTAACTACCCACTCACTTCCATTCTGTCCATACTCGCCTCTGCTGTATTTGTGCAACTCAGCACGCATGCTCCTGCCTCAGGATCTTTGTACCTCCTCTGCTATGCCTGGAAAGCCCTTTCCCCAAGTGCCCAATGGTTCCCCTCCTCAGCTTCATCAAGCCACATCCCAGTGAGATCAGCACTGATAGCCCTGACACAGCAGTCTGCTCACCTCCACGTCAAGCACTTTGGGCTTGCATTTTATACGTCGTCTGTGCCTATTCGCATACAGCTCATGTGTGACTTCCTTGGAGGCAGAGATCCTTGTTTGCTTGACTGATTTTTTTTCCCCCCAGCTTAATATTTATTGAATGAATGATAGAGACATTTCTGAGAAATATTTTTAGAATTTATTGTTGTACAGGTGTTGTGTGCCCACAGAGGCAGGTTCCAAGTGTGAGAGAAATCAGGCAAAGGATGAGTTGGGTCACTAAGCCAGAATGACCATTAACATTTGGAATATTAAGTAACCGCGCACCAAAATCACACAGTGATCTCTTACTTCCTGGTCTCTGTTACTTACCCATTTTCAACCTAGAGGGATGAAGGATTTGGAACTGGATGCCTCCTCCATGGAAAAGAGGTTTGCCTATAAATTTTTAAAGAAGATCCTGAAATATGTTGATTCTGCTCAAGAGTTTATTGCCCATTTGGGTAAGTATCATGAAATATCACAAAAATGTGTTTCTTGTAAGGTCAAAAAGAAAATGACATTTCTTTATCAGAGAATGATAGTTTCATACTGTGGCTTTTTGTGATTCATTTAGACAAAGTTGGGAGGGAGCAGGAAAACGTGCATGAGACTTTCTTGCCCTTTTTAAGTCCTTTTCATCAATATTTTCCCCACTGGGTTTGAGCCAGCCTGTCATTATTTTTCATCCAACTCCATTATCATTTTAACTTGTTTTACTTCGTGACTTTGAGCATAAAACTCAGCTTCTCTGAAGCCACTTTCTAAATACTTAAAAGAATTGACACAAGAAATAACTCACCGGTACAGTTGTAAAATACTTCGTAAAGTAGGTATTTTGTAAAATATAATTGCCTTTTCATTGCCTTAGAGACACTGCTCTGTTTCTAAAATGTTTAAACTTTATCTCTGGTCAACTGTGTCATTTGTATCTTTGTAGAAGCCATTGTCAGTAGTGGGAAAACTGAAAAGTCTCCCCATGACCAAGAGATCAAGTTCTTTGCCAAAGTAAGTGACTCTTTGTATTTAACCATGTTACTCTCTCCTTAAGAGCTATGTGATTCAGGCTCCAGTGTCCCAACAAAAATATCCCAAGCCCCGTGGCTTCGATGAGATGGGTATGTCTTTCTCTATGGTGGAGCAGTCCCAAGGTAGGCAGGGGCCTCAGGAGGGAAGGAACCTGCCTGTCCCATGCCAACAGCTGGGGACCCAGGTCCTTTCTCTCTTGTTGCTCCACCATCTACTAAGACATGTCAGTGTGTCCATATAGGCTTTCCTAGACCACACCTAAGGGAAGGGAAAAGGGTGGTATCAAGTAGTGCCTTTAAGGTTCTATTCCAGTGGCTAAAACTCAGCCATTTTCATCTTACCTAGTTGCAAGGGAGACTTGGTGGGTACTCTGGCCAGGTGACCCCCAAGTCCAGCTCCTACACAGGAGTTTCTCTTGCTAAGAGAAAGAAAGGGAGAATGGATATGGGTGCCAGTGAGCAGTTTCTGCTGGACAATCCTGCCCTGGGAACTATAGGCATGAGGTCTTGGGAGCCATACTCTGAGAAGTAGAGGCAGACACTCAAAATGAGTTGTACTTCCCCTGAAAACCGATGCAGGGCTGTCTGTGTGTGTGTGTATCTGTCTACCTTAGTCAGTGACCTGATTATACCATACATACCCTAGACCTCTGGTTTGAGGTATAAAAGAAAAAAAATTGTTGGAAACTAGACTCAGAGCTACTGGAAATTCCAGGACTGGAGTTCAGAGGCTTTTTGCTCACAGTAAATGAATGTTTCCAAAGGCACCAAAAGAAGGGCTTTGCTCACTTCCTTGAAGTTAACTTGTGGTGGATATTCTAGGTTCTCCTCCCACTGGTTGACCAGTACTTCACCAATCACCGCCTCTACTTTCTGTCATCCCCTTTGAAGCCCCTAAGCAGCAGTGGGTACGCCTCCCACAAGGAGAAGGAAATGGTGGCCAGGTAAGTCTACAAAAGTAAGGTCAGGGTGCTCGCATGCTTCTGGAACCCCAGACCTCAGGGGACAACAGGGTGAAGGTGCTGGAGAAACTGCATTCTGATGCATTCTGAAAGTGCTCGGAGGTTTTGGTTACCATCTTGGTTTGGAAAGTAATTCTGTTCCTACCTCCCTGGATATTATTTGACAACCAGGAGAAGTACACTGCTTGGAAAAATTTATATGCTCTGGTCAACTCTAAATTACATTTAGAAAAAGGGTATGCTTATTCTGAAACTTGTGAAGAGCAAGCATACAATGTTAAAAAGAAACCAATTAACACTTTTCATTCTCACTCATACCCGGATTTTAAAGATTATTTTTAATTCATACCTTCTAGTCCTGATCTGAGTGACCTGGGAGCAACATAATTCAATTTAAATTAGTAATAGGAAAATATGTTTTCATCAGAAGCACCAGCCTCCCTTCTCATTCAACTAGACATAGCATGTGCATAGACCAACAGAGTGAAGAACAAAGAGGATGCTTCGTGATCAGGCTAAGAGGTAGATTCTTCTAGGTCTCAGGTTCTTTCTGTGTATGACTTATAGATGTCAAGGAGCAGCTTAGATTTATGCATGACAAAGAATTCAGGACTCTAATGAAAACAGTCAGCTCTCTCTAGTAGACATGAATGATGAACAGTGGACATTATTCTTTATAAGGGCCCAGCCATTAAATATCACCCCTTGGGAGTACAGTCAACATCAGGGTTATCTAACCTTTATTAAACACAAGGTGTCTAAGTAGTGAGCTCAGTTTTTCATATGCAAGCGTTATTGCCCACTTACGGAAACATCATCGTGAAACATCACAGTGTTTTAAGTTCTGAGAACTGCCTATGTATTGTGACCTCCGTTGTGCAGATGAGGAAGGTGAGGCTTGGTCAGGTTCACTCCGTTGCCTACTGAGAGCAGAAGCCAAAGCCCAGTCCTCTCTATTCAGTTTAAGTGCGCTTTCATTTCATTAAATGCACTATTCATTTCTTTGCACTATAATTCCTTAATCCCTTTTATTAAGAGTAGAGTTCATGCTCTCAGAGGTAGCATCAACTACTGACCAAGGATGTCCTAAGTGTTTTTAGGATGTACTTGTGCATTTTGTAAGAAGTTAGGAAAGTGAGAGATTCAGATAATCCAACAGAGGGCAGGTGTGTCTGTTTTCTTCATCTATTTTTCTTAGACTATTAATTCATGGAAATGTAACGTTTGTTCAGCCAGGCACCATTTGTCATGGCTGAAATACAACAACTGGAGCGCGATCAGCCTTGCAAATCACTTTCAGACCCATCAGTGTGCCCGCCACCCTCCCAACAGAAGCAGTCGTACCTGCATTAAACGTATTCACACTTCCAGACCCCTCGCTTGCATCCTGCACCTTCAACCTTATCGGGTCTGTATCTTGTGCTGCCAGCCATAGTTTTCCAGATTCTCCTCCCTGCAATCTCTAATTGATCACCTTCAAATTCTGAGGTGGGAGAGACGCCTGAGGCTGTCTGGCCCCTTGTAACTCTGGGCTAAGGATGATGCTTCTGCTTAAATCATGGGCTCCACAGGGGATAAGAAGGGCCTTTGGAAATTTCATGGCATTTGGCATGCCCGGAAATGCACTTCTGACAGTAAGGAGAGCTCAGATATTGCTGGGACCAAATAACCCAGTCATCTGCTTTCCTTGAGAAAAACATTTTATTTTGTATTTATACAGAACCTGCATCCACTTTGAAGTGTTTCACCAGAAGTATCTTAATTTATCAGCCCCTAGTTTCAAAAACTAAGAAGGTCTTATCTTACAAATGAGAAACTAACACCTCAGGCAGTTATGTGGCTTCTCTAGCAAAGCCACAGAATTCAAATTCCTCCAGGATTTTTCATCAAACACTTACCTCAAAATTAAGAAAATGGGGGCCTCCCTGGTGGTGCAGTGGGTTAAGCAACAACCTATGAAGCAAACCGCAGCCACTGCAGCACGAGTTCGATCCCTGCTGCTGACTGGGGAGGTGACCCACACGGCAAGGCAGACCTCTCCTGCTGTGCCCGCTGCTCCCCTCAGCAGTGTGTTTCAGTCCATCTGCCTGTTCTGCTCCCCACTCTGTCTCTGGTGGATCCTCTCACCACCCACGCCTCTGGCCTGTACCCCAGCTCTTGTGTGCATAAATAAATAAATCTTTAAAAAATTTTTAAAAATTAAGAAAATGAACACACTGGGAAGAGAAAGAAAAAGCAGTCCATGTTTAATTTCACATAAGTGGCTGCTGGATTTCTGCTCATTTACCCTGAGTTCTCTTAAGCTCTAGGCCAGGGGGCTGCAACTTATTTCCACTGCAAAAACAAGTAACTAACCACAAGGAACTTTTGCAATATTTCCAGTAGACAGCCCAGAAAGACCCAGGGCATTAATTCAAAACCATTTAAAAATAAGCATATTCCCCCCCCACCCCCCCATCACTCAAGATGTATTCCCGCTCCACTGGACTGTCCCCGAGGAGACTGTTGCTCTGTGTGGAGCAAGTAGCCCCACAAGCCTGAAAGGAGAGACTGGTTAGGACTTCAGCTCTCATCTTGGGATCCCATGGCCTGTGCCAGTTGTTTGTGCTCTCCTTTCCCTCCTCCTTTATGCTAGGAAGGTCTGCCTGTCCGAAAGGTCTGCAGAATTCTCCTCTAGCCTCGGTGGCAAGTACTGCCAGAGTTCTGAGGACTCTGCACCACCATTGTCAGCCACAAAGGGCAAATGACGGCCACAGTGCCCCACGACAGGGCCCCGCAGAGCATGTCCAGAAACACATATGAACTCTTTGACTGTGCAAGACCTCCCATGCAACTCTATGGAAAGTAAAACCATACAACACGGCTGGACCTTCAAGGGGCTCCACAGGAGAAAATACAGGTGAAAGGTTCAAAAGCCACAGAAGCATAATAGATGGACTTTCTTCATTTCCGAGGATTGCAGCTACGCAGCAACTGGGTCAGACCCACAGACTAATGGGAGATGACAGAGAAAACAACTTCTTAAAATGGATTTTGTTCAACACAATATCCCCTAGACATGAACCATTAACTTTCTTCCAATCCAGCTTCCTTTCCCACCTCCCAACTAAAGCATCACACTGTCAGTGAGGGTTACAGAATGGTTTGCAACCCATCGCGGTAACTCATGCTTCTTCCAACAAATCTCTCTTATTCTTGAATGTCTCGCAACTGAACGTTTGAACACAGTGCTCTATCCAAGGCATGGTTTGCAACCGATGCTGTAGGACTGTTTTCTATAAAGCAGAGTAGTGTGTAAGGTACCTTTCATGTTCTCCAACAAGACAGCAGGGACCACACTTACTCCTGCTGTGTCCTGAGGAGTCTTTGAGAGGCTCACAGTACATCTTGCTAGAATGCTATTCAGTGTTCTTTGTTTTACAGCATGGGTTTGGGTGAGGAGGGAGTATCAATTAGCCCTTGAATCTCTGTGCCTTTCCTCCTTTCATTCTTTTCTGCTTCAGCCTATTCTGCAAACTTGCTGCCCTTGTTAGACACAGGATTTCCCTCTTCGGTAAGTGAAAAGAAGTATTGCTAAAGACTGTACTTCTCCCTGTAATTATTCCGAACTTGCATTTTGCCTTTATTTGTAACTCCCACAGACAACCTTAGTCTTAGAACTAAGGTGTCACCTAAATTTGCCAGAGAAAATTGGTCTGAAGTATGATAAATGATCTCTCTGCCCTGTTAACAGCTCAAATTTTCCACACCAGTGAACGTTTTAAGCTCTGCCTCTGCCATCCATCATAAAGTGGATGTGTTGGGCCAGAGATAAATGCATTGTCCCTGAACGTGGACTGGGCGTGCTCACTGTGAGTTGGTGGTTAATTGTGCTGGGCTGTGGTTTGTGCCTATTGGTAAGACTGCATTTAAAAGACCCATTGACTGTTTGGAGAGTCACAGGTTATGTTTTTGATTCTAGGGAGTGATTCTACTACAATGGTGAGCTGTCTGCACATCTTAGCTCAGACACTTGACACAAGGTGAGTCTGTCCGGTTTTGTCCAATCGTTTCTCAAGATCCCCTCTCTGACCCACGGTTCTCACTTATTATCATCCTGAAGAAAAGACAGGTCACAGCTCTGTAGGAGCTGGGGCGAAAGGGGAGACGGGAAAGATGTAGCTTAGCCCTGTCAGCTCACATGATGGAGCGCCACTGTCGTCTGCGCACTGAACACTAAAAACTGAGCATTTGGTCAATTCTTGTCTTATCATAATGAGGACTTCATCTTTCAGAAGGTAAAATATATAATGTGGTAGAAAATGAGTCGGTATTTAATACTCCACACAAAAAGAAAGCTCTGCCCCATGCATGGCCAGGCTGTCAGTGTCAGGGAGAGAGCATTATGGATTCCTGCATTCAAAATGACCAAGGCAGGAGAGGCAGATCTGACTACTGAAAGGTCAGAAACAGAGCAGAGGCCAAGGCCTGGAGGATGGCTGAATGGGAAAGGAAACCATCTATATATAGAAAGAGATATATAGATATAGATTTACATCATTGTTCATTTTCGTATAATGATTTCTCTCTCCTCTCAGATTTAGTCCCCATAAATTTCCCACCAAGTCACCCATGAACCATCACCATAGTCCCTTGTGCTCTTCCCTCCCCTGCTCTGATCCTTCTTCCTCCCCCTTCCCTACTAAATATCTCCGATTTATAGTTTGCCTGCTTGTTTTACTTTTTTTTCTGATCCTTTGTTTGGTTCTCCTATATTCCTCCTCTAAGTGAAACCATCTGATATTTTTCTTTTTCCTTCTGATTTATTTCACTGAGGATAATCCCTTCCAGTTCCATCTATTTTGCTATGAATGGCATGAGATTATCTTTTTGATTGCTGAGTAATATTCCATTGTATATATATGTATATGTGTGTATATACGTATATATGTATATGTGTATATATATACATATATATGTATATGTATATTGATTCAGTCATCTGTTTTGGGGCATTTAGGTTGTGTTTACATATCTTAGCTATTATAAATAGTGCTGCAGTAGACATAGGAGTGCAGGTTTTTAAAGGAAGTCTTTTTAAGAAATATAAATTGCAGTAGTAGAAATATAAATTATTTAAGAGAGAGAGAAGGAAGTAGAAGCAAAAACAACTGTCAGGGAGCTTTCTTTAACACACTCATTAAGCAGGGCTCCTGTCAGAAATGGGAGGAGGACACGACCCACTGCAAAAGAAAAACACTAACCTTAAGAGTGATCAGAAGATAAAAATCCAGTACAAATTAATAATGGCTATCCACCCATCACCCAAAAAAAATCCCACAAAAGCTGAGGATAATTAAGGACTTTAGGGTTGTAAAGATATGAGGCCATCACAAAGATTGCAGTATCAGTGCCTACACTTCCAGGAAACTAAGATCGCCTGCAAGTGGGATGAGGGATCTTCACTCCCGGGAACTCACAGATTGCCTCCAGACTCCAGAGAGAGGGAACTTTCTTTTGCAAAACACAGGTCCTTGTGTTTGGTAAAATAATAGATGATGTGTAGGCTCTGTTCCAATTCTGTTTTGTAAAATAGTTTTGAGGAGAGGAGGCGTTAGATACTCATAGTCAATCTCCATTCCCATAGGAGGCACATTTCCATGTTTTTTATTGGTGGTCTGATTAACCTGTCTTTGAAAGAGGCTGGCTATCCCTTTTCCCTTTCTCCAAGCCAGGACAGCCCTACAAGTGAATAGAAACCACAGCTTCACATAATTTCTTTGTTCTCTCCCTCTCTCTCCCCCTCCCCATCCTCCTCCCCTTCCCCACCCCCTTTCCTGCATCACAGGAGAGGTTATAGTTCTACCTAGTCCTTTTAAAAGTTGTTTATCCCATAGTGATGTGCAAATAAACTCATCTTTCCCTCTTTTTAATTAAATGTTTACAGGAGAGTGTAGCCAGCTGCACTATAGAGGCGCCACTCAGTTTTATTCTAAATCATCCTCTACATTTCCCAAAAGCTGTTGAGCTTTAATTCTCTCCAGCCAAGCACCCCAGCCCTCTGCCTTCTCCCTTTGGGATTGGGTGAGCCAGAGGTCCTCCTGGATGCTAACTACTCCTCCATCTCTCCCGACACAGTGTCCTCGGGAGACAGCATCGCCCGGTGTCTAACCAGGCCACCAGTGTCAAGAAGGTTTGGATTATGTTTCTGGTTTTGAACACTGTTTGCTTACAGGACTGTCATGAAGTCAGGCTCGGAGCTGGTGAAGGCTGGGTTGCGAGCATTTTTTGAAAATGCTGCCGAAGACTTAGAGAAGACTTCAGAAAACCTGAAGCTTGGGAAGTTCACCCATTCCAGAACTCAGATCAAGGGCGTGTCTCAAAATATCAACTACACCACCGTGGCTCTGCTCCCCATCCTGACGTCCATCTTTGAGCATGTCGCCCAGCATCAGTTCGGGGTGGATTTGCTCTGTGAGTCATGGGCTGTTTGTCATAGATTTATAGGCATAGAACCACAGACAGGAAGTGGTGGCTCATTCACTTAGATGACCTTGAGGACTGAGTAGAGATAATTATACATTTTTCTTATTGAGTTCTAAAAATGAAGTAATAGACTCTTTGAGTCGATTTAACCCCTCTCAGTTTAAATATATATTTAATCTTTCCCACTATTATTCTGGACCAGAATTTTCCACCTGCCTGTATATCTCTGAGCTATTGTGTTCCCACTTAGTTTGAAAAGGTTATCTGAATAATCCAGGAGGAGATACAGGTTTGCTCCCAGGATTTTTCAGAAACCAATTTTCCTGTTAAGAAGCCCTAATTTTTTCACTAGCTACCAGAATCAAAGGAAAGATGCTAGCTTTTCATTATCTGAGGCGTCGGAAGAAAACCGTACATGGTTGGATTTAATTTGCATTTAATACCAGGTACAGTCCCCTTGCAAGCATTCTGCTATCAAACTTCAGTTTCACACTTAAAATGTCGGCACATGATTTAATTTAGCTAGTTGTCAATCAATAAAGCTGTATCTTCCATGTCCCTGAGCACCTGAAAGTCAGTTAATCCATGGGTTAAGAGGGAAGGCTGGGAGAATACCCACACTCATCACTTCATGTCATGAGAACAAAACACTTCTTTGTTGAAAAATAAAAAATTAAATTCATTCTTATTGTGTAAAATGAGTTCCAGCCTTATTACAAGCACTAGACATTAGCAGGGGCATGTAGCCTATGGGTTAAACTGTGCATCGCTTCCCGTAGGAAATATGACAAATTATGACACAATTGAATTGGCTTTTGAAAAACAGCTATCAGAAAACCTGAGAAAGGCATACATGAAGAACTCAGCCCTCTCTGAAGACATGGGGATGTCATGTCTGCTAGAATGGAAGACCCATTCAAGCTTCAAAATTCTTATGTGTTTCATTTCAAAGAAAGGAAATACTGTTCTAGGTAAAATCTGACTCAGTATCGCCCTCTACTGGAAAAAAATAATACCCACATGTGGAAGGACTCCTGGGTCAAATGGTTCCCTTCCTTAAGAAGCAGTGTGAATCCATATGAGGAGTTCCCCAAAGGAACTGGTAGCTTAGTAAAGGGTGTTCTCCTGTCAGGGTTT
This sequence comes from Galemys pyrenaicus, assembly GCA_019455555.1. NCBI lineage: Eukaryota > Metazoa > Chordata > Mammalia > Eulipotyphla > Talpidae > Galemys > Galemys pyrenaicus. The sequence continues at coordinate 2,797,072 of JAGFMF010011739.1, read as the reverse complement.
TCTCTCCCAATTCAGCCACTAGCATCTGGGTGCAAAGGGAGGGGTGAGCTCTTCATTGACGAGATTGACATCTTGGCTCTCGAATGATGCTGGCTGTTTCCCCTTGGTGGACCATCTCCATGCGGGGAGGTGGAGAGCTGGGACTGACACACAGCTCTGATACCCCCTTTCTCTTCTTTTCAGTGGGCGATGTGCAGATTTCATGCTACCACATACTGTGCAGCCTCTACTCCCTTGGGACGGGAAAGAACATCTATGTTGAAAGGTAATTAATGAACAAAAGAGACAAGCACAGTCAGACTCAAAAAAAAAAAAATGTTATTTACATTCTTCACAAACACTTAATAATACATTTCAATGCAGCAAAATTGAAATGCTCACTCAAACGGGTTGGTGATTTCCAGCCCAGAAAATGCTTATGGCAGTATTAAAAAGTGCAATGAGGCTATTAAGATTTATGAGTGGGGTGAAGATAGATAATACGTGTATGTCGCTCAGCGAGCATCATTAGCCACCCTGAGTCATGTGTTAGTGACCAAAAAATGCCAAAGAAATGTTTCTTCATAATCACAGCTTTCAAATAGCTTCCAGAGTTCCTGTGGTTAAAGCTCGCTGAGAAGCTCAAGGGAATGCGGGAGTTGCTTTAGTGTTTAATGAGTTTCTTCTGTGATCCCACCCTGGAACTCTATCATCCTTGGCTGTCAGATTAACTCAGTTTCAAGCAAGCGCCCAAACTGTCCACAGAAATACTGCTCAGTCTTGAATCTGAACAAGCTGATTTGCAGAGGGTTAGGGTTCCCACTTGGTTCTCTAATCTGCCTGGAGCAATGCAGGCCTTTGGTGACCCTCTGCTTTTCAGCAGCAAATGCCCTGTGTTGTGTTTTAATCCACAGGGAAGATCAGAAGGATAAACATAGCATTAACCACACTCAGACTTAGTCTTATCCTTGGGAGACTTTTTTTATTCCCTTTTTTCTTGCTCTTTCAAAAGAGGGAAGTGGAAGGAATTCAATCTGGACATAAAATGAATGTTAATTTCCCCTTAGTATCTGTGTCCCATGCCTCACCTCAGTTTATCAAACAAGACAAAGATAAACTCAAAGATAATATCAAGACTTACATATTCTAATTGTAGTTTCTCAGGAAAGCAAAAGAGACTTTGACTCCTTCGAGAAATCAGGTAGTAGTAACCACAAAATGCTGAAGAAATGTCTACGTCTTCAGCCACAGCTTCCAAAGAGCTTCCAGAGGTGAAGAAATTAGCTGAAGAACTAGTAACTCATTTATTTTGATTATGATTTTAATCCCTTATAGTTGTACAGCTTCTCTTATTTTACATAAAATATGGATAGTTTCACCATTCAGTAACAAGAACTGAACAGACAAAAGTTTTAACTGTATCATATAGGAAGTCAATAAAAGAATAATTTTTTTTCTATTCTGAATTTCACTTAGGGAAGGTGTCTAATTGATTCCTTCCATTGCACATTTATGGATAGTTTCTCAGTATCTTGTCTTATAATGTGTGTGTGTGTGTATACATCTGTATGTGTGTGTGTATTTGTTCAACATTTGAAAAGCCTATGCATTATTTTCTTGGGGGAAAGTCAAAAAAGGGCAACTCTGAAATGTCAGCCCAGAAAGAGATCACTCTGTAACTTTTCATACCTTAATCATATATTCATTATCTGCCTGCCTTCCACAGCACTGTAAACACTTGCACCTGAGCTCTATACTCCATCCCAGTAGCTGCCTAGGCCAGAAGCCCCCAGGTCAAGGCTGCCCCAGTAGCCTTCTGTCTGTTAATGCAGCAACTAAGAAACTGATGACCTAAAATCCAGAAGTCCACTGTCATCACTCTCAGTGACTTTCATTTGTTTTCTTTTGTATTTTGAAAGTAAGATCAAAAACCTCAAGAGATACAGTATAAAAGCAAATGAAGTTAAATCTACTGCTTCCATCACCCCACACCCCCTGCCTCCACACACACTTGAATCCAGTTCCCAAAGGATGCCACCACTAAGAGTTTGATATGTACCACTCTAGCTATCTCTGTATGTGTACATTTTTACACACACGGGGTCATAATATTGTTTTGCCCCTTTGTCCTGGATCAAAACTGATTTTTCTTGTCATATTCCTCATAGTTTTTGATTATCATATAGATCCAATAGCCATTAATTCTATACTTAGATTAGCACATTTTAAACATTTTTCCCACCTCTCCCTATCTGTCTACCTTTCTTTTTTGCTATCTAATTACAGCAACATAAATCCTACATGGATGGCATGTATAGTCTATTCTAACACAAAGAGTTTCAGAGTTGATTACCTTAGTTTATATTTAAATGATCGAGTGTATCATCAGTCCTTTAGAAACATGACTTCTTCTTTCCTGAATTTTTATTTTGATTTCTCTCTTGGTTGTCCAAATCTATCAATATGTGGTTATTTCTCTAAAGTACAAAGATATAAGCTCTTACATATTCTTGAGTACTTGGTATTTAGAATATCATTCTTTAACTTTATATGTGAACGATTTCTGTTGGGTCATAATTTTCTTCCCTGAGAAGCATACAGACTTACCTTCTTTGTGTTTGGGCCTGGTATATTTCCTGGGTGAGGTGGTTTATTCCACTTACCCATGACTTTGTGGTAGGAAGTGAAAAGCTGGCTATGGATTAGATCCTATTTTTAGGCTTAAAGCTCATTAACTTCAGTCCCTTCCACTTCTGAGAACTTAATATGCCCCCTCAGTCTTATAATCGGGTTTTCCTTTATTTAATCTTTAGCTTTATTATATAGCTGTTGGAGCTTTTTTTTACTTATCTGTTGTTCAGGAAGGGAAATTAAGTCTCTTTATTGGCCTTTTCCTTAATCTTCCACATCCCTCATTTTCTCTCTGGTAATTCTTAGCTAATTCTCCTTTCCTGCTTTGTATTTATTTGATTTTTCTCCAACTTGGCCCATGTTAATGACTCGTTATGCTTTGTTTTCATTAAGTGTACAGAGGGAATTGTCCCCTACCATTTTTTTCTGGATAATCTCCTGCACTATGTTTCTTGACTTCAGTAAGTATAATTCTAGTTGTCTAGAATGGAAAAGAGAGCTTGTGTGTGTGTGTGTGTGTGTGTGTGTGTGTGTGTGTGTGTGTGTGTGTGAGAGTGAAGCAGAATCAGGCAATTTCAAATGTGAGGAGTTGACTTAGGACTCATTCATTCCCATTGTATCAGCAGTACCTTTATCCTTAGAAATGTGTCCACCTTTAGTCTTTGATGTCCTCCCCCAACAAAAGAGGGCAGCTGCCTCAAAGGAAAAGATTGGTGGAATTCTTAGTACATTGTATGGTCACTGGAATTTCACAAAGTGACTTAATGTATGTTTGTGCTCTACTTTGAAGGAGTGGGGTCAACAGCAGCAGAACATGTTACTTTTCACTCTTCCACTCCACCTCATTTCAGGTGGTTTCTCCAGAAACGTCTTCCTGACTCTGATCCTGTCTGTCACTGCAGTGTGGAATCTGCCTCCCACGTGCTGTCCAGCTATTCTCCCAGAGCCAGCTCACACCCTTCACCTTCAGTGTCTCAAGCAAAAACTTGTCTTCTGTGCGCTTCCAAATTCCCATGTTTGTTTCCAGAGATTTCTATACTCACCTCTGGGTCTCAAAACTCTGTTTCAGTTCCAGCATCCTCCTTTGATGTGGTCCATAACTTTGTGATTGAAGTTCTCACATATTTTTAATTTCAGCAGGAATCCAAAATTCTTCCTTACTCCACATCCCCTAAACAAATCTTGTGTATTTTAGAGAGGAACATGTAATAAAACTCAACATTTCTCAAGCACTATTTACTGATGTTTCCTTGGCTAGTGACTATCTGTAAGGTTGCCAGGGATCACAGAACACTTGGTTTCCAGTTGTATTTTGAGTTTACACATAGACAGGAAAGATTCCAGTCACCTCAGTAACAGTGGATGTGAAGAGCACAATCATTGAAAGGACAGTGACCCTTCTTTTGGAATATTTTCTAATTAGGACAGTACTGAGAAGGTCGCTGAGAGTGGACTTCTCAGCTACAACATTTCAGAGATAGGTAAAGAAATGATCCATTTAATCATGGAAGATATTTTTATTTTTTAGTACCCATGTACTTAGACTCATTGAAGGAGCATTTGATGGGGGTGGGAGGGGTGTTGGTTGAGTAAATTAAGCCTGGAAATGGATTACATTAAGCGTTGAATGTGTATTTTATTTAAAATGAAATCTATGTTGTTCCCATCACATTTTAGATACTTTAAGCTCTACCCCTGCCTTTATGACCGAAAGCGTTGCATGCTTTCCCTAGACCTTTTTTGCTAGCATTACTATCTAGAGCCATGACCCCACTCTCTGCTCCTCTGCTACATGAATTTTTGCTCTTTAGCATCTTCTGAAATACATATGAAGGTGTAAAGGACTGAGTTTTTGAGGGCACCCAAAAGAACAAAGAGCAGACACAGGGATGCAACAATCAGGTAGAGCTTCATTATGTCAGCACGCTGGGCCGACCGTCCACCCGAGACACGCAGGTCTGGCTGAGGCGATCGACCCCAAGAGTGAGAAGGGGTGAGCTTTTATAGCCAACTTCCCACAATGGGCACAGCCAATAGTTTTAAAGAGAAACATATTTCAAAAGTTTAAATTTGTACCAGAGATCTATTTTGGCGGGGCGGGCTTCTGCCCGTACCCAGGTGCACATCCTAAGATAACAACCTCTAAGATGACACTCTAAGCGAACATTCTAAGACAACATTCTAAGCTAACATTCCAAGCTATGGGACCAGCTGGCCTGCTAGATAAGGAAGTAGGCCTGTAGGTTGTTTGTCAAAATCTCTGGCTCCAGCATGTCTCTGACTCAACAAAGGAACTTTCAAAACTGCAACAGACCAGAAAGGTGTAAGGCATAATGATTATCACTGATGACTTTGTGCCTGTGTCCCTGACAACAGACATTTGAGAAGCGAGATCCCATTCCATGGAAATAAAATAAGTGGTCCACAAGGAAAGCCTGCAACTTACCAAATGAGGAAGTAACAAAAACTAAAACACAAAGAGAACCCTCTTCAGTCGGTCACCATTGCCAAGTTCCTTTGTATGAAAAATACTGCACTAGGCAGTAATGACTGAGGTGGGTGGAGTTAACACGTCTAGAAATAAACTCAAGTAGAAGCTGTTCCTTGCAATGGAGCTGTTTCTGTAACATTTGCATTGTTTGGTCCACACCCACACTGCCCCCTGGGGGTGGAGGTGGGGTGGTGCTAGTAACCAGAAAGCCTACAGCCCCAGGCTTTTGCCTAGCAATGTTCCTCTTGGCCTGGGGATCAAGGGCATCTACACTGGTATTAACTGGCAGACTTCTGTGCTTACCTTTACAGAATTTTTAACAGCCAGGCCTGGAGAACTGTTGTTTATCCTTCTTGGTAGTGTGGCTAACTAGCCTTTTTATTTTTTAACCCTCAATACTAGAAAATCGCTATTGTTAACCTTGTTGAAACACAAGGTTGTTGGTAATTAAGTCGGGACAGGGACCTTCACGCCATGTCACTTGCGTCAGGATAGCACTGGGTTTTGCCCCAAGGTGTGTCTTTGTGTCAGACTGCCTGGAAATCCACCTTCTTGAGATGATGACTTTAATTTTGGTGAGAGAGGAATAATGGGTCAACTTAGCGCCAAGCAACTCAGGCTCAACTACTTCCTAGGTTCACCTCCCGAGATCAGCTAGAATTTGCTCTCAGATGTGAATCGTTACTGCCATCCCTGATTGTCACCCAGACTTTTTTTGTCAGTGCTCCCCCAATGGCATTTCTTTCCCTTCACAGCTTAACTCATTTCATCCTCCTCCTCCTCCCTCAAAAAGCAAGACTGTAGAAAGGAAATACAATATTTCTCTTCATTTGTCACTATGGTTGGTGATAACAGGGGTTCCGGTGATTGAACAGAACAGCTGCATGTGACACCTCATACTTGTATGCAGGTCATGCCTATCCTCATTGTCACTGAGGTGTTGTCAGTTCATTCATAAAATGCTACCTCTCTTCTTACACCTTCCCTCCACCTTGAACTTAACCAAGAAGGGAAGAAATCACAATCTGAAAGAAAAGATGGTGGAGGCACAAATAGCAGGCAAACAGAACTGGCTTGGGGCCTGATAAGAAGTGAAGCAGCCTTGCAAACACTTTCCATAGAGTAAGCCAGGACTCTGCAGAAGCCCCAGTCTCACTGGCTCCCTTGCCACCACAATGCAGCCTCCAAACAGAGCCCCTAGCAGCATTAATACCCAAGACACAGGAGCACTTGCTTTGCCCGAGGCCTGGTTACTTTTCCTCTGCAGTAGAAACTAGATGAGGGTTTGAACACAAATCCAACAAAGAATAAGGTTGTGCCATTAACTAAGAGGTGACCGCCTGACCAAGCATCTTTTACTTGCTGATTTTATTTTTTTAGTTTTTTATTGAAGTTGCTTTGCATTATAACATTATGTAAGCTTAAGGTGTACATCATTATACATCACCATGTGGGTATATTCCATTAAGTTCACTAACAGTCCATTTCATCCTTCATCATACAATGGATTCCTTTCTCATTTAAAGTTAGCTGATCTAATACTTCCCAGCCAAATAAGCCATCAGCTGACCTAAAAGCCCATCAAAAGAAGGTAGAAGATAAAGAATAAAACCACAATTATTAACTGTACCTTCAAGTAACTGACAGAACATTTTTTTTTCCAAGTTTGATAACTTGACTGAAGATTGGGAGGGAGGGGTTCTGAGAAATACACCACTCTCTGCAACTCACTCAGCCCCCCCCAACCCCCACCCCAGCCCACCCCACCCCCATCTAATCCAGCAGATTTTTCTTGTCTCTCAAGCAGAACAGTGTTTTTCCGCCTTGACATGCAATTTGAGTTAATCATCTCAGACAAAGGCAAAAAGGATGGGGTTCAGTACTGTGTGTCCCCTTGGGCTCGCCCCCTGCAGGTTCTGATTCTACCTCAGATTGTCATTTTTCTTCAGGACCAATTAAGACCACATTCGTAATCCAACTCAAGCATGTCTCTCTATATACTATGATGAAGTTGCAGGTTGATTTCCACCCTTATAATAACCGTACATAACTGTTATTTTATCACCATCTTTGCCTCAGGAGTCTACATTTCCTCTATATTTAGTAAGAAAGGACTTTCACCACCTAGTGTAAGACAAAGGTTAAGACTATCTGGCTAACAACTGTGTGAACAATGACACCCCTAATCACCCCCACCTCTCAGTAAACGCTTGTTATATCCAGACCTATAGTTTCAATGTTCTGGCTTGTGGGTGCTGCTGGAGTGGTTGGCTGTTGTCACAGTGAAAGGTAATTAACACAATCTTGGGTACAGCTGTGGCAGGGAGTGGAAGGAAGTTCTTTGGGCTGAAGGAAGATCTTTGGGCTTTGCCTTTCTCTTTCCACAGAAGTGGAGTAGAGGGCGAAGCATTTGCTCTTGACTCCAGTGTACCCTCCCTAGCAGAGAGTTGCTTCTTGATTGTTCTGCAGTATCCCCCAGGTGGCAGCGTGACACCCACAGCTCCCGGAGATTCTGCTAGTGGGCTTCATACACACAGCATTGGCATGCAATTTGAGTTGATCAGTCGCAGAGAAAGGCAAAATAGATGGGCTCAAATATACTATAAGCCTCATCCAATTCCTAATTATAGACCTATTGTCTGCATTTTCCTCTAATTATCTTTGTATCAGAGCCTAACAAAAGACTCACATTATTGGTTTATTTGAAGAAATTTTTCCTCTTATTTGGGAACTGACATCACGTGTAACTCACAGGACAGGTGACCGAATGACAGTGCGTGACAGAAGAGATTGATGGGTGGGAAGAGACCAGATGGTTCTGGTCTCTTCATTCATCAGAAAGCATTAGATGGCAGCCCCTATGCTGGGTCCTTCGAACCAGCACTGTCCTGTGTTGTCTCACTAGCCGACAGAGCCTCCTGGGTTAGATAGTAAAATGTCAAGGCTAAGCCCAGCACTGGGAGGGTGACACATTATTTCTGACCTGGCTCAATTAAAACTGGCTTGTTCCCATCACTTAGGCTTACACACTGATTACCTGCAAGCACAAGTCCAATCTCTCAGAGAACTGGGAAATCTAAGCATTTTGGTTCTAATCTTTGCTTCACCAAGAGACCTAAAATCCATGGCTTAATATATGGTGGCCACTCAATTTTTTTTTAAAGATTTATTTATTTATGCATACAAGCACTGGGGTACAGGCCAGAGGTGTGGGGGGCGGGGTGAGAGGATTCACCACAGAGAGCAGGGAGCAGAACAGGCAGATCAACTGAAGTACACTGCTGAGGGGAGCAGTGGGCACAGAGGTCTGCCACGCCATGTGGGTCCCCTCCCTGGCCGGGAGAGGTCTGCCGCGCCATGTGGGTCCCCTCCCTGGCCGGCGACAGGGATCGAACTCGTGCTGCAGTGGCTTCGGTTTGCTTCATAGCACATTGCTTAACCCACTGCACCACCAGGGAGGCCCTCAAATTTTTTAAAGCAAGGGAGAGAATAGTTGTTAGAGGTCTTTCCTCTAAATGCTTTAGGGCATGTCTTTTATTTTGTATCTCATTGGTGCTTCTGGCCTATTATCTAATATTCCCATCAATAACACAGGTTCCCTCCACAGCAGAGAACAGACACAGAGAAATTACACACATTATAAAGCACTTTGAAAACAAAGAGGATCAAATTCAACTTGGCTGCCCGCAGAACTTGTTCTCAGACATTGTAAAAGACAATGAAGATACACAGTGCATTTTATCACCTTAACATTTAAGAACTAGGTTCTAGTGGGTATGGCCTTAGTGAACCTAATTGATTAGTGCCCTGAGAAAGGTGGGGGAGGCAGAAGTGCATGCGGCCTTCCCAAGCCCAGGGATTTCAGTGGGTAATCTGTGGCGAGGTGGCCTAAGGATGGCCTGAGATATCCTGTGAAAAGGGCCTGGTCCCTCAATGCATTGGGCCAACATGGAGGAGACATCACTTCTAAATCGACTTCTTTGTTTCCAGGCAACGTCCTGCCCTTGGAGAATGTCTGGCCTCACTAGCAGCTGCCATACCAGTGGCGTTCCTGGAGCCCACCCTTAACCGCTATAATCCGCTCTCCGTCTTCAACACCAAAACCCCCAGGGAGAGGTCTAGTAAGTATCTTCCCACAGAGGTCACTGGCCCAGTGCAGAACTCAAAGAAGAGCAACAAGAGGGAAGCCACACGGGCAGAGAGTTACCACAGTGCCCTGCAGCACTACTGGTTTATCTGAGAAGGGCCCAGAGGTCAACTAGGGATGGATGACTTATCTCTATCTTAGGGAAAATGAGCAAGTATTATGTTACCATCAGACTTTGGTTTCCTCTTCTGTAAAGTGAGGAGACAGTGAAGTTGATTTCTGAACCCTTTCCAAAACTTCAGGTTCTCTTGTCCTCATGTTCTGCTTCAGGTCTCAATTCCCCTTTTATGCACCTGGGGACACGACTACTCTTACAATTGCTCTCCAGATGGCATCAGAAAGGGCACATGTGTGCTAATAACTTCATTTTGCTCTTCAGTCCAAGGAGAAACTGCGCAAGAGTGATGACCACACGTTCTCCATCTTCATGTAAATAAACTATGGAACAGCACCAAAAAGAATTGAAATTATATGAGAAAGAGAATCAAGCATGAGTGTTGATGCACTGAGTTCTAGAACAGCAGTCAGTAAACTATGGCCCAGGGCCAGATCTGGCCCACTGCCTATTTTTGTAAATAATGTTTTATTTGAACACAGTCTCATCTACTTGTTTACATGCTATCCATGGCTGCTTTAGCACTACGTAGAGAAGGAGAAGAAGTAATTTTTCCTGCACCCTTTATTGTTCTTAACTAAACCACCCCCATAAAAAAATACAGATTAACAGAAGAAAAAAATGAAATTTTAATTACATACATACAAATGGGATTCTTACAAAGATATGAGACTCAAAGGCAGTCAGGTGATTGAGGCCTCTGTAACATCCTGACCTGAGGAAAGAGAGGGAGCTCTGGGAGTTTCAGTGAGGATGGTAGGAAGGTGACAACAATTCATACTGTTTGCCCTGCCCTACCCTGCAGGTAAGTTTCTCAGGTAATCTCTGATAATAGGTTTTTTTTTTCTGCTGTAGACCTTTCTAATGTAAATTCCTTCTATAAATGTAGCGTCCCTTACAAGATGGTAACTTCTACTCTGTTCCCAGAGCTTTCATTATCTCTATAGTTACTTAAACTGGCCTGCAATGCCTAAAATATTTGCTATCTGTAACTTTGGAGAAAACAGTGTTTTCACCCCTCACTCTAAAGTAAACTACAACTGCATGCAAGTCAGGTTGTAAGCTCACTTCTGGAAGAGTTCTCCTATATAAATTGTGATCTTGCTAAAGGACAACAGAATAGAAGAGAGGAGCTTCAAGCAGAAACCTGTCAAGCTTGGCCTCCAATAATTAACAGTAATTAACAACAACAGTTTGCTAGAACATAGGGCCTCCCTGGTGGCGCAGTGGGTTAAGCAACGCACTATGAAGCAAACAGCAGCCACCGCAGCACGAGTTCGATCCCTGCTGCCGGCCGGGAAGGGGACCCACATGGCGCGGCAGACCTCTCCTGCTGTGCCCGCTGCTCCCCTCAGCAGTGTACTTCTGTTGATCTGCCTGTTCTGCTCCCAGCTCTCTGTGGTGAATCCTCTCACCCCCCCATACCTCTGGCCTGTACCCCAGTGCTTGTATGCATAAATAAATAAATCTTTTTAAAAAAAAAAAAAAACAGTTTGCTAGAACATAAAGCAAAAACTATGGTTCTAATCAATCTTAAAGAAAGGAAAAACCAGTGAACTCTTTCAAAGTCGAACCTAACTTATCCAGATCCAGATCCCTAAGATACTGATATACAATACCAGTAGATGAGTAGATGGTATAGCATTTAGTACAAGCCCCCTTTTCAAAATGCCCTGAGATCCTAAATGAGAGGTCTAAAAGAATAGGAGCCATACCGCACACTTCTCTACACCACTCTTCCAGCTAAGAATGCAGTGTGCTAACCATGGCAACTTTATTCCCACTTGCTTCTTCGGATAAAAGAAGCACATTATCCCAAGAAATCATGACCAAGACCATTCAAACAAGTCTGCTTAATAAAATTCTTCCCCTGAGCTAGAATACGGCAGACTGGTGGAGGTAGTCTCACGGCCAAGAGGCCTCCTCTTGCAGAGTCTCCGAAGTAACTTCCCAACTCCCTCAGCCTCATCCCATCCTTTCTCTTCCTTTTTTTTGAGACTGGGAAAAATGTATTTCCAATCTCATGATTCCCAGTGAGTCACATCCTGCTGAAACTGAACAGACTTTGGGAACATTGAGAAATGGCTGTGATATCTATAGACAAGTGACGGCCGAGTGTTGCTCCCCAGTTCCAAAGGGACCCGGGCCCAGTCATGACAGTGCTGGATATTTATTCATTTATTCTGCTCTAACTGTGACTCCAGAAATAGTGTATCTCTGACTCTGAATCATCAATGTGTAGAGCTGTATTTGGGAAAGTGGGTGGTTTGAGCTCTTAGAAATACAATAGCAGGCGAGCAAGATGAGAACTTGACAAAGATAGAGGAAATGCTAGCGTGGCTTTGGGCAGGAGAGGAATGACTGTTCCATTCTTCTCCTGCTCGAGGGTTGTTTGAAAAATATTCCTCTTTTATTTTATGCACCTTAATGTTGATTTAGTAAGCCACATTTATAAGTAAAAAGTAGGTATATCTATCATTACATATCCTGTAAGGAAGAAAAGAGACAAGGTTGTGATTAGAGGTGACAGCTCTTTATCCATCAGTGACATACTATAGGATTCAGGGCCCAAGTGCCCTGGGCCCATGTTTTTCATCATTCAATTACTCAACCAAAAGTGAATGGTGTGTGGCTCTTGGAAAGTAGAGGGTATATGACTAAGCCCCCTGGGATGAGCAGGCTTGCCTGGGCTGGCTTACCAGAGAGTGACTGATGACTCAGTGGACTCTAGGAAGGAAAACAACATTCACTATACAAAGTGGGTGACCTGAGGGATCAAGGAGGGGGAGGGACATATAGGGTGACAAATGACGTAAGTTTAGAAATACAATATGAACTGGTTGATCAAGACTTCCGTCAGTTTGACAGCTCTGTTAGTGGACAAGTGGTGTTTTTCCAGACTGACTTATGTAAGATACTCTTTGGTCCTATAAGATCCTGAAGCATCTTCTGACTCATTCAAAAATTATTAACATATGCCTAGAAAAGGTCTGATGCCCATTGTTCAAAACCAGATAAATCATTGGTTGTCAGTGCCCTTTATCAGAATATTAGATGAACCAAAATATCCTAGTCACCAGCCAGTTAATTTTCCACACCCTTCTTGGAATAATCAACCAGAGAGAATGTAGATCCAATTTCCATGTCAGCTGCCTGCCTGTACTGCAAAGAATTGGCGCTCTCTGGGAGTATCTTCTTGAGAGAAGGGATGCCTGGCAGAGAAAATATGACTTCAGAGTCCAAGTCAAATTCCACCATGCATCAGCATCACACTTGTTAAAATAAGGAGCCCTACCTCTCGATGTTTCTAACGCAATAGGTCTGAAGTTAGTAGATCTTAACAAGATTCCATGTGCTGCTGCTTAGGATCCCACTTAGTGAAGCACTGAGTTAGAGGAGGTGTTCTAATAATACCTCCTGACAGCCTGTGTCTGATTCTAACAGGACCCAACCGAGGCTGTTTTTCAGGTAGATAAATCAGTAGCATTTATTCTCTCTGAGTTTATTATGTGGCATTTGAAGTCAACACACCATCTGAATCTCAAATGTTTCTTCTATTCAAGGACCAATTACATATAAATAATTTCTAAAGGTCATTGTAATGACTAGTACTGCAACCTCAAGCAACTTTGTTTTCCTTAGATGGGGGGAAAAAAATGTCCATGATGATCTATTGTCTAGATGACATTTAAACACACACCTGAGCCTTCTCATTTATAATATTCCAGCAAACAGTTGTAAATTTCAGTGGCATCTGTGGTAGCTGGCGTTGCTCTGTATGCAGAGTGGCAAGGTAGAAAGATCGACTCTACTGTCTTTAGCTGCTTCCTCTGACACTGTCTGGAAAATCACCCCATTGGCGAGGGTCTCCCCAGACCCCCAAGTTGATATCACCCTTGATTGTTGTCGCCCCACTGTAATCTACAGACAAGACTCGTTCTCTGCAATTGACCAGTGTTAGCAGTGGACCATGTCTACCAGTATGATTCCTTTCCTCTGTAAATCACAGAAATTTAACTCTGGCTTTCATGCTACTAGCCCTTTTGAAATACCTAAATTTTAAAGGACATTGGTCTACTCATGACTTCCAAGGGAGAGAAATGTTTCATCTTTGGCCAGAAAGTCATCACTAGACAGAAGGGTTTGGACCTCATGGGGGGCACTCCATATTGGGGAGGCTCCTCCCATCCACTGCTTTGCAGTTGCACATAGAACCACTTGTCTAAACTGCAAGTTCATTTTATCCAGTGTAGCATTAGTCCATATCTCTGCTTCAAGCTGTACAGTCATGGGAGAACTCAGAATATTCTCTTTCCGTTGGCTAATATTTGTAAAAGTCAAAAGAATTTGGCACAATCTCTAGAGACCTCAAAACAGCTGTAACCCCAGAAGCAAAGGCCCTACAGGCAGAACCCAACTCACTAAACATAAACTTTCAGTTGAAATTGCCTGCTTTGTCCTTTGAATTTCACAGACTTTGCATTTTACTCCTAATAATGAAAGAATTTCCTTAAATGTTCTAGTGGGAATGATGGTCTGGGAAGTGCTCTGCATTTTTCTGTGGCATGAGATTTCTGAGGCCCTGTGGAGCCTGATGACTTGGCCCCAGAGTGAGAAGTTTGGCTTGGAGGAAACCTGCACTGATTTGAGTCTCTGACCCAGAGGAACTATGGGTGAGGAGTTGGGGGTTCAGGTAAATGCACCTGCCAAGATTTGGGCTGGTGCCTCCTTCTCAACTATCCATGTCCCTCCACTCAGACCCTGGTTATCTTTTGGTCTCTCCTGCTGTCTTTTAGGAGAGGTCTGCTGCACCAGGTGGGTCCCCTCCCTGGCCAGGGATCAAATTCACACTGCAGTGGCTGGGAAGCCCCACAGTGTGGCGCACAACCCCTTGTGCCACCAGGGAGGCCCTCCTGCTGTCTTTTAGGAAAGAATGTTCTCTACCTTCAGTCAGGGGTGGCTGTCTCCTGGCAGTTTGTTTGTGACTGTCGCATCTGACAGCCTTCCTTGGTTTAACGTTGAGCGTCATTCTGTTCTCTCTGTTGCCACTTCACCCGGTCTTTGTTCAGTGCAGGGACCTCAGCCTTCAGTGTGAGGAAAAGATAGGACTAATTCACTGTTTCTAGCACAAAATCCTCAGAAACAAAAAGGGTTATGTGATTGACAGAAAATCTTGGCTTAGGTCACTTCAGGTCATCAATAACTTCTGTTGTAAATGCAGAAATCAGTGTGTGTGCAGTTTTCATCACTAAAATTTCAACCTGGTTGAAAGTATTGTTGTTTCTGCTCCAGACAAAGGGCTATTTGATGCAAGCGTTTTGTTTTCTTTTTTTTTTCTTAATAATTAAACTTTTATTCTTTTTACGATAGTACCTGCATTAAAGAAAGGAAAAGGCCTATGTCTAAAAAGTAATTATAGTTTGATACTAACTATTCCCTCACCACCATTTCCTGAGGCCCCTTGTCCTTTTCCCTCCCACCTCCCTCTTAGTCCAGAGTCCTCAGGATATTTGTTAATATCCAGTAGCTTAGAAAATGTTTTACACTGTCAAATTGTCTTGTTGTGTATGTGCAATATTTTTATCTTTCTGACTTGTTTCAAATTCCCACCATTTTGTTGAAAATAACATTTCATCCTTTCTTATACTATTCAATGGTGTGTATATAACATCATTTTTCATCCACTCATCTATTGAAGAAGACATAGGCTGCTTCCTACCCTAGCTTTTGTAAATAATGTTGTTGTTTATTTATTTTTTTAAAAGATTTATTTATTTATGCATACAAGCACTGGGGTACAGGCCAGAGGTGTGGGGGGATGAGAGGACCCACCAGAGACAGAGTGGGGAGCAGAACAGGCAGATTAACTGAAACACACTGCTGAGGGGAGCAGCAGATGAGGCAGGAGAGGTCTGCTGCGCCACAGGGGTCCCCTCCCTGGCCGGCAGCAGGGATTGAACTCTTGCTGCAGTGGCTGCGGTTTGCTTCATACTGCGTTGCTCAACCCACTGTGCCACCAGGGAGGCCCCAATGTTGTTGTTTATATTGCAGAACATACGGGGTGTTTTGTTGATGGTTGCATATTCTGTGAACATTTGCCTAAGAGAGGGATTGTTGGGTCATTTCTAATTTTTATTTTTAAGGTTAAATCCAGGTTGCCTTCCACACTGATGTCACCAGTTCAGTCCCACCAACAGTATAATAGTGTTCTTTTTTCTCCAGCACTTGCTAAGGGTCTTTTTGATATGTGCCATTTTCACAGCTAGTGTCTCATTGTAGTTTTAATCTGCATCTCTCTTATTAGGAGTGATGATGAACATTTTTTTAATACATCTTTTATCCTTGTGACTATCCTTTTTGGAGAATTGTCTCCATATCTGCTGCCTGTTTGTTAATTGGGTTGGTAATTTTGGTTGCTAAATTGTATGAGTTTTTTAATGCCTGGATGTTAATCCCTTATCAGTTATATATTCTGTAAATATTTTTCCCCATTCAGTAGGGTGTCTTTTTAATTAGCTTGTACTTTACCTTGCTTTATGGAAGCTTTTTAACTTAACATAATCACAATTATTTATTTTTGTTTTTAATTCTCTTGCCATAGGGGTTGAGTCAGGAAAAACATCTTTATTGTTCATATCATGGAATATATCGCCAGTGTTTTCTATGTATTTTATTGTTGCAGGTCTTATAGCTTAATCTTCAATCCATTTGGAATTTATTTTTGTACACAATGATAGTAATCCAACTTCATTCTATTACTATTACATGTGGCTGTCCAATTTTCTCAGCTTCATTTATTAAAGAGGTTGTCTTATGGATGTTTTATCAAAGATAAATATGGCTATCACATGGAGTTATTTATATACTCTATTCTGTTCCATTGGTCAATGTATCTACTTTTGTGCCAATACCACATCGTTTTTAATACTGTTAGCTTATAGTATAAAATCAGTCTGGTACCTCCATTTCTCTCCTTTTTTCTTAAGGTTGCTTTTGCAAAGGTCTCTTGTGGTTCCATATAAATTTCAATATATGTGTTCATTTTCTTTGAAAAATATTGCTGGAATTTTATGGGGTTCATATTAAATTTATGTGTCATTTTAGGCAAGATTGTCATTTTGACTATATTGAGTCTTCCATCCATGAGCATCGATATCCTTCCATCTCCTTATGTTACTAAATCCTAGAATAATATTTTGTAGTTCTCATTGCAAAAGTCATCTACTTCCTTTGTTAGATTAATTCTTTGGTATTTAATTCTTTTTGAAGCACTTATAAGTAGAGCTATTTTCTTAATTTCTTTTACTTGTTCATCGCTAATATATAGGAAAAAAATATGGATTTTTGTATGTTGACTTCGTGGCCTGGCACTTTAGTGAATTTATTGTTTCTAATACTTTTTAATGGAGTTTTCTATATGTAATATCACTTGCTAATAGTGATAGTGTCACTTCTTTCCTATTTGGGTTCCCTTTATTTCCTGTGTTTGTCTAGGTTTTAGTTCTGGCTAAAACCTAGTATTTGGTTAAATAGAAGTGACTTTAATTGGCAACCTTGTCTTGTGGCAGATCATTTTGGGAAAGATTTTGTTTCTCATCATTTAGTATTAAATTGCCTGTTGGTTTGTGATGTATGACCTCTTTGTTCCCGTCTTAGAGTTTTTATAAGTGGATATTGAACTTTAGCAAATGCTTTATCTACATTTTTTATATTATGGTTTTTCATCTTTTGTTGATATGAGGTATTATGTTAATTGATTTATGTATATCAACGCATCCCTGGGATGAATTCCACTTGATCATGCTATGTAATACTTGTGATACACTGTTGAATTCAATTTTGTTGAAAATTTTCACATCAATGTTCACCAAGGATATTAGTCTGTAATTTTCTTGTGCTTGATTTAAGAATTAAGGTAATGTTGGCATCATAAAATGTATTCAGGAGGATTTTTTCTTCTTGTATTTTTTGAAGCAGTTTAACAAGTTGGGCATTAGTTCTTTAGAAGTTTCTTAAACTCATTTCTAAAGTCATCTGGTTCTGGGCTTCCGTTTTTCAGAATTTTTATTACTGTTTCAGTTTCCATGTTTGTGATTGGTTTGTTTGATCCTCCCTCCCTCCCTCCCTCCCTCCCTCCCTCCCTCCCTTCCTTCCTTCCTTCCTTCCTTCCTTCTCCATTTCTTCATGATTATCAAATTTATTGGCATATAGTTGTTCACAGTAATCTCTTACAATCTTTGTATTTCTGTGTTACCTGTAGTGATTTTTCCTCTTCTCCTCTTTTAGTTTTGATTCTGTTTATTGTTTTCTCTTTTAGTCTATCTAGATAGGGGGTTATCTATTTTGTTTTTCTGCTCAAGGAACCTGCTCTTAGTTCCACTGATTTTTTTTTATAGTCTTTTTGATCTCTAACTCATTTCCACTTTTAATATTTTCTTCCTTCCACTAACCTTGGGTCTTATTTATCCTTCTTTATTAATGCCTTAGATATCAGGAGATATTTTAAATTTCTGCTTTAATTTCCTCTTTTATTCAAGTGCTGTTAGACAGCATGTTTAATCTCCATGTATTCATAGGTTTTACTCTTTTTTTGTTTCTTGTAGTAGACTTCTATTTTTCATCATTGTGGTCAGAGATGGTACTGGGTATAATTTCAATCTTTATAGTCATTTTCTTTTATAACTGTCTTCTAACCTTTCATTCTAAGTCTATGCTTGTCTTTGTCCTTAAGGTAAGTTTTGCATAAATAGCAGAATGTTGGGTTTTATTCTGAAATCCATTGAGCCACTGCATCTTTTATTTACTTTTTTAAAGGTATATTTATTTATGCATATAAGCACTGGGGTTCAGGCCAGAGGTGTGGGGGGCTGAGAGGATTCACCACAGAGAGTGGGGAGCAGAACAGGCAGATCAACAGAAGTACACTCTGAGGGGAGCAGCGGGCACAGCAGGAGAGGTCTGCCGCGCCATGTGGGTCTCCTCCCTGGCTGGCAGCAGGGATTGAACTCGTGCTGCAATGGCTGCGGTCTGCTTCACAGTGCACTGCTCAACCCCCTGCGCCACCAGGGAGGCCCCACTGCATCTTTTAACTGATCAGTTCAAACCATTTATATTAAAGGTAACTACTGAAATATGTTTTATTGCCATTTTATGTTTTTTTTTTGGTTTGTCTTTTTTTAGGACTATTATGTTTTGTTTAGGTTCCATTTCCATTGTCTTACTTCTATTACTTTTTGTTTGAGGATTTTACTGAGGTTAGGGTATGATAGATTATCTCTGACCTTTGTACAATCTATTATCTGACTTCTTCTGACGTCACTTTTCTGTTCTCCATGTTAACATCTGATATTGATTGTTCTATTGATTTATAATAATGCTTTTAGGTTTTCCTTCATATGTGATTTGGTGTTGATAACTCCTTATTTTTTGGTTTTCGGTGAGTCTCTCTCTTCCTTCTATCTTAATAATCTTGCTGGGTAAAGGATTCTGGACTAGAAGTGTTTTTCTTAAAGTACTTTGAGTAGTCCCTTCATGCTTATAATGTTTCTGTTGAAAAATCTGCTGATAGTCTGTTTGGTGTTCCATTATGATTACCCTTTCTTCTTTGGATATTTTTAATATTCTCTTTAACCATTGGTTCTCAACAACTTTATTATATATCTTGATGTATGTCAATTAGGTCTTTGTTTAGAATTCTGTGGACTTCTTGGAGCATAGTGTTTTCACTGATTATTTCTTTCAATAGGTTTTCTATGCCTTTCTCTCTCTCCTAGGCTCCCCATGGCATAGATATTATTTCCCTTTAAGTCGCTCCAAAGCATACTTACACTCTTTACAAGTTTTTTTTATTCTTTTTTCTCTACCTTGTTTTCTCTACCTATTTCTGTTTTCTCCAGTATTGTTTTTACCAGTTCATTATCTCCATTGCTTATGTTTGTCTGCTGTTAAGGTCCTAAATTGTATTTTTTAAATCATCTATACTATTTCTTAACTCCATTATTTCTGAATGTAGCTGCCTCAGATTTTCATTATCTTTATAGCCTCCATTGTTTTTTTTAAAGTTCCTTTAGCATTTTCAGGACTGTTACCCTGAGGTCCCTTTCTGTCATTCTCCACAACTCCACTGAGTTTGGGACTAGCCCAACTTTACTCTACCACCATCCTGTCTGACTCTTCTGCTTCCTTTTCTAAATAGTATACATGACCCATGTGATTAAACCATGAGTAGGCAGTCAAACACTAACTAATTGCTATTCTTCTAGTATGCCTTCTCCACTGGATGCACTGAGGCTAGGAGGATGGGGGGCGGGGGGAGACTGAATACCACAATGAAGTCTTAAGAACGTGCCTCATCTCTGCCTCTACATTGCTCCATTAACCCTATACATAAAGGTTTAACCTGAATATGACATCTGGGCAGATAATGCAACCTCTGGAAGCTACAGTTTTTACAGAGACAACAGGGGGACAAAAGCTCCCCCATATCCACAGCTTACTCATCTGAGGTTCTGGGATAGAAACTTATATCCAAAAGTGGGTGCACAGAAGTGGGAGAAGGTTGCCCTTTTGTGCTTTTGAATTACTGTCCCTTTGTTCTTCCTTTCCCTCCCCGTTAGTTCTGGGAATGCCAGACACAGTGGAGGAGATGTGTCCTGACATCCCACAGCTGGAAGGACTGATGAAGGAAATCAATGCACTGGCTGAATCAGGGGCCCGCTACACAGAGATGCCCCATGTCATTGAGGTGATCTTGCCCATGCTCTGCAACTACCTGTCCTACTGGTGGGAGCGGGGCCCTGAGCACCTGCCCCCAAACACAGGGCCCTGGTGCACCAAGATCACTTCTGAACACCTCAGTGTCATCCTGGGGAACATTCTGAAAATCATCAACAACAACCTGGGCATCGATGAGGCCTCCTGGATGAAGCGCATTGCAGGTACCTTTTCTCCCCATTTCCCTCCCCACCTGGGACCAGGGAGCCAGGATTCTCTCTTCATCTCCTGGTCTAACATTACATCATTGTCCTTTCCAAATGCCCAACCCCAGGTATTTAGCAATCAAAACAATCAATTTAGATCCCTATAGATCTTCCCAGAGCAGATGTGCCTGCCCTACTCCCCAACAAATCCAGACCCCTCAAATCTCCAGGAATTCCTTCCTGCTAAACACTACATGACTTATATGGTCATGGCTTTATTTGCTTTGGCTACTTAAGAACTCTGTATGTATGCTCTTACAGTTATACTGGTCTGTATTTCCTTGGTAAGTGACCCCGTGTGTTTTCTGCATGGATAAAACTATTTCTGTCTGAGCAGTACTGTAACCTCCCTAATGCCACATTAATGAAAAATACTCTGCATTTGTATTCATTCAGTGCTTTGTAAGACACACATTAATTTACGTTCACAATAGCATCGCTTTTTTTCTTTTGCTTTTTTTTATTCCTCTAGGGTCCTTGCTTATAGTACACTCTTAATCCGTGTTGTTAGCTGATGTTCTGTTCCTTAAGCTACCTCAAAAAAGGAAAGACTTACAAAATGAATAAGCACACTTTAGAATCAGAAAACTGAATATTTAATGCCCTGTGTGTCAGAGGCAGTGGAGATGGAAACTAAACCAAGTCATTGCCTTCAGTGGACCTACAGAATAAATAGACAACTCCACATAGCAGCCTCATCCATATAACCCCAGGGGCATGGAACTCAGTGATGGGGTCAACGGGAAGTAGTAGTCTGATCTAGGTAGTGACCTCCCTGGACAAACAAATAGATGTTCCCCTGACAGATTAAGGAAAAAAGGTTTCCACCCCCTTCCTGTCTCAGAAAGAGACAGGAATTAAAACTATAAGTATTTTGGATGTTGATTGCTACATTGATATATTGGCCTCTGTGAACATGAGAAAGTAAAGTTGGTGTCCTTTCTTGCCCATTAGCCCTAATATTCTAGGTCTGACACAGAGGTGGTTTGTTAATGTGCTCAGATTACATGTCAATTTAGGAAAGGAGAAGGATCATCAGACTAGCTCCTTTCACTCTCTAGAGGTACAGAGAGGAAAGATATCACAGCATGAGGGGCACTGATGGGAATTGAACTTGGCCTGGGCATCCCAACAGAGGACTGCTGTCATCCTTTCTTTCTAAAAGAGTCATTTTAGTACTGTAAAAATTAAGGAAAACTGAGACTTAAAAAATTGCTGGAATGTAAACTATTTCCAACTGAAATGCCCTAAGCTAAGGAAACTTGAAATACAGTGAACCTATTAATTTTCTTTCACCTTTTTTATAAATACTGTGATGTTCTTTATTATAAATTATGCCAGTAGAATATTTCATTTAAGAAACAGAGTAAGACATGTAGGTTTTCTCTCTATGAAGCCCCACTGATTACTAGTGCTCATTGACTCCTAGTGATTGCGGCGGCCTCTCACACAGCTCTCTACAGTGATGAGAGATTGCTTGTCTTTCTTGGGGCACAGACATGGCTTCAGGAAGTAGGTTGTAATTCACAAGTGCGAGGGGCTGAGTTGGGTTCATATGTTTTTCAGAATTTTCGATAACCAGAAAACCTAAATTAAGTACCCACTCCAGGTTCAGCACAGTGCTGGTTATTATGAACAGGAAGGCTTCCTTCCATCTAGCTAGTGAGCCAAAGCCAACATAAATGTACAATAAAATGACATGAGATAGTCAGTCATGAAAAGCTGAGAGGTATGATAAATGCCATGCATACATGCGGAGTTCAGAGGTGGCAAGGGACCCCCATGGCCTGCAGGAGGAGAACAGGAATAGGGATGTGCTTCAGTAGCCCTCTACCCCCGTCCCAACCAAATGTGACTTCCTAAGAGGGAAGCGTCAAGTGAAGATTTAAAAAAGTAGCAGGGGCAGGTGCCAGCCTGACCTTTCAGTAGCACTTCTTTCCATTTACCAATTATCATAATGTGTGAAATGAAAGAGAGGTCTCTGTTTGCAAACAGTATATGCCCAGCCAATCATCAGCAAAGCCAGGCCTGACCTGCTGAGGAGCCACTTCATCCCAACTCTGGAGAAGCTGAAAAAAAAGGCTGTCAAGACTGTGCAGGAAGAGGAGCAGCTAAAAGCTGATGGCAAAGGGGACACACAGGAGGCGGAACTCCTCATTCTGGATGAGTTTGCAGTCCTCTGCAGAGACCTCTACGCCTTCTATCCCATGCTAATCCGCTATGTGGACAACAACAGGTACGGGGGAGGCGAGGTTGGGAAAGCCTGCTGACAGTATGATACAACGGTTATGTTACCTGCCAGCTACCAGCATGCCCTTCCCCTACTGATACCTGGCTATCTAGAAAGTGCTTTCCTTGACCAGTGCATCTGTCATCAGAGACATGGCCACCCCTTCATCCTCACAGGTACCAGCAGTGAGAGGGAGTTGGCTAAATGAGGAGAGCAGTGACCCACTCTGACCCTCTGCTGTTCTGTCACAACAGAAACTACTTGACTAAGTATCAGGCAGTGGGGGCCAGAAGTGAGCAAAACAAAGGTGTCTGTCCTGGGGAACTTCCGTGCTGATGGGAGGTGGAGATCACAGACAATAGAAAACATATGTAAGTCATACAGAGCAGGATAAAGGGAAGTGGGAGTGCCAGGGTGGGGTGGATTCACAGGTTTAATCAGCAAATTACTGAGAAAGCAATATTTGAGCAAAGACCTGAAGGAGGTGAGAAGATGTTCAAGAGTTCACAAGGAACTGTGGAGACGGGGGACAGATGCTAGATAAGCAACATGGGGCGAAGAGTACTGGGCCTTGGAGGCCATCATGAAGACCTCAGTTTCTTTCTCTGAATGAAATGACAAGTTGGTGGAGTGTTAAGCTAATTTGTAATGTTATCTCATTCACTCTTTGAACACTGTAGCAAGGCATGGATGCAAATAAGGAAGCGAGACCAGTTGTGGGCTCCCAATAGGCTTATTTCTCATCAAAAGCTAATTTGTGACTGCCAGAGCCTAGGAGAAGTGGGGAATGGGAAGTGACTGTTTAATAAGATTGGAGTTTCCTTTTGTGGTCCAAAATATATCCTGTAACTAGATCGTGATTGCCCACTTATGAAAATACTAAAATTCACTAATGGCAAATTTTATATTATTTGTATTTTAATACAAAAAACATGCTTCTACATTCTTCTACCTAAAAGTGGAGTTGATGAATCATATGGTAGATCTATTTTTACTATTTTGAGAAAACTCCACACTGCTTTCCATAGGAGCTAGTTCAGTCCACAAACTCATACACAGCGTATGTTCCTTTATCTCCACATAATCACCAACATTTGTTTCTGATCTTTTTGATGGCCCATTCTCACAGATGTAATGTGACATCTTATTGTGGTTTTGATTTGTATTTCCCTGATAATAGGTCATGATGAGCATTTTTTCACGTGCCTGTTGGCCATCTGTATGTCTTCTTTAGAGACGTTTCTATTTTTGATTGGGTTGTTTGTATTCTTTTGGTTGAGTTGTATCATTTCTTTGTAGATCTTAAATATTGGTCCATTCTTTGATGTATGATGTACAAATATTTTCTCCCATTTGGTAGAGTGTTTCTTTATTTTAAAGAGCATTTCTTTGCTGTACAGAGTTTTCAGTTTGATGTAGTTCCATTTGTTTGGTTTTGCTTTTGTTTCCCTTGCAGTTGGGAAGACATCCTTAAAGCCAATGTTTTGGAGTATTTGTCTCTGTTTTCTCCTATGTATTTTATGGTCTCAGATCTTACATCCAAGTCTTTAATCCATTTTGAGTTAATTGCTGTGTATGGTGGGAGACAATGGTCTAGTTTCATTCTTATGTGTATGTGGCCTTTTTATTTTCCCAGTACCATTTGTTCAAGTAACTTTCCTTTCTACAGTGTATGCTCTTGGGTCCTTTGTCACAGATGTAAGTATGGGCTTATTTTCAGGTTCTCAATTGTACTCCATTGGTTTCTATGTCTTTTTTTATTTCAATACCATATTTTTTAATAACTATAGTTTTGTAGTATAGTTTGAAGTCTGGGTGTGATATCTCTGCTCTTTTTTGTCAAGACTACTTTGGCTATTCATTCTTAAGTTTCATTCATTCAGCTATTTGGTGTCTTTTGTGGCTCCATATAATTTCAAAATATTTGCTGTGTTTCTTTGAAGTTGCCATTGAAACTTTGATAAGGGCTGCATTGAATCTGTGTATTGGGTAAGGTGGACATTTTAACAATGGTAATTCTTTTCATCTGTAAATAGGGAATACGTTTCTTTGTGTCTTTTATTTCTTTAACAATGTCTTAAATTTTTACTTGGTATTTAATTCTTTTTGATGTGATAATAAATTGGATTCTTTTTCTCAATCTATTTCTCTTCTAGCTTCTTGTTTGCTTGTAGGCACTCAGCTATTTTTGTATATTGATTTTGTAGCATGCCGCTGTACCAATTTATTGTTTCTGATTTTTAGTGTAGTCTTTAGAGTTTTCTATGTATCATGTCATCTATAAGTAGTGATAATTTTACTCCTTTCTAAATTTGGATTACTTTTATGTCTTTGTTTTAGCTAACTGTTCTAGAAAGGATGTCTAATACTATGTTGAATAGAATGGTGAAAGTGGACATCTTTGTCTTATCCCTGATCTTAGAGGAAAAGTTTTCAGTTTTTCACTATCTGTTATGATGTTAGCTGTGGGTTTGTCATATGTGACCAATATTATATTCAGGTATGTCCTTCTATTCCCATTTTTTTCACCATATACCCATTTTGATAGCTTTTTTATGAACAGATGTTGAACTTACCAAATGCTTTCTAAAACACTAATTCCAAGGGATGTACACAATCTTATGTTCATTATAGTAGTATTTACAATAGACAAGTTATGGAAACAACGTAAGTACCTAATGATGGATGAATGAATTAAGAGCAATAGAGATATGTACACACTACACACACACACACACACACACAATACTATTCAGCTCTTAAAAAGATGAAATCTTGCCATTTGTAACAATATGGATGGAACTGGAGGGAATTAGGCTAAATAAGTTAGAAGGAAAAAAAATACCAGATGATTTCACTCCTATTTGTAATATTGGGGCAGACAAAATGAAACCAAATCAAACCCTGGAAATCTGTGATGTGGAAGGGCTTTCCAATGGATGATGATAGAGAATTATGGGTACTTTGGTGTTGGATGTGGTATGATAACATCATTTGAAGAGGAGTAAACTTATACTTGTAAATCATATATAATGCTATAAAGCAACAATATTACCTCAATTTTTTTTTAACAAAATTGATGGTGGCTGGGATAATGAAGGCTGACAGAAAATGTCACATCTATGTCTATTTTGAAGATAGAGCCCTTGGGAGTTCCAGATTGAGAACAAGAAAAAAGGGGAGAGTCAAAGATGATTCTAGGCAGGTGGAAAGGTGAATTTTTCAGCAATTGAATTGTGTAAGATTGTGGGTACCAGGTTTTTGGAGCTGGCTAGGTGGTCACTTTTGAACATATTAAATATGAGTTGCCTACTAATACAAAAAGGAAAACATTGAGTATAAAATTGGATTTGAATATGAGTCCAGATTTCAGGAGAAAGATCAGTGTAGACATGAGAATTTGGGAGTAATCTACAAAATGACAACATAGTATTTAAGAACCACAAGAGTTGATGAGATAGATAAAAGATTAAGGGAGAGAAAGTTTCAAAGACTGAAGTATTGTGCTTTCCAACATTTGGAGATTGGGCAAAAAAGGAAGAACCAGCATATGAGGCAGACTTAGAGGAAATAACAAAACTAGAGGAATCCAGCTGAAAATTGTGTCCTGGATGCCAGCTTCATCTTTTAAGAAAAGGATGATGACTGAAAGGCATTAGTGACCTTGACAAGATCAGTTTCAGTAGGGCAGTGGAAATGAATTCTTCTTTGAAGTAGGCTGGAAGAGAATGGAAGGAAAGGCCTTGGAGAAAAAAAAATGGATAACTTACTCAAGGAGTTTTACATAAAGGGGAACAGAGAATTGGAATGCTAGCTGGATGCAGAAGTAAGTCAAGAGAAGAGTTTTTAAGATGGAAGGCTCCTCAGCTCACTTCTTTGTTAATGGGAATGAGCCAAGAGAAGGGGGGGAACTGATGTTGTATGAGTAAGAGAGAGAATTTTAAAAGTAATATCCTTGAGCCACCTTGGGGTCAAGGGTCAACCTGAATTCATTAACAGCAACAGGAAGAAGGGCAGGGTGTTTGGGTCTGAGACTGATAGACATATGTAGATAGATATGTCTGTATGTGTGTATATAAACATAGCTACATGTATCTACATCCATCAGTATGTATGGGAGTCTGTAGGTGTCCTTTTCTTAGTGCTTTTACTTTCCCAGTGAAGTGGAAGCAGATCATCAGCTGAGACGCAGGATGGGGAGAGAGTACTTAGAGATTTGAGGAGTAATGAGAAGGTATGAGGTAGAGTAGAAGAGCAGATGGACCAGGGAAATGCAGTTTGGTTAACAGACAGCAGCATTGAAGATGCCATTTGAATCTTTAGTCATGAATTTAAGGTGAGACCCACCAGCTGGTTGTTTTTTTCTCCAACTATTCAACTGCCAGGAACTGGCCTCGGGTAGAAGTGAGTTGGATTTAGCCAGGAGAGGGGTTTTGCAAAGTGAGTATGACAAAGAAAAATGAGTTAGAGTTAAGGGTGTGTATAAAAAGATAATCATAAAAATGGGGCACAGAATTTAAGCTGGGCAATGAGGGAAGTGAGGACATAGACTTAAACCCACAAAGAATTATTGGTCCCTGGGGTAGGGGGATGGAGTCAAGTGGGATGTCACATCAGAGAGACAGTTCATTAGAACATATTCTCTTTAAGTTGAAAGGCCTTAAACACAAATTTGGAAAGTATAGCTTTAAATATTCCATTGTAGATATTGAAGGGATGGGAGAACATTAACTTTTTGAGGAGTATGCTATTCTATCACAGGCAGAAATACATCTGGTTTTGCCCATTTTAGCATTTATTTTATTGGGTGACTTGTGCTTCCTATTTCCAATTATTTACTTAAGATTACTTATGTTTAGCATTTCAAAATGAAGAACACACAAGAGTGTATATTTATAGTGTGTGTATTTATAATACTGTATTTACCTATGGAAAACTGCTTTCTCAAAGCACCACTTTAAGGGTCATAGCTTTTAGTCATTCTGATAACATAACTATGTTAACCATTTAGAGAAGGAATTTGTAAGAGTTTGAGGTAAAAACAAAAATGAAAGTAAGGTTGCTCCTGATATAGCTCTTTAATTGCTACTACTGATGATCAAGACTCAAGACAGAGTATGTTCCACTTACAGTGTTCAACAGTTGCTAAAAATGGCAATGGCAGAGAGTTTTTGAATCATCATTAATTCACTCATGCCCATTTTTTGGCCTATTCTTCCCTAAACACCAGGGAGCATGATGGGCATCTGAGCCTTTTCTAGAAATACTTTTTCCCCCACATGTGTGCCTCTTAGGACTTTTCTTCAGCCAATGAACCAGCTGGCTTCCAATTATGGAGTCGTGGATTGGTGGGTGTATTAGTAGTCCAATCTCATCTTACCTCTAACTGGATGGATAAATATGCCCTTCCTTTTCCTAGCATTGCATTCCCCCCCTCCCTTTATCATCCACCGTGACAGACAACAGGTACAGCCTTTCCTCGAGTGCACTCCCGTTCTAGTTTCGTTTGAGCCATTTTGAGCTCAGATCTCTTCTCCACTCCATTGACTCTGATGTTGCCATTTAGAGCCACACAAAAGATCCAGCCTTTCTTGTGGCAGATGTTTAAATATTGAAAAATGACATCTTGTCCTTATCTGTTTGACCTCGTCAGATTAAAACTTTGTACTTCAGCCCTGTTGTGGCAGTGTTTCAAGTTTCTTCACCATCTGGAACACTCCTCTGAGGATAAGCCTTAGGTTGTCTATTCAGCCTGAAGCTGACTGAAATGAGCAGGAACTCCAGAGGCAGGGTACCAGAAAAGGGCAGATTCACTCCCCATCTGCTCATGCAGGAGATGTAAGTCCACATAGGTTCAATAAATCTCTCTGTGAGAGGCAACGACTACTCCTTTCCGATCATCAGAAACATTCAACACCTAGAAATAAACAAGTAGGAGAGGTCAGGACAGGATCTTCTCATCTCCCAAGGTACCATCTTCAACTGACGAGAGAGAGGTACAGAGAATTTTTGTGTCGGGGGAAAACACTTAGAGCTGTTCCTCATGTACACCAGAGAGAAGGACCACGCAGAGGTCAAGGTTTGCCTCTTCGAATAAGTACAACAAAAACAAAATTCATTCAGCTGAAACTACACTCCCATACAAAGGGAAAGAGATCCAAATGCCCACCTTTCTCTTGATAGGGAATGTTTACTAAAATGTTATTTTGGGGTTATGTTACTCACACCCTCTGCAACTGTACATTTTTGGGCAGGATAGGCCGTGACCCATCACCTCCTCCCTCAGCATGGCATAAACCTACAGAGCTCATTTAAAACAAAATATTAAAGCATGAATAGTTTGCAGTTCTGATAAAACTTGACACTTGTGCCTGAAAAAGCACTACTGAAAAATCAATATGAAAGAAATGAAAAAGCATTACCAGTCTCAAGCCTCAAGTCTGAATTACATTTGGCAACTACTCATGGAACCCTCATTACCAAGGTTTAATAAATTTTAAGCTGACCCTCACACATAAAAAAAGTCCAAAGCTATCCAGTCCGAGATATGCTCCTGTTAGAGACTTTCCCTCCTTTGTCTTTCCACCCTTCACATTGACTTCCATCTTCAAAGCTGCTTTATGGAATAATATGCCGATTAGAGTTCAAGCCATCATATTTTCATCTCAGAGAGAGAACAAGAAGCAACAGGCAAAGCAAAAGGGCACCTTCCGCTACCTGATCCCTTTTTAGAGAGTTATTCCAGAAGGCCCCTCCACCAGCTTCCATTTCTGTTTCATTGATCAGAACTTGATTATTCCTCTGGGAGTCTGGGTAATGTGATCTTTAGTAGGACACAGTGCCATCCTGCAAAAGGATTTTGTTCCTAGGGAAGCAGAGGAGAGCGAGTATTCATAGACAAGTTGTAGTGTCTGCCATATAAAGATAAATCTTGCCGAGGTAGAAATAAGGAGACAAGATTATCTCTGAAGCTGGAATTCAAGGCAGTAAGAAATTCAGGCCTCGTGAAGCTTGAATTTTTTTCTCAACCCGGTGCTCCCCATGAAAGGGCAGGAGGTACTGGCCACCTATGGGAGCTCATTCCAATGTCCCAGGGCTCAGGGAACTAACTTTGTACATCCGTTACCCTCCATCTACCAAGGTACACTGGGCTTTTCAGAACATTTGGGAAAATCAAATTTTTCTTTAAGACAATAGACAATTTAATTTCCACTGTATCAGTCTATGCAGATACTTGAAATGCTAACTTATACAACCCTTCCAAAATATACTTCAAATGTATAAGATACTTAGGAGCAAGTAAACTTTTACAGAAAGACTGAATTCTATTTAGCTTTCTTGTTGCAGTTGTGAAATTCTTAACCTAACCTGGTTAAAAGAAAAATAAGGGGGCCTTCCTGGTAGCACAGGGGTTTAGTCACACCACTATGAAGCTATTCACAGTCACTGTAGCACGAGTTCCATCCCCTGCCAGGCAGCTAATCCACATGGTGCAGCAGACCTCTCCTGTCTTGTCTGCTGCTCCCCTCAGCAGTGTGTTTCGTCAATCTGCCTATTCTGTTCCCCCACTCTGTCTCTGGTGAATCCTCTCACCCTCCACACCTCTGACCTGTACCCCACTTCTTGTGTGCATAAATAAATCTAAAAATAATAATAAGCAAAATCTATTTAGGAAATTTCCAGACCATTTCAGAGGGCATAGGAGACGTTTGGGCTCTGCCCATAAACTTCAAATAACCTTGGAAAACCTATTGTTTTATGAATTTCCTTCATAAAGCTGGCTTTGAAAGGAAAAGGCATGAGGCCTGAACTGTTTATATAGTACTCGAAATTTGTAGAGGCTTGACAATGACGAATGGCAAGATAAGATTAGATGTTTTACACATGGGTTGTGTTTAGCTGGATTCTCTATGTAAAATTTAATTTAAAATCAGAAGTAACAGAACTATTAAAAGAATAGAATAATTCTAGTTTAGTTAGAAAACAAATATATTCGATCATTAGTACTGCTCATTAGTTTTTTGAGAGAATGGGTAATAACTAGCTCAAACTATTACCCTTTATATCAATTATACTAATAGATAGGTTGTTAATAAATGTCCCCTTATTAGAAAATTTGTAGAGGGGTCACAGAAAATAGCATATTATCTTGTCTTGTTATATTTTAATATTCAGGCATTTGGAACAAAAATTAATTGAATCTCTACGAAAGAAAAACCTTGTCTGTTTGGTAAATTGGAATTATTCTAGTGAATTAAAGTATATTGGTGAGTGAGCAACAATGAAAATAATTCATGTAAACTTTATAAAATCTTGCAAGTGTCTAAATCCAAAAGGAATAAAATTGTTACTATTGGGGGGGGGGGGAGATGTTTTAGTGACCAAGACTTCCTTAAACTTGCTATCCTTGTATATTAAAGGAGAAAAAGGCTACCTCTGACAATTGGAAGTGTAGACACTTGTTTGCTAAGGTAATCCTGAATCCTTTGATTAAATGGAAACTGCTTAGTCTAGCTCCTTCAGAAATAGCCACAATTACATGATTGTTTTTAGGCATATAAGAAGTCAGTTGGCATTTGGTGTCTCTGAAGACTGTTTCACTTTGAAGTGCAGTTTAATCCAGAAACATGTGTGCATCTGATGTTGGTATAGCTTTTAGGGTGTGACTGTTTTAATCATTACTGATTTCCAAATGCATGTTCATTTACTTTTCAACCCAGATCTAGCTGGCTCAAAAGCCCGGATGCTGACTCCGACCAGCTCTTCCGCATGGTGGCCGAGGTCTTCATCCTGTGGTGCAAATCTCATGTAAGGACTCAGGCGGGCCTGGATTTATCGATGACTGTGAAACATACAGACCTTGGAAGACTTTCTGGTAATGTTTGTTTTTCTTATTTCCCCCTCACTTAGAACTTCAAGAGGGAAGAGCAAAATTTTGTGATTCAGAATGAAATTAATAATTTGGCATTTTTAACCGGAGACAGCAAAAGCAAGATGTCAAAAGTAAGTCCTTAGAAATCAACTCCAGTATTTCAACCTTGACCTGGACATGTGAAGGGATTAGCTCTGTACTGCATTTAGGTCAAACCACCAACTACTGTTGTTTCTTTGAGAATGAGCCAGAAGGAACTGCTGGTCAAATAAGCATGGTCATCACATTTTATGAATAAACAGCTATTTGTATGTCAAAAGTTTAAGTTTCCAGACTTGCCTAAGGCATTTGAGAGGTCTCCCAAACAAAAGCTGCTCTCTGTCATTTTAATGTGGAATTATTTCCTGTGCTGTGAAGCCACAAAAATACACATACCTAGCATCACCTTTTGATTAATTATAAAGAAATTACCTTGTTTTGAAGATTTCATTATCGCTTCTCACAGTAAGCTTGTCTTGCCTTTTATCCGAAAGACTTTATACTTTTTTGACTTCAGCTATGCTGACCTCTTGATGCCCTCTGTTTATTTTCCATGTAAGTTGCCTTCAGAAATGCAAATATTTGTCCATCTCCCTGTAGGAAATCCTTGAAAGAAGGCTCCTGGACAGCAGTCTAATAAGAGTAACCCTTGAGGGAGTGTAGCAGGAATTCAGGAGAAGGGACTGGCCTCCCATCTCCTCCCACATCAGCTCTGCATATTGGGGCTTCACTGTTTTGAGTGGAAAGAGTCCTCAGACACTCCTTCAAGTATACATACAAAAGCAAGGCTAACATAAATGTGATGCCTTGCTGCCAACTGTTATGACTGTTCCCCCAAGAAGTGTGCCTCGATGATGAGGGTTGACTGTGTCAAGTGTAAGTGACATGTAAAACCTGAGAAGTCCATCTCTCTCATTGCTGGTACAGTGCTGCCTTTGAGGAACGTGAAGGTGGAGTGTGCATGGGGAGCCCTCAGAAGTGAAAATCAGTTCCGGAAAGATGATAACCATAGAGCAAAAGCAAAGCCTTTGGGGCATCTTTCCAAATAACTATTGGGAACGGAAAACCTGTGTATGTGGAGCAGACAAGGGATCAGTATAACACCCAGAATAGAAATGTCAGCACCCAAAACATCACCAAGGGAGGCTAACTCAGGTCAGCTGCAATCATGCAGAATGTTGACACTAACACTTCTTCCAACATCTAAAAAATTGACTCAAGCTTAGAATCTAATGTATACTCCTCAGTGAAGTTTGATAGTTGTACACATATAAAGTAGAGATCAGTAGCACATATTTGTTTTTTAGATGAATCTTTACTATAAGGGAACATTACATGTGGTGGATCCTTTTGTGCTTTAGATAATTTTTATCTGATTTTCTAAAGTTCTTTTTGCATTCAACATTTGGTAGACGCATCTGCTACTCATTCAAAGTATGCAAGGTAGGATTATTCAAACTCCTGCTCCCTGGATATCTTTCTTAAGTTCCCTTTGAAGAGTCTAACAACCATCACAGACTCTCCTTTGACCCTATTCATCTAGAGAAAATCAACAAATTGTAGGCAGAGTCCATGCCGTCCATTGGCTCAGGACCAACCCAGTTAACATCGCTTGTAATTATCAAGGGATGGCAGTAAAGCTATGGGAATGGCTGTGATTCAAGATTTAAATCTCAGGGGAGCAGAAATGGCAAAGCTATCTCAAGCCTCTGGTGATGAGTGGACTTAGCATCCTTGGATTTTTACTTGGAAAGAAATGAAGTGACAGAGTATGACATTTCAATACTAATCTACTAACAAAGTAACCTGAAATTTTGGTCATTGACAATACTGAATGAAGAAAATGGCATGTTTGTTTGGTCAGAGGATGATATTCAGAATCTGTGCATCTTCCCTGTTAGTCAATAGGAACAAGCACTTTCATTTCACTTCCACTGATATTGTATGCCAATGTTTTCTGAGCAACATGGGATAGGTTCAAAATTACAATGTAAAAGAATGAAGGCACTACCTCGATGCTCAACATTTGCCACACTCGTCAGGGTAACAAGTATTCATATTGTTCCTATTGCCCCAGTTGAGACATAAAGTGTAGTAGTAAATAGGACTAGAGAATGACAGGAAGCTAATTCCTATCCTTGTTGACTATGTATGGCCTTGCATCATTCACTTAACTTCTCTGGGCCCTGGTTTACCTATCTGTAGAGTGAAGCTGAGCATGCTACCTATTCCTTCCAGTCTCAGACTGCATTTCAAAAAGATAATATCTCATAAACACCATACATAACTTCAAACTGAGATGCCAGACCTCAATAAATAGCAACTCAGACATTTCTGGTATTGAGAAGTCAGGAAGAAGAGTAGTCTTCCTTATGATCAGTTGAACCCTCTTGCCTTGGCTTCCTTGAATTACACGTGTTCTCTACTACCTGATCTGAATGGTCACTTTTCACCTGTGCTTGCTTTTAATTCCACTGCCACTTGGAATCTGGTGTTGTATAAATGAAATGGGTCTTGGTGCATTTGGCATCCTTTGCAGAGATACATGAACTGGAATGCTGCATGCCCACACACACTGCACATGCCATGGCAAATGGAAAGGAAGTGGGGGGAAAATATACGGTGTGCCTCACCTCACTGTTCATGTTTGATGAACTGAAGCTAGGTTCAAAAATAGGCCATTTTTCTGGCAGCTAAAGCAGATTATTTTGAGAGCTCATTGTATATTTTGTTCATATAACACCAGTCTGCAAATGTGTTAAGCAAAACGTAACTAAGCTGAGTGAGTGTTGTTCTGTTTTGTTTTTAAACTTGTTTTGTTTTCTGGAAAAATGGCAGCAGCTTCCTCGGAAGGGAATGGTAAGTTAGAATGTGTTTAGCTCAAGAAATGCCAGTCCTTGACCAAGACAATAAACAATAAACAGTTGTGATGGAGGAAGTTAGAATACCTCATTGTCTAAAGTCACTCTGTCTCATGGAGGATGATTTTAGTATACTGGAAAACGAAAGGGAAGCATTTAGAGTCTACCTTTGAGTTTTCCAAGAGTATTCAGAATTATGTGTGTGAACTCTGTCTTTGCTCCAACTTCTCCTATTGCTCACTTTCCTCTGTCTCATTTCCTCCACCCTGACAACTCTTTCCCTTTTATTTGTATGTCTTTTTGCTCTCAGTCTTTCTCTCAGAATCTCAGTGTACTGCTCTCTCACCTCTCCTTAACTCTTACACTTGCCTTCTCCCCTCCTCCTCTTCTCTTTCTTCTTTCACTCTCTCTTGCTCTCTCAATCTCAGACTAGCTTCTAAAAATTCATCTCTTCCTCTAACATCTGATATTGTGTTCAGTTGTCTTTTCCTTACCCTCTCTGTACATGCTGGTTGGCCTTTATTTAGAAACCTCTCCCTATGCTCTCAATACAATACACCAGTCACAGGGATGAGGTGGTGGCCTCCTCAAACTCCATTATCCCCTAAAAATAAGGTTTTTTTCTAAAGTACCTACATAAAGTCAGTTGTTTGGCTTAAGTCACTGATGATTAAATGTGTAGAAATAAAATGATTTTGAAGGTATGGAAATTCACAAATTTCTGTTTCGAAAATAAAGTTTCAGCCAACTTTACATGTAATAGAATACATCTCCAGCATTGGGGAAATGCATTAGGTTAACTAAGTCCAGTGATATGTGATATAAGAATAAAATCAGAACCTGTAGCATGTAGGAGCCTGTGACCTAAAGTATATTAAGTCACAGGTACAGCAAGGGAGATGCTCTATCCTCCAGCTTGTGGGGGTGGTCCTGAGCCTCTTAGAATAGTCCCAGAGGTTTGGTTTGGTTTTTGTTTTTCTTTTTTTTTTTTAAAGATTTATTTATGCATACAAGCACTGGGGTACAGACCAGAGGTGTGTGGGGGGGGGTGGGAGGATTCACCACAGAAAGCAGGGAGCAGAACAGGCAGATCAACAGAAGCACACTGCTGAGGGGAGCAGCGGGCACAGCAGGAGAGGTCTGCCACGCCATGTGGGTCCCCGCGCTGGCTGCTGGCAGGGATCGAACTCGCGCTGCAGTGGCTGCGGTCTGCTCCACAGTGCGATGCTCAACCCACTGCGCCACCAGGGAGGCCCTGGTTTTTGTTTTTCAAAAGGGATTTATTTTCTTCTCTAAGCAGAAGCACAAACACTACTCCCCTTAGCTCACCTCTTTTTGTAACCATAGATCTGCTAGAAGTGATGATGTGATGGGTAGAAGACAGAAAATACAGTCTTTGATTACATGAACTTGTTTGCCATCTGCCCAAGTAACAGAAAGTGGTAGAAGGGGAAGGATTTCAGATCTAAGGAGTTCATGTGGGGGACCATGTCTGAAGACCAGCTAGGTCTGAAGGTCACACACTCTGGAAGGCTGGTCTCTTAGATGACTTGGCCCCACAGGTGCATTGTTTGGTTTGGACCTAAGTCATTATGACCAAATTAACCCCCATCCTAACCTCCTCCTTGCTCTTTGTGCCATGCTCAAGTGGTTTCCAGAACAGTTGAGTTTCTGGTGTGTTGGCTGAGAAACTGAGGCTAAGAAACTATGACTAACATGTGGTACCTAATACCTTGGACCCCTGCTTTTACTGACTGACTCTTCTCCTTGTTTCTTTTCTTTTGTCTTTCCACACAGGCCATGCAAGTAAAGGTACAGGTCAAATGCATGACGTGTCTTTTCTGTCCTAGTATTAGAGGTGCCAGGCTCTGGCCCCGCCTCTGCACTGTGATCACCATGGGGGTAGTGCATAATGGATTTTCCCACCTGGAGGTCTCCCAAGCCTGCTCCAGGGAAGACAACTGCCTGTCAAAGAGTGAATGTAGGCCTACCCACTCTTGGAATGGGGAAGCCTGGGACCAGCCAAGCCTCGCCCTAACCGAGGTCTCCTTGCTATCTCTGCTCCCTTCCCCCAGCTGCCCACAAGGCAGCCAGAACATTGAGAGAGATAGAGACCTGACCGGGAGACTGGCTCCTCTGCTGTGGCACACAGGGTCAGCATTCTAGTTGCTGTCCTCAGTGCCAGCCTATTCACCTAAAACATGTTCTCCTTGTGCAAGGCTCCCGTGACTCAAAGAGTTTTCTAAAGACTAAAATTCAGAATTTTAAAGCAATAGATAACCATGTGCTTTTTGCACAAAATATGCATATGGTCCAATAACCCTTGGAACAGTTTTTAGTTGCCCGTACAGATTCTTTACTTGGAAATATTTCTCTGTAGCATGTGTGTCTGTTGCCATTGTCCTACGCCCTCTGCCCTACAGTATGTGGTGGGAAAAGGGAGAGATGCAGGCACCAGGTCATGAGCAGCCCTTAGTTAGAAAAGGGAAATGGAACTATGCCAGAGAGATTTGGGCTTGAATGTTGGCCCAGATGCTTACTTGACCTTAGAAAAATCATTTAACTTCCCTGAGTATCAAGTTTTCATACATAAAACTGACTTGTTTGTATCTCAGAATTGTGGGGAAAATTAGAAATGTTTAAGTAGCAGAAACATTGGCGTCACAACATTATATATGCAGCATTTGTGACTAGAACCACATGCGATCGGCCAAATAGAAAGCAAGAAATTACTGAAATTGTGTATCTTCACAGTTAAATTTTGTATGTGACCATGTTACTATTTGCATTTTTACTTACTACCACATATTTTATATACACAAAATCCAGTTTTCTCCTTCATGGGTGATTTGAAGCATTTCCAAGGGTAATTTAGACTACAAATTTACCTTAGGTTGCAAGTATTAGGCTTCTATACCTGGTGGCTGAACATGGAGGGAAACTTTCCAGCACTGGTAGATGATAGCCAGAAGCCCCTAGTCTGTGTGTGAACTAGTTTTGCCTTTTCACTGTTTTCTGGAACCCAAATAGGCTCCTCCTCTGAGCCTCATTGTTCCCTGTGCCCCACCCCTCCCCACACACACCCCAATTATACAACTCCCTGCTTCTCCCCTCCCTGCCCTGCAGTGTTCTGTTTTGGAGCACCGGCACACGGTGACCCTGAAATCAGTAGTTTTCTGGCAGTGTTTGACCAGACTGGGTTTTTTCTGACCAGGGGCTTTGCTGTGGTTTCCATAATGCAATTTTCACAAGCCAGGCTAAAGAAATTGCATCTATTTTAAGAGTGTCCATTAATAAGTGTTGTCCACTTTCCCACTTTGGAAAATAATTTTCAAAGATCAACCCTAAGTCAGTGCTAACTCTTTCCTTCTCTCGGAAAGCCAATCCCTCAGAAAATCAGTTGTGCTCTAGCCCGGGATCCTAGGTCTTAAGTATCAGTTTCAGAAGAGGCATCTGGCCTCTTGCTGCTCCTGAGCCCTGTATCTGTCTGTCATAAACTACAGCAGTGCTGCCTCATTAATGCAAAGCTCCATGGGACCCTTGTAAAGCAAAGCTTGGGTGAGCTCCAGTCCACTCTAATCACAGGGCCTGATTCCATTCTTTGCTTCTCACTACCCACTCCTCCCAGTTGGCTGGGGAGGTGTGTGTGAGGTACCACAAGGGCAACTTTGCTCTTTCTGAGCCTCCAGATAATGAAACGTGTCTCCACAACATCTTGTTTCCTTGAGCCCACCCACACCCACCACGGATTGTGGGTGCTAAGTGTTCTTAGTTGGTTGCTGCGGCTGCCGCAGCCCAGTGCATTGGATTCTCCTCTGATACCGCCTCCTACTTCACCAGATGAACTCTCCCTGTGTACAAGAGAGAGCAGAAGGTACAAGCCAAGAAAGCACGAACTCTCACAGACTTGGGAGTTCCATTCCATCGCGTATTCAGTGTTTTTCCCCAGGTAGATCCCCAGCAAGCCTTACTTTGGGAGTCCCCTTTTCCATGAGAATTTACGTAAAGGTAGAGGCTGAGTGGGATGCCAGTGCTCTAAAATATTAACTTCAGCCCCAGAATAAAACAATTCTTCTCTAGTACATGCTCTTTTACATGTTTGCTGGCCACCCCTCCCCCCAGCAAAAGGATTCATACTTCTTTTTCTACAGTCATTTTGTCCATTATTAATCATTCCTTTTGGGGGGAAAAAAAAAAGTTTATTTGGTCCAGAAGCGAATGAGCAAAGGTTGTATGTGTCTGTGGTGTGTGTGTGGTTACATGGTTCTGTGTGCGTGTGCTCAGCAGAGACCCAGGTCAGCGTTGGTCTTTTGTGGCCACCTGGTTGTCTTTGTTTAACATGCTCCTTTTACTGTCCTTTGAAATGTAGTAGGGCCCGCCTGTACTGACGGGGCCACAGGAGGCAGGCTGCCTCTGAGGTGCGGCAGTTCCTTTCAGAGAATCACTGAGCTGCTCTATTTATTTCAACCCCATCTCCTAGTCTGGGGGACAGGACCAGGAACGGAAGAAGACGAAGCGGAGGGGAGACTTATACTCCATTCAGACCTCACTCATCATGGCAGCGCTCAAGAAAATGTTGCCCATTGGTTTGAATATGTGCACCCCAGGCGATCAGGAGCTGGTCTCCCTCGCAAAATCACGGTACAGCTATGTAAGTCACCCGTCTATTCTGAGCATGGAATTTGGGAGTGGGGGTGATAGGTGCACATCCCCCGAAGGTCTATTCCTCCTAGTGGGGGGGGGGTGATGATGGAGGGCAGATGTAAAGGAACCAGGGTTTGGGAGTGGTTTGGGAGTAAGCAGGTGCATTTTAGGACAAGTCTTTCTAATTTCTTTTCTTTTGTTGTTGCAATAAAAATTTCCCAGCAAAACTGCCCACTGTACCCCCTGTACCCTACTTTACATTTCCATAGTGATCTCTAGGAATAAACTGAACATCTCTTTCCACAGAGGGACACAGACGAAGAGGTCAAGGAACACCTGCGGAATAATTTGCACTTGCAGGAAAAGGTGATGCTGCTGGCAGACAATGAAAAACCACACAGGCTTCCTTCTCGCTGCTGGGTGACATCCTCCCACTTAATTTACTGATATTTTTTAGTGTGTTCTAAAAATACTCTCTGAGCACTTGTGTTTAACTGGCAGGACTAAATGTCTGCCCTTAAATTCTGTTTTTGCCCTTAATTTTTGTTCTTTCCTTTGCTATTAGAAAGAAGATGCAATGAGGTAGCCAATAAGTCATGACCTTCCACCTTCCACTGT
Organism: Galemys pyrenaicus; assembly: GCA_019455555.1. Taxonomy (NCBI): domain Eukaryota; kingdom Metazoa; phylum Chordata; class Mammalia; order Eulipotyphla; family Talpidae; genus Galemys; species Galemys pyrenaicus. The sequence continues at coordinate 2,757,466 of JAGFMF010011739.1, read as the reverse complement.
GTGAACGTCAAGCTGTATAGCAGGGGTGTTCGATTATACACCCTGTGTATGTATATGGACTATGAGGCTTGTTAAAAAGGGGAAATAGATATCTAGAGGATGTTTTAACACATCCTCCTCTAGAGAGACTTTGAGACAAAATAGTTTTGCATCTCAAGTTGGTATAATTCTTCCCTTCCCAAGAAAACAGAAGTTTCATTTTAAAGACAGATTTTTCTAGGTGTATGACTCTGAACAACTCTCTACTCAGATACCTTATACCCTAAGAGAACTGAGCTGACACAAATAGCCTCCCCTTTTCATCCCAAACATATAGGAATGATGTTTAAAATATACTACCAAAAAGGAAATAAAAAGAAATGTCAAGTTCTAGAAAAAAGAGAACACTATGTCATAATAATGCAAAGTTGATAACATTGGGAAAACTGAGTTCTCTGGACCAGATACATATTTTAGAGGCCAGCATTTTTAATAAACCTAGAGGAAGAGGAGTGTGGTACCTAGTCTTGGAATAAATGCAGATCAAGAAACTTGGATAAAATTAGCTTGAAAACTATTACTCTTGCAAAAACAACCACGAAACCACTTGGACAGTGGCTTCCACACTCTAGAGATAATAGTAAGACTCCTTTTGAAGATTTATGTGGAAGAACACAAGCCCAGGAGACTATAAAGATTTTTAAATAGTAGTGTCAAAATATTTAAAGAGGAAAAGGTAGCAATAAAATTCATAAAGCAAGGCTTGACATTAGTTTTTTAAAGGACAAGGAAGATGGGATTGGAAAAGACCTCATAGTGATTACAAAAAGTAAAAATTAAAATAGGGAAATAAAAAGTCTGATTTACTGGGTTAAAAAAAAGGTAGCTATAGCTGAAAAGAGAATTTAGGAATTCTAGGATTTCTTTAAGGAAATTAGAATATCTTTCAGAGAGAATAGGTTGGAAAATATGATAAGAGTTAAGAGATGGGTTAGAATAAGAAGTTCTTACATGATATCTACACTGTCCCAATAAAGATAACAGAAAATGAGAAAGGTAAATAGAAAAGATTCCTGATACTATGGAACCAGGTTAGGTGTAAAAAGGCTTTTCTAATATGAAATATAAAGCATTGCTTATCTTACATGTGCTTCAATTTTCAGTCTGATGATCCAGCTGTAAAATGGCAGCTGAACCTTTACAAAGATGTTTTGAAGAGTGAAGAACCTTCCAATCCAGAAAAGACAGTGGAGCGTGTGCAAAGAATTTCAGCAGCTGTCTTCCACCTGGAGCAGGTAGGGAGCATCTGCCCTTGAAGACTGAAGAAACAACACTACCCTGGAGAACATAAAGCTTCTCTCCACATTCAATTCTTTGTTTAGACTACCTTTTATAAAGGTATAAGCAGAAAACAAAGTTTCTTTTCACAAACATTTTCCCTTTGCAAAACAGGAGTAGAAGCTCTTCTACCCGTCTATGACTACACAGGCATCTCTCTTTTTCTCCTTTTCCTGGTAAATCTATCCTTTTAAAATGCGAGAGAGACAGAGAGACAGAGATAGACAGAGAGAAAGAGCGAATAAGGACCAAGGATCATCCCAGCTCACTCCCATGTCTCACCTCGATGCCTTATGATAGCAGGCTTGTCAATTCTTTCCCCTCTGTGTTTTACACTTTTTTTTTTTTGCCATTTATTTATTTAACAGCAGAAGTAGTGGGAGAAGGAAGGAAACTTAAGACCTCCACAAACTGCATCTTTTACCTTTTGCTTACAGTTGAAAAGATTCTTTCAGGGTTGAAATATCTGGGCTCAGGTGACTACCATCTGCCATACCTATCTCTTGTGATTTGTTCTCAGGTAGAACAGCCTTTAAGGTCCAAGAAGGCAGTCTGGCACAAACTGTTGTCAAAGCAACGCAAACGGGCTGTGGTGGCCTGCTTCAGGATGGCCCCTCTGTACAACCTGCCCAGGCAAGTATTCTGTCACTTCCCTCTGGCATTTGAACCAGTGGTGGGAATTCAGGTGTCCTCCCACAGCTGCGTTCTCTTCTGGACCTCACGCTCATAGAGATGTTATAATCTGCATATAGTACCATGGCCTGTTAAGCAATCAAGGTAAGCATAAAAACTGCCAACAGATATGGTTCCCTAGTGTGCCATGCCCACCTTAGCTCATCATTTACACCAGACAGTCACCAGTAAGCACAGGCAAGTGCTTTGTTTCACTGAGGAATGCTTTGTGAGGATGTAAAGACACAGAATAGGAAACCGTTCTTTAATATCTTTTACCCCAAATTCCAGAAGCAGATTTTAAAAAAAGAGAGAATTTTTATACTCAAACACTTGGATGACATCAAAATTATCGTTTCACCTGCAGGCATAGAAATTTAACTTCAGAATCTTTAGCATCAAGTACTTGTCTTCAAGGAGAAGAAAGGGCACTGTTTTAAGAGGTCCCAAAATGCCTATCATGGCCATACTGCCTTTATCTGTGTATTTAGTCTTTATACTGCTTCAAAAATAGATGCAGGCTTTTCTGGAATGTGTGTGAACACCGTGTGTGTCAACACAGGACAGAGTATCAGTGCAGACGTGGGCAGTGTTGCTCACTGGGACTGGCCCAGTGTCATTGTTCATCCAGCAACATTCCCATCCTCAGACTGAGGGCACAATCAGTGGGGACAGTGGGGGGACCCTAGGATTGATAAACAAAACTGGTGATTGAATACTGACCTCAGCTTCAGAGTATCCTGTAACCCTATCCTGAGCCCATGGGTCAGCTGAGCCTTCCTAGTCAGGGTCTTTGTAGATCGAGAACCGTGGCCTCTTAGACACACACTCAATCCTATAGGTCTCCTGAGAAAACTAGTGTCCTTGGAAGGGGATGAGGCACCACAAAATCAAGTGGAGTTCATGAATAAAAAGCTGAAAATTAAATCAAGCAGTTGCGAGCATAAAGACTGCTTCAGTCCTGGGAAATATAAAATGCATCATCTAGTAGAAAAAGCAGGATTTTTGTCTGTGTCCCCAAAGCAGTAAAACATCAGAAGGCATCACTTTCCCTTCTGAGCGAGCCACATGTTGTGCTCTGTTGGCCTCTAGAAGGGCTCAGCTCTCAGCTCACGTCTCCAGGGCCAGCCAGGCAGAAATTCCATTGCTCAAACACAAACATTTTTTTCCTACATCCACTAAAAATGTTCGTACTGGCCTTTCACATCTTAGTTGCTCCCTTAGCCACTGCACCCCCAGAGGACTAACAGTAAGTCCAGGAACTCCTGTGTCTTTGATGAAATATGTCCATCCACACCCCTAACCTGGTTGGTGTAGGGCGCTGCCCCAGCACTCCTCGTCGAGGGGGATCGTAAGTAGGTTTCACAGCAACAACAAAAACCAAGAAGCTGATAGTGGAGGTCACTTCTCTGAGTCCTCTTGTAATGGTCTACACTGCATGGAACCTTCCATGCTACAGGGCAAAAGGATTTATTTTGTTATGTGGAAACTGTTTCTCTGCTGTTAGTTTTTAAAAGAAAACCTGTATGCTTTTCTCCAGACACAAAATTAATAATTTCTTCCTGAGCACCTTTCAACTGGTTTGGCTGGAAAAGGTTAATGAAAAAACTCAGTATGACAGGCTTATACCCATTTTAATGGTAAAGTAACCTGTGGAGAAACCTGCTCATTCTCTGCACACTCCTCCTTCCTTAACCATGATTTGACATTACCATAGAAATGCAAATTTGTACAATTTTTTTTCTTTTGAAGAACTCTGATTGGTCAGATTTTGCAGAAAATTGGCAAGGGCTGTGTTCTTCTGGAAACCCTGACTGGATCTGGTGACCCAGGGCGAGACCTTGCATCTTCCTCTTTTTCCTTCCTTCCTCTCAACTGTCCTCACATTGGTGACCACGGCACTGGTATTCAGCGACTGACATTCTCAGAAGTCAGTCCCACTTATAGGGAGTGAGTAGCTTAAGCCAGTTAGTTACTCGGTGTTGCCAGAAACCAGGGCCACAGCTAGAACCCATGAGGCCACAGCAGTTATGCTACTGAGTGCAGCATGCCTGAGCCTTGCCTTCCTTCGTGAAAGCTGGAGCTCCTGGCGATGCAGTTCCCTGTTAGCAAGTCGTGCTTTGCTGTTTGCAGAACACCCGAAACGAAACCACTCAACATCAGCATGCTTTGTCCTGGACAGGGTCCAGGACATGGCCAAAAGGAATAAGCAAATCGCCACTTGAGGACTGTTCCTTGGCTCAACAAATTGTTTCTTATTGGGGTGGGGGGGAATGTGATAAAGACCCTATGAAACCAGGGTGGGATCATGGTTGCCGCCAGTGCTGGCATGAACCACTGTCAATCCAGTCCATTCTTCCAGACCCTCAGGAACCTCCATGTCTGAGGGTCCCAGTTTCTTTGGTGTGCTAGTGGCTACCTGACCAATCAGAGGATGAGAATTGTACAAATGTCTATGCTACTTACTAATCACCCAAACTAAAATAAGAAGTCCCGCGGATCCCTCTTGACCTCACTCTCACCCCTTCTGCTCAGGCACCGCTCTATTAACCTCTTCCTCCATGGCTATCAGAGATTTTGGATAGAAACAGAGGAGTATTCCTTTGAAGAGAAACTAGTACAGGATTTGGCTGTAAGTACTGACTCAGCTGGGATCGGCTTTGGGTGTGAGTGAATTTGATTTTTGTCTTTGTATGTGCATTGTAACAGTCAAGCATTCACAAAGAGTCAAATGTATAAATTTGAAAGGACTAACTGCATCAGTGATCAGGGGAAGTACCTGCTCATCGTAAGAAAAGCCAGAGGATGAATTTCATTTGGAGGTGCTAATACTGTTATCACCCTCAGCCTCATCACTATTAACCACTAATATTTCTTGGGATGCACAGCCATGCCATGGGAAATCCACGCTATGCTAAGTTTTGAGCCCTGTGGGGTCAGGAGGTAACCCCGCCCCAGACCTTTATGGTCAGTGTCTCTGTGTTTGGGGAAGGTGCGTCTAAATTCCCTCGCTGCATCTCTCATTTCTGTATCTGGTCCTTCAGAAAATGTAGCCTCCCCTGCTTCTAGCAGAATTCACGCTCTAGAACAATTTTAAACATCGTGCAAAGGGGAAGCACTTAGGGTAGAAGCACCATGGAGCCTCGTCCTGGCTCAGAAAGAAAATAAGCCCCTCTCTCATTTGGCCAGCCTGTCTTGTTATTCTTTCTCTCTTTAGTTCTTATTTTTTACCCCTTACTCTATTATCATTAGTCTTGCTGTGTGTTATTCATATTCATTCTTTCCCACGTCTCTTTCTGTCTTTCCCAGTCTCCTCCTGCCTCTTTTCTTCTCCCCCTCCCTTTTTTGAAGCCCTTCTTTATCTCTCTTCCTTCCACCTGTCTGTCTGCCCTTTGTTCTTCTCATGTACTCCGTCATGCCTAGAATCTGTGAGAGCACAAACATGATGCTGAGGACAGCCCTTCCCTCGGTTCTGGTCCGCGTGAAGTGGTGGAGCGTCCTCAGCGCTCTCGGTCTCGCCCCACGACGCTCACGCCTGATGGTTCACACTGTAGTCTTTACTGAATACAGCCCACCGTGCTGGCCCTGCCCCTGCTAGAGGGTTCACTTTTACCTCTGGCCATCAGCCATCATTTCCCTTCCTGTAACAGAAGAGAGAGACTTGGGGGAAAGAAAAAGTGCAAAGCTTACAGCTCCAGACTGGTGCCTGGAACAAGACTGTTAGGCAAGAGTGACTTAGGAAAGGAACATCTAGCTGGATTGACCCAGAAGAACGCCAGACCCCGCTGGCTTCAGGGTTCTGTAACCCTTGCTTCGCTCCTATTTTCCAGGCCAGCTATCCAAGTGCAGATTTAGATAGTGGCCAAGAGATGGGTCTCTCGCGTGGCTCCCAGGGCTTCCCTCCTGAACTCGGGTGCCCAGAGCTTGCATGAGACCTGCTGAGGGGCGTCTGGAGCACCCTCCCTGCTGTAGCTGGGCTTCTGCTTTTGCTTTTGTTTTAGCCTAAAATTGGAAGGTTTTTTATTTTTTTGGAATGGCTGAAAATATACTTATGTCCTAAACCTTGCAACCTTAGGGCTTCTATCTTGAAATAAATACAAGACATGGTGGTTTCTCTTTGCACTTTTAGTCTGGTGTCCACCATCCTCCACACCCCATGCTTTGTGCTTCCCCTTCTTTCTGCTTGCATGCAGTGGCCCATGCTGAAATCACACCTAAAACCTGTCTGTTGGTCTGTGTAGAAATCTCCCAAGGTGGAAGAGGAGGAGGAGGAGGAGACAGAGAAGCAGCCAGATCCACTTCATCAGATCATCCTCCATTTCAGCCGCAACGCTCTCACCGAGAGGAGGTCAGAGTCACCCGCGCCCACTTCTCCCCAGCCCTGGGCACAGTGACTGTCCTCTCACCCAGCGTGGTGTGCGGAGTGGGGGTGCCAGATTTGAGTAGCCCTCCTTGGGCTTGAGGCCCTATTATCAGCCATCAAGAAACAACTAGGGTGAACCTCCCTGGAGGCATAGAGGTAGTCTTAGCGCTGTCAGTGCGGAGGCCTGAGTATGCTCCCCGGCCAGGGGGGCCCCACATGGCGCAGCAGACCTCTCCTGCCTCGCCCGCTGCTCCCCTCAGCAGTGTGTTTCAGTCAATTTGCCTCTTCTGTTTCCTGGTGGTGCAGCGGGTTGAGCACCGCCTGTGAAGCATCCACGACACAGCAGTGCAAATTCGATCCCCGGCCAGGGAGGGACCCACATGGCGCAGCAGACCTCTCCTGCCTTGCCCACTGCTCCCCTCAGCAATGTATTTCAGTAGCTCTGCCTGCTCTGATCCCCACTCTGTCTCTGGTGAATCCTCTTCCCCCACCCCAGTTCTTGTATGCATAAATAAATACATCTTTTTAAAAAAAATAAAAAGAAGAAGTAGTCAGGCCTCTGGTGGCCTAAGGGTTAACTTTCAGCACTATCACTGCTACAGCCCGAGTTCGATCCCCGGCCAGGATGCTGACATACACATGGCGCAGCAGACCTATCCTGTCTTGCCCGCTACTCCCCTCAGCAGTGTATTTCAGTAACTCCACCTGCTCTGGTCCCCACTCTGTCTCTGGTGGATCTTCTCACCCCCTCCCCGCATCTTTGACCTACACCCCAGTTCTTCCATGCAAAAATAAAAAGTCTTTTAAAAAGAAAGACACTAGGGAAACTACATAAACCACAGCCCTCTCGTCCTGATTTAACCCGAGACTGTAACTTTCATCCCTGGACTCCCATGGCAAATCAGTACATGTTCAGATTTTCAAAGTGAATTCTAGTGTTGAGAGCATTTTTTTTTTAACTCAGTAGTATATAGAATTTAAGGTGTACGTGACTCTTGGTCTTTTCTGTTGGATATAAAAACCGTCTGCTAAATATTCCTCTGTTCTTTCCAGCAAATTGGAAGACGACCCTTTGTACACCTCCTACTCCAGCGTGATGGCCAAGGTACATGTGGGGTTTCTGCCCACTGTTTCGGTCTTTGGTGTCCCCCAACCTCTTCGGGCCCGCAGGACCTGTCCCACTGAGCACAGGCCTGGGGCGCAGTCACGACCGGGCTCCAGGCCTCACCCAGTTCATGGGCCATGGGGGACACCAGTCAACCGCTCTGCCATCCTCCGGGGGGAGCTGGGTGCATGTGGTTAGGTCCGTGAGGCAGCTCTGCACCAGCTAGACGGGGCTTAGGTACAGACTATCGTTGAGTTTTTGAGACTCAGAACATGTCCGACAGTCCAGGCACTTCTGCAGCAAAGGAAGAGCTGTACTTTCAGGAGCAGGGTCGTAAACAGAAGCAAGATTCTAGTGTTCTGGGAGAGGCAGCATGACCTGAGGTCTGTTTCAATGTCACATACAGGGATGGGACCTCTGGAGTGCTGAGTGGATAGCAGCTGCTCTGCAAACAGGAGACTCGTGTCAGGCCAAAAAGGGGGTGTCCTGGGGTAGAGGACGATGACCTCAGGGTCACTATGGGAAGTGGGCACTGTGGGATTCACAACCCGGGGTCTCTAGTCTCCTCACTGTGCCTCTGGGTCTTGATAAGAAAGGGACGCCTGCACACCTGTTCCTCCATTTGCACTGGAGCGGTACTAAGTAGGGGAGTTCAGGTGCACGGTTAAGCCAGGTACGTGCCCGCTGAGTGTGTGATCTCGGTGTTCCCATTTCTGAACCCCCTGATGACCGCAGAGATGGCATTTAGAGAGCGTGTCCCTGCGGTGTTCAAAAGGTTCTGGTTTTGCAGAGTGCAAAGGTCCTGAGATGCCTGTGAATTACACCCTGTCCCCTGCCCCCGCCCAGTAGAGCAGGTTGTATGTCTTAGGCTCACTTAATTCGACTGTGTTCTTCCCCCTTCCTCGCCCATTCCAGAGCTGCCAGGGTGGGGAGGACGAAGAGGAGGAGGAAGACAAGGAGAAAACATTTGAAGTAAGTTCTCACTAAGATCGAAGCCAAGCCTCCTGGACAGCACGTGGGACCTGCGGGGCCCCGGGGCTCACCCAGCACATGGCGTCGGTGGCAGATACACAGGTGTGCCCAGAGGACGCACACGCACTGTCGGTGGTGCCACGTCTGTCGCCTGTCTGTCTGCCTGACAAAAGGTAGCGCGCATTCAGTCAGCAAACCACCCCTCTGTTTGCTCTCCTGGGAAATTTTCTGTTCCCACTCGAGTGTGGTATAGCCGTTGCCATAAAATTAAATTCAAATGTCCAAAAATGAAAACTCAGAGCAATAAAGACATCAGGATGTCTGTGGCACTGCTCTCTGTGACGTAACTAGTAGTGATTTTGAGGCACTGGAGGGCCCTGAATTTCCCAGGATTAAGCTATATTAGCTTGGACGCTTTAGGAAAAGCAAATGAATATGTCATCGTTCCGGAGAGCCTTGTCTAGTATTCCCTCTCTGGTGAAGTCTCGGTAAGGCGTGTCCTGAGAGTGCAGACACAGGGGTGTCTCCTACCTGAGACAGGCACACCCCAGGGGGCCCTGCAGATTTCTGTGTGACAGAGCATTGGGAACAGTCTGGAGTCCCGTCCTGTAATTCCAGTATCAAAGGGGAATGAACTGTTTCCTGTCAGTAGAAAATGTGGGAAATTCATCATCAAAGATGACTGAATTTGTGGGTAGCCCACTTTGGAGAGCTGGGCAGCACCTGAAAATAAACTGCTTCATCCCAAAGTGTGTGTATCACCTTCCTTAGGCAAGTAAAGGTTCGCTCACCTCCTCTCAAAACAGTCCATTCCCTGGGGGTGAGCAGTCCTTCCCTGTGTTCTCACGTGTTTGTTTCCAGGAGAAAGAAATGGAAAAGCAGAAAACTCTCTATCAGCAAGCTCGGCTGCATGAGCGCGGAGCAGCCGAGATGGTCCTGCAGATGATCAGCGCCAGCAAAGGTGATTTCCACATCTGGATGGGCCCTGTGACAACCACAGAGATGTCCCACTATGACAGGAAGTCACTATGAAGGAGTCCCGAGAAAGGTCAGAGGGCATGATGTACCTTCTGTTGCCTTGGTAATTGAATTGAATCTCCACTGTGGCAGGTGAGATGAACCCCATGGTGGTTGAGACTCTGAAGCTGGGGATCGCCATTCTGAATGGGGGTAACGCCGGCGTACAACAGGTAATGGGGACTGGCAGGAGGCAGTCAGACTTCCAGGGTGTTCCCCAAGCACAGCTGACGTGCTTTAGGGAGTGAGTGTTGGTCTACTATAGAGGGGGTCACCCACAAGCACCTTTGCTGGCATTTGTCCAGTTATAGCCAAGTAGCCGGGAACACAGATAAAACCGGGGCTGCCTCATGGACGGAGCTAGAAGGGATTATGCTCAGTGAAGTAAGTCAGAAGGAAAGGGAAAAATATCAGATAGTTTCACTTATAGGAGGAACGTAAGGGAACCAAATAAGGGCCCAGCAGGAGAAAATAATAATTATAATAAAAAAATTAACAGGCAACTTTTAATCAAACACTCTGCAGGGGAGGGGGTGGGAGAAGGATCAAAACGGGAGGGAATGTGTTCTTATGCTAGGGACTATGGTGAGGGGGCACGGGTGAAATAGTGGTGAGAATTCTATGGGTACTACACCCTAAGGAGAGAAAGTATGCATGTACAAAAAGGAAAAATGATGTAAAATATATATAAAATTTTTAAAAAAACAGCACTTCAATTCTACAGACAAGTGTATACCTCACAAAGAGGGTTTACCCAGAGTGAACAAAAAGCATTTCCAAGGAGGGGGGTGCCCTATGGACTGGGGTGACAAATTATAGGTGTTTGGATGATGGGGGTAGAGTAGTGACCTACATCTGAAGAGCTGTGAACATATATATCCCAAAGCATAGTAAAGCAAAAGGCTCTCAATTAAAAAACAAAATACAATTAAAATGGCAAAAACTTTCTTTTTCATCATTACATAATTTTCTTCAGAAATGCAGTCTAGGGGAAGTTTTCTCAGCCTTAGGTTTTTATTTCAAGCCCTTCGCTACGAGACAGGAGCCAGATCACTTAAGATTTGGATTTGTAACTGCACACACCTGTTATTCATTCCTTTGTTCATTCATTCATCGGCCGTTAATAATCGCCGAGCATGCGCCAGGCCAGGCTCCGTTCTAGGGATGGGAGGGGGCAGTGGCGAACAGTGCCGATGAACACCCCTGCCTTCCTGCAGTTCATTTTATTTTATTTTTTTTTTAAAGATTTATTTATTTATGCGTACAAGCACTGGGGTACAGGTGTGGGGGTGGTGAGAGGATTCACCACAGACAGAGCGGGGAGCAGAACAGGCAGATCAACGGAAGTACACTGCTGAGGGGAGCAGCGGGCACAGCA
>JAGFMF010011739.1:2656290-2746476 GCA_019455555.1 Galemys pyrenaicus | reverse complement strand
CCTCCCTGGCCGGCAGCAGGGATCGAACTCGTGCTGCAGTGGCTGCGGTTTGCTTCATAGTGTGTTGCTTAACCCACTGCGCCACCGGGGAGGCCCCTGCAGTTCATTTTAATAAGCACCCACGAGAAACACAAACAGGACACTGCAGGGAACCTGCGCACAGTATTCACTCAACCCTCTGAATGGGAACCGGCTGTAGAAACAGGAGTGCATAGGTCTCTCCCAAGTGCTTGGAGCGCCAGCTGAAAACATCTGTGCGCGCAGGAAAGTGACATTTCAACAGCTCTTGGCCTTCATGAGGGTTCTATCCCAGGGCCTTTGAGGGTCACTAAGTTCATTACTACCATAGTGCCTAGAGACTATCCCAAACAGATTAAGAACTAACCTTTTCTAAGACACCCCTCACTGTTTTCTTCCATCATCACCCTATGAGTTATCTTGCTGGTAGGACTATTTTTTTCAAACAAAGAAACAATATGTTTATTGTGTCATAACATTTCTTGCTTTCCTAGTAGCAAAGAAAAAGGACATAGAGCCTCCTTGCCAAGGTGACACAGAGCTCTCTGCTAGGCTCTTTACAAGCTACACTCCCAGCTCTGGTGTACCAGACTCATTACATGAACCATTCAGATAACACCTCAGCAACACAAAGTATGACTAGACCACGGTCCTGGTGCCTTTCTCTAAACAGGAGAGAGACTATCTCCCCAGATAGGAAAGCAGAAAAATCTATGAATGTCGAGGGTTTACTATAGCAGAAATACAGGTGGCCTTGATGAAATGTCCACCCTACGAGAATCTGGTTCCATAAGTAGAGGATGGGCTAAGGCACATGGGAGGTTGAAGTCCACAGGCGGTTCCTAGGCCTACTCAGGGTGATAAACCACTGCCCTGGCTTTGACTTAGCAAATCTGCCTCGCTAGGACTGGCCACTCTTAGCTTACAGGGAAGGCAGACATCTCTCATGCCTTTCACTGTTTCCCTTTATGATGTGTGTCCCTTGCAGAAAATGCTAGATTACCTAAAGGAGAAAAAAGATGCTGGATTCTTTCAAAGCCTTTCTGGTCTTATGCAGTCTTGCAGGTAAGTAAAAGATCAACCATAGCATTATGTGTGTGTGTGTGTGTGTATAAAACATATATGTGTGTATATGTATATTTATGTGTGTGTGTTCACTGTTCAGGGAGGGAGTGAGGGGTGGAAAGGGTCACAAAATAACCTAGATTACTATGGAATTATTTCAAAAGGATTCGCTTCAGAAGGCTAAGAGGGTGGCTGTCATTTCTCATCCTTCAGAATTTCATTCAAATAGTATTCAAAGGGGAAAACATTCTCCTTTACACACACAAACACACACACACCCCTACACACCTACCTCTGTTTATGATAGTCAGTCTTACCTCCTTTTTTCATTTTGTTGTTTTCCTCAAAGATGTGTGTTCACATAGAATTGCTCCTGAAACATTTATGTTCATAAAAGTCAAAGCAGGACAGAATGGAAAAAGAGGAATATCCCAACACTGTGTTTTCATTAGCCCCTTCAGACACCTTCATCCTTAACACTCTTCATCCCTAGCAGTTCTTTGAGCTTAAATAAGTATTTGGTGGGTACATATTGTGACAGAGGTACATCTGGACTAGGGAGCACCTTGACATAGCCAAAAAACCCTAAGCATTAATCTTTCTGTTGATATTACCAAATCGTGCACGCCACCTGTCATTTCTGAATCTGACAGATGAACATGTAACCAAAAATCACAAGGTTATCATACCTGCTCTTTTCAAATTTATGTGTACAAGCACTGGGGTACAGGCCAGAGGTGTGTGTGTGGCGGGTGGGGTGAGAGGATCCACCAGAGGCAGAGTGGGGAGCAGAACAGGCAGACTGACTGAAACACACTGCTGAGGGGAGCAGCGGGCGAGGCAGGAGAGGTCCGCCTGCGCCATGTGGGTCCCTTCCCTGGCCGGCAGCAGGGATCAAACTCATGCTGCAGTGGCTGTGGTTTGCTTCATAGTGCGGTGCTTAACCCACTGCGCCACCAGGGAGGGCCCAGAAATTAAACCTTTTGAAGTAGGTATTGGGGATGGAGTTCAAAGTGCCCGTTGCACAGATTGTCTTCTAAATCAGAATTGCTGCTTCAAAGCAGCTGTGGCCAAATGTCCTGTGTCCATATCATTCTTCCTCAAAGCAAAACTAAAATAGAAGGATAACTCTGTTATCGAGCAGACTCTTTTACAGTGGGATCTGAGAAAAACCAAGATGGCAGTTGGAACTTTCATTGCTTTCTCTTTAAAAGTCATCTAAACTGAAGAATGTATGTGACTCCCTAAAAGATGGAGACAGGAGGGGGGATGCAGGGAGGGGCAGGAAATGGCTGTCACACTTTCCCAATATCTCCAAACAGATAATCAGATAATCTCCTTTGCCCCAGGATCAAAGAGGATAAGGTTTTACGTTGTCATAAATGAACTCAGTCATTTGATGCCTTAAGAGCTACAATCTTGTGAGTTCTTGTATTCTTAGTTCTGTGAAACCTTTCAAATTAGAGAAGGAGTTAGAATAGCTAGAATCTGAGAGAAACAGAATGATCCCCATTTGGAAATAATATGATCTAAAAGTTATCAAGTTTTATCATTATCAGGCTTTATGGCCATACTAGGGGCTTCTGGGTATATAGGATTTGGAAGTGGCTATGACAGGGAAGGTTGGGGGAACTGAGGATAAAATTGAAGTTCAGCTAGGAATACCACTGTCTTCAGAAAAATTGAACTCAGCTACTAAAACTACTAACAGCTCCTGAATGATGCAGGAATCCTAGATGGGATGGCCCTTTGAAATCCAGAAGTTTGTGGCTCTCTGTCTGTACTCACCCTAAGCACTAAAACCCATCATTCCTGTGACTCTGAAAATAGGAAATTGTGGGAGATAAACATTCATGCAGTTTAAAGTCAATGTTTTCTTGAGAAATCTTAGGAAACAAATTATTCCTTCTTTATTTGGGGTGTTTTTCTAAACCTTTATTCATACGGAAGGACTCGAATTGGACAATGACAGTCGCCATAAGTGTGGGTGATGTCTCTACATTCCTGTGACAGGTCATGGGCTCTTGGCTCTGTGGACAATGCTTGGCACAAACCCTGGAGCACTAGACTCAGCCACACTGTGATATGTTTCCATTTATGATAGACAAGAACAAGATATTCTTAGTCACTGGCTGCATTGACGTGAGAAATCCACTTCCCCATTGTGTGTAGCCTGAACTCTGTTTTTTTTTTTCATCTCTTACAAGTGTCCTTGACCTGAATGCATTTGAGAGACAGAATAAAGCGGAAGGCCTGGGGATGGTTACTGAAGAAGGAACACGTAAGTAACTCATCTACGAAGGCCGCTTTCTTCCTGATGAAAATATTAACTATTTCAAGCGAGAGCCCCTGCTCACTGCTTATGAACTTTCAAGGACTTGTTCCATTTGAGCAAAATCTTACATCAGTAGCTTTGATAGACTGAAGCAATTTGTTGAGCTGGTTTCAACTAAAGAGAATTTATCGTGGTGTTTATGACTTTCTTAATTTGTATTTTTCTGGTTTTGTTTTTTATCACCAGTCATTGTTCGTGAGCGTGGTAAGTTTGAGTCTCTGGCCTGAGTTGTCTGCCATATGTGTGAATCCCAAGGGATCTCATTTAATTGCCTCAGCACCAACTTACTTTAGGCCTGGTGGTTGCATGTCAAGTTTAAGTCAACAGTGGGTGCTTAATTAAAGAAGTGTCTTCCATCGATAAAGCATGGGTCAGAGACTGTGAACTTTAGTTGTTTTCCTTACAAATGCATCATGGGGCTGAAGGTTTCAGCTTTGTCGGCCACTGTGTTCCCCAGGCTCAGCTCCCATTTGCACGGGTGTCACCTTCCATCCAGCTCCCTTTCCAAACTGGCCTGACAAAAGTTCTTCTGAGCATTTTTGCCCTCATTTGCACTGCAAGGTGTTTTATGTTGAGAGGCAAAGCAAGCGCTCACTAGTCTTCTGTTTTCAAGGTGAAAAAGTACTCCAGAATGATGAGTTTACCCGCGATCTCTTTCGATTCCTACAGTTACTTTGTGAAGGACACAACAGTGGTAAGTGGAACAGATTGATTTGTTCAGAGAAAACAACCTTCAGGTGCACAATGATGGTCCATCTCACAATGTCACATTTCATACAACCAGTTCCTGACTCAAGGACAACAGCTAACCCATGCCTCAATAAGAAGCCCTGCTTAGAAGGACCTTGAAGTTCTCGGCAGATGTTATTCAGTGCCACTCAGGCTAAACTGCTTCCAGAATCTTCAGATGGAGAATCTGAACCCTATATATTCTGTCAGGTCCCTCAGGGCTCTTTCAGTCCAGTATCTGTGTCACCAGGGTGGGATGGCTGAGGGAAGAATTCAATCTGGCAGAACTTGCCAAGACCCAAGCCTTCCGGTGCCCTTGTAAGGCTTTTTGCATAAATTCTCTTCTGAGTTTACCTGAGAGGGCGCATCCAGCTCCTGGGTGTGACAAGGACGGGCTCTGACCCAATCTGTGTTCTTAGACTTTCAGAACTTCCTGCGGACTCAGATGGGCAACACCACCACCGTGAATGTCATCATCAGCACCGTGGACTACCTCCTGCGCCTGCAGGTGAGTACGGAGGGCCGTGCCAGGGGCTTATCACACACTTTCAGGAGCCAAAGGTGGCTGAACAGGACCCACCTCAGTGCCCATATGGAAGGTGTTCCGCCAGTGTGTATGTGTACACCGTATGTATGTGTACACTGTGTGTGTACAGTGTGTATGTGTACACTGTATGTGTGTACACTGTGTGTGTACAGTGTGTATGTGTACACTGTATGTGTGTACACTGTGTGTACAGTGTGTATGTGTACACTGTATGTGTGTGTACATTGTGTGTGTACAGTGTGTATGTGTACACCATATGTATGTGTACACTGTGTGTGTACAGTGTGTATGTGTACACTGTATGTATGTGTACACTGTGTGTGTACAGTGTGTATGTGTACACTGTATGTGTGTGTACACTGTGTGTGTACAGTGTGTATGTGTACACTGTATGTGTGTGTACACTGTGTGTGTACAGTGTGTATGTGTACACTGTATGTATGTGTACACTGTGTATGTGTACACTGTATGTGTGTACACTGTGTGTGTACAGTGTGTATGTGTACACTGTGTGTGTACACTGTGTGTGTACAGTGCGTATGTGTACACTGTGTATATGTGTACACTGTGTATATGTGTACACACTGTCGAGAGGCCAAAGTGAAGAGCGAAGTGGGGGAGAGATTAAATAACCAATTCCTCTATTACAATATGCTGCTTTACTGTAATTTGCCAGTGAAAATTCAGCCACAGTGGCCCACAATGTAAAACAACTGTGAATGACAACAGCCTTTTCATTGGAAAAAAAAGAGGCACAGGAAATGGTGGGAGTAAGTTTTCAAGTTCTTAGTGAGACAAGCCACTTGGTTTAGTTGTTTGAGGAAAATCCAGATAACGTCGAGAAAATCTATATAAATAATTTCCAAAAGGATTCTCATTGTTTTCATTAAATGTATTTCTTTATACCATTGTTCCTTTTTGTACAGTATTTAATTTCTCCCCTTAGGTGGAGTCCCCGTAGTTTTCCCACTAAAAAATGGGTTCTCTTTGCTAAATCCTTAGCTTGGCTCTGCCAAATACCAGTTTGTGATGTGGAGTGATTGATTGATCTCCCTGTGCTCCAGTTTCTCTGGATGAAATGGGTGGTGCATATCTCATAAGTGGTGGTAAACATGGAGAGGTTTGATATATGTACTGCGCTCAGAATGTGCTGCTTTTATAATGATTATTTGAATGATAATCACTATTATCTGTAACGTGCGCTGTTCATTGTAAATAAATTGTCCTAGATGATAGTCGCCCAGGCCCAGCTGAACATCATCCTCTCTCCTATCTGTACTTTCCTGAAGTGGGGTATCGGTACCGAAAAGATGCTAGGGGTCAGACACCCCTTGCTTCTTCAGAGTCCCAGGCTCCTGTCATAAAGAAGAGGTCACAGCGATGTAGGGTTCTCTTGTGCTCTTCCTGAACATGGGTCTTTCTTCAGTGTCTGAAGTCCGAGAAACACTAAACTCTACTCGTTTGCTCTTAGGAATCAATCAGTGATTTCTACTGGTATTATTCAGGGAAGGACATCATTGATGAATCTGGACAGCACAATTTTTCCAAAGCCCTGGCAGTCACCAAGCAGATTTTCAATTCTCTTACAGAATACATCCAGGTATGTGCTACAGAGTGCATGCTTGAAGACAGAGAGCGTTTTTGATGTTCCCATATTCTCTGTTCCTGACAAGAATATATGAGTGCGCATTTGGACTGTGCATTCAGCACTAACACTGTCTAATATTTCTTAGAAGGTGCTATTTTTTGAGTAGAAGACCTGGGGTATAGGCCAGAAGTACAGTGTGTGAGAGGATACAGCAGAGAGGATACAGTGGGGAGCAGAACAGGCAGACTTTACTGAAATACACTACTGAGGGGAGCAGCGGGCAAGACAAGAGAGGTCTGCTGCTCTATGTGGGTTAGCTCCCTGGCTGGGAATCGAACTTAGGCCATAGCGGTGATCATGCTCAGGTAAAGAGACTAATTTCTAGGCCATCAGGCAGGCCCCATATATTTCCATGGAGAAAACATGGATGATAAAGCATGGATAAAGCACATTCCATCGGTATTTATTTATAAATAGGAACCGATAGTACCTACACTCTGTGAATAGCTGTAGTTAGTGGTCCCCCACTGTGACCTGTTCATGATATATTCACACTTTATTTGCTTTTATGTAGGTACATTTTACTTCCTCTTATAGACTGATAACTTTGCAGAAAGAAAGTTTCTTAGTCATTTTTAAATTCTTCCTGGCACATCAGAGGTATTCAGTAAGCTTAGAGAATGAAGTGGGAAAATGACTGACAGAGTGAAGGAGAAAAGGCATAAATGATATTACCTTGAGTCTTGAAATTAAAAACAGAGTTCACAGGATCCTGATTCTCAGGAACTAACTTATGGAAAAGGATACTTCAGAAGTACATACGCAACACACAACAATGGGTAGTCAAATCTGCAAGTGAATTTCAGGTTAAATATCTAGACCTTGGGCCATCCATTGTTCATAAGTTCCTGTGTTCATTCCCTGCAGTGGTTTAACTACTGTGAAAAGAAGTAGATGTATTCAGTTTTCCTTTTGATTAACTTATTTATGCATATTTTATATCATTGTTCATTTTTGTTCAATGTTTGCTTTCTCCTCTCAGGTGTAGCCCCATTATATTCCCACCACCAGTTCACCTGTGAACCATATGCTCATGCAACTGGCACCCTTAGACCATACTTGCTTATTAAAATAAGCATAAAATTGATGCTGTTAATTTGAAAGGGAAAGATCGAGCTTTGTCACTCAAAAGATTATTAAAACATGGATAAAGCTAGGAGCAGGTGACTGGTCTGGAGCAATCCTATGAAGATCACTGAACAAATTTGATAAGCATCTGATTAGGTTTCTGCAAAACACACCTTAATCTTCAGAATTTCCTGTGGAGCACTCTTAAACCAAAAGTCAAGCAGAAGCTTATTTTTGGTGATTGATTGTTTCAACAACAGATTTTGTTCTCAGAAGGATTTAGAGGTTTCTAGGGATCAGACAGCAGACACTATTTTTCCTCTTCACCTCTACCTGGGGAATTCTCCCCAGGCCTTTTCTAGTTAAGATATCTATTTAAGATAGTATCAGAATTCTTTTTGGAAATTTCTTATTGATTACAGAGTAGAACATCAAAGCCATAGGAAGAGTTAAAGATAAATGTTAGTTCAATAGTGATCTTCAAAAATTGGAAAAGTTATTGACATAGAAAATGCAAACTGGTAATTGTTATTCCTCTGTGTGTGATTTCCAGAAAAGATGGATGGTATCAAGCCTAAAGTTCAGGTTAACAATCAGAACATAATTAACAAGAAAGAAAAAAGTCCTAAGAGTAACTCAACATGAGGAATTTATTCCGACTTTTCCACTGAAGCCAGCCATGTGGCCGGAGCATCGTGCCTGTAGCTCTGTCTGAAGACAGTAGGCTTGGTCTTCAGCACGTGCTCCACAGAGGCCTTGTGTGCCTCAGGTCCTCTCTCGGACCAAAGTGTGGGTGAAAATGGACTGGAGCGCCCTTTAATCCTGTTTGAACCAGAGCACTTCATGGTTTGAAAAAATGTTCTTCAGTACAAGGTTTTATCTGAAGAATGCATCTAGCTAAAAGAAAATCTTGGAAAATCGGCAGATTGAAATCTTTGGTGGTTTTTCCTAGACTTTGAGTTCTAAGATTGGAGGTGGGGGAACTAACATCCCAGGAAAATATGTGACTTTTGGAAGGAGCTATCTGCTTCTCTCAGCAGGTGTCAGACGTCCTTCCTGGGGCAGGTGTTAGATCAGCTCATGGTGTGTTCTGAAATAAGGATGTCCTCCTGTCCGTAGGGCCCTTGCATTGGAAACCAGCAGAGCCTGGCTCACAGCAGGCTGTGGGACGCAGTGGTCGGCTTCCTCCATGTCTTTGCTAACATGCAGATGAAACTCTCTCAGGTACTGTGGCCCGTTCCCCAACATGTCGTTGGTGTGAAATGCTCAGTCAGTCCCCATGCCTTGGTATACCCATTATGGATGTGACTGCTTGATCAAATGGCTGGAACAGTTGTGAGGATGCAGTCTCATTTGTACCCCAGAGGGCCTACATGGGGGACAAGACTGAATGGCTCCAGGGGTCCCAGAAAGGCTTTTGCATGGATGCAGCTTCCTCCCTTGTGTCCTACCAACCTATCCTTGTCATAATCGCCTCAACACTCGCTTGTGGTGGTGTTACTCCACCTTGCTTTCTTGTCACTGTTCTATCTGTCTTAAACATTGTCTATAGCCCTGATGTGTGCGATGTCTGCATGTCTCTGTAACCCACGTGTCCTTTCTCACACCTTTGCTTCCTCCCTCTCCTCGACTCTGCCTTTCCTTCTCACTCCCCATCTCTCTGGCAAGATGAATCGGAATTGCTCAGAGCACTTATTACGAACAAATAAATGCAGCGTATGGTAGTCGATTGCCTCTCTCCATGGCAACACATGGGGGAGAACTACAGGATGTGTTTCAGACTGACGAAGAGTAACATTTGCAGCATTAATTTAAATAATGTGTATCTAAAATTTTCAAGGCTGTCACATCTGCCTCCTCTCTTCTGGAATGTGCTATTGAACCCTTTCATCTTTTCCCCTTTTGACTCTGGCCTAATGAGAGAGAGGGCTGCTAATTTGGCAGGAACACGTCGACTCCTCTGTCAGCCCAGCAGGCAGCGTAGCCCAGAGGCCCTGGAGACCAGAGCCTCGCCCTGCCACTTTCTCACTGGTGACTTTCAGGAAGTCACTCCCCCTTTCTGGTTCTGGGTTTCATCATCGGTAAAATACTGGATGTTAGAGAAGATGATCTCTGAGGTCTCTTCCAGCCCTAATAGTCTAACTACTGTGATATTTTGTGTACAGCTATGACACAAACCAGAGGTGAGGAAAACCCCTCTGAAATCTGAAGGGCTACACAAAGAATGACATTTGTAAGAGAGTGTCAAAGCGTGGGCCGCAGTGCATTTTTCTTACTCGCACCCTTATACCGCCCACCTGTTTCCCTTCCTGGATGCAGGTACAAAGCACAGAGCTCACTTGGCAGTGCCCGACTGCAATACTGAAATTGAAACCAAACAGACTAGCATCAAAACCATCCGGAGGAAATAGCCTCTGTTATGTAACATTTTAAGGGACCAGTGGCACCCCAATCACCACCAATTAGAATCAGGAGAACTTAGATTAATCCAGAAAGAAAGGAGAACCCGCTCGGTGATTATAACCCTAACAGCTTCATTGGCTTGCTATTAGTATTCCCCCAAAAGCTCACTGGTGATGCTCCAGTATAAAGCAGGACAACATAAACTGCTCAAGATACCTAACAGCTCTGTGGTGGGTTGGGCTGTTCAGTAGCTTTGGCCAACAGCCGGTGGATCTGCCACATTGCTCCAATGAAAGGAAACTGTGAAGGAGCCATGTGGATGAGTCTGCTGCCGTGAGCCCCCTATGCCGCCAGCAGCGGATGGGACACCTGCATCCCCAGTGAGAAGGGAGCTCATTCCGGAGACTGATGCAGCCTTCGCCTAACCTTTCCAGAGCAGGCTCTTCTTGCTCACTGCCCTGTACTTTGCTGAGGTGTCAGATAGCTCAGGGGTATCTCCTGTTTCTGTTCTAGGATTCCAGTCAGATCGAGCTGCTGAAGGAACTCTTGGATCTCCTTCAGGACATGGTGGTGATGCTTCTGTCCCTCCTGGAAGGTTGGGCTGTTTGGTATAACTAGGCATTCACACAACTGTAATTGGTCCAAGCACTAACCATGCTAATCATGCAGATTATCCTTCTGGCAGGTCATTGCTACCATATGACATTGGTTAGAAAAACAAATTTTTAGAAACAAACAAAAAAAAAAATGAGTGAGGGGCACACGGTCTGATGGACAAAGCCTGAAACCAACTCATTTTATATTAATAGGAAAGCCAGAATGAACTGGGGAAAACCTCTAAGCTTTGCTCTTCCCTATCCTCTCCCTCTCCCCATTGCTTTTCAATACATCTGGCTGCCAGTGTGTATGCCAGCCATCCAGTTGGGCACCCTCTAGGTCTAAGGGGTAAGAGGGGCACCACTTATCCCTATGTGTCCCCAAGAATCTGATAATGAAACTACTTCCCAGGCCCCAGGCCAGATAAAAGGCGCTGGTGTGGTCAATCTCCTTCTTCCCTTTGTTTCTTTCCCCCTTGGCTCCTAGTGGTGTAGTCTTTATGGCTTGCTGCTCCCTCCTAGCCATTTCCAAAGCATCACGGTCAGAGAGAAATGACGGATTTGGCATACAGGTCTTCTGAAAATAGCTACCTGACCAGTTACATGATGGCTTGGGTTTATTTATTATATTCGTATGTCTTTTTTGAACCTGCCTCACAGGAAATGTGGTAAATGGAACTATTGGCAAGCAGATGGTTGACACACTGGTAGAGTCATCTACCAATGTAGAAATGATCTTGAAATTCTTTGACATGTTCTTGAAACTTAAAGACTTAACCAGCTCAGACACCTTCAAAGAATATGATCCAGACGGTAAAGGAATTATCTCCAAAAAAGAATTCCAGAAGGCCATGGAAGGGCAAAAACAGTACATACAGTCAGAGATTGATTTTCTCCTCTCGTGTGCGGAAGCTGATGAGAACGACATGTTTAATTACGTTGATTTTGTAGACCGGTTCCATGAGCCAGCCAAGGACATAGGGTTTAATGTGGCAGTGTTGTTGACAAATCTTTCTGAACATATGCCGAATGATTCTCGCCTTAAGTGTCTGCTGGACCCGGCAGAAAGTGTGCTCAATTACTTTGAACCATACCTAGGACGCATTGAGATCATGGGCGGGGCCAAGAAAATTGAACGTGTTTATTTCGAGATCAGTGAATCCAGCCGAACTCAATGGGAGAAGCCCCAGGTGAAGGAATCGAAGAGACAGTTCATCTTCGATGTTGTCAATGAAGGTGGAGAGCAAGAAAAGATGGAACTGTTTGTGAACTTCTGCGAGGACACCATCTTTGAAATGCAGCTCGCATCTCAGATCTCTGAATCTGATTCAGCCGACAGGCCAGAAGAGGAGGAAGAGGAGGAAGATGAAGACTCTTCTTACACACTAGAAATTGAGGGTGAAGAGGAGGAAGACACAGCTTTTGAGCCGGTCTCTGCATTTGCCATGGCCTGTGCCTCCATGAAGAGAAATGTTGCCAACTTTCTAAAGAAGGCAACCCTGAAGAATCTCAGGAAGCAGTACAGGAAGGTGAAAAAGATGACTGTGAAGGAGCTGGTGAAGGTGTTTTTCTCTTTCTTCTGGATGTTGTTCGTGGGGCTATTCCAGTTATTCTTCACCATCTTGGGAGGAGTCTTTCAGATCCTCTGGAGCACAGTGTTTGGAGGGGGCCTAGTCGAAGGGGCAAAGAACATCAGGGTGACCAAGATTCTGGGTGACATGCCTGACCCAACCCAGTTTGGTATCCATGAGGATGCAATGGAGGCTGAGAGGGCAGAAGTGACTGAGCCAGGTATCACAACGGAACTAGTACACTTCGTAAAGGGTGAGAAGGGAGATGCAGATGTTATGTCAGATCTCTTTGGATTGCACTCAAAGAAGGAAGGTGGCGTAAAACATGGGCCCGAAGTGGGTTTGGGTGACCTCTCAGAGATTATTGGCAAGGACGAACCCCCTACACTAGAGAGTACGGTACAGAAGAAAAGGAAAGCACAGGTAAGCATGATTTACTTCTTCTGTCTTTAACCCTTAAAAAGGACTTGCCACTGTATCTTGCAGTGTGTGCTGAAATCAGGTCTCTAGGACTCAGTAGTGTGGTAGATACCAGCTCTCCTAAGAGTTCCTCGATCCTGCAATTCCATCCAATTCTGTCGCGTCTAGGGAAGATAGCCACTTAGAGAGTTGTCTCGGTGTCGAATTGCCAAGTGGGTTCCCGTGTGCACTGTGGGGTTCAAACACGGTGGTCTGTGGCCCTCACCTTGCCTTGCCACCTTCATTACGAGGCTAGTTATGGAGCAGATTCATTCCGTGAACTGAAAGCACAGAAGACCAAGTATGACATGTGAGGGCTTGTGGCCCAGGAGAGGAAAATGGCCAGAGAAAAGGCCCATCCCTGTGAGCTCATCTATCTGTGGGAACCCTAACTGACTGTTATTTTTGTCTAGGCAGCAGAGATGAAAGCAGCACATGAAGCCGAAGGAAGAGTGGAGTCTGAGAAGGCAGAGTAAGTTCTTGGTTACATCAGCTACTCTCATCGCCATGGTGGCTAGTTCATCGCACCTACCATCCCGTGTAAACAGAAAACCTGGTTTCTGTTACTAGAAGAAATAGATATTGTACAAGACCCGGATACGTTTTTTGTTTTTGTTTTTGACCCTGGCTATCCAATAAACACATTCTTGTGAATCCAAGGTCAGAGTTTTACCACTTGGCTAAGCAGATAATCAAACACACCCACACTTAGCAACTTTGTATGATGAGGATGATGAGTCTAATTAATGCATATGTACTATATGCCAAGCCCCATGCTATGCTTTTATATCTCATGTACTTCCTCCCACATGCTTACAAGAATAGGTACTATACTTGAGTCCCGCAGAAGCTTAAAAAATGAAGTACAACTTTTCTAGAGGAAAAATGTTACCAAGCCTACTTCCAGAAGACTAGAAATTTGCATACTGACATATACCTGTGCCCGTGACTCATCAGCGGTCACACCCCTCATAAATACAAAGCCGACATCCAGGCTGTTCGGGTGCTAAATCCCCGAGGTACCCACCTTCAAGAAATACGTGCATCTCCTGCCCTCCTCAGCCCAGACTTCTTTTTAAGTTAGTCTGGGCCAGACCCTCCCTGCCCTCCTGTGCTGAGTGGGTCTCTCTCTCTGCAGCATGGAAGATGGGGAGAAGGAGGATAGAGCCAAAGAGGAAGAGCAAGCAGAAGCTCTGTGGACAGATACAACAAAAAAGAAGAAGCGACGGCATGGCCAGAAAATTGAGAAGCCTGAAGCCTTCATGGCCAATTTCTTTAAAGGACTGGAAATCTATCAGACCAAGTTACTGGTGAGTGCTCGGACCCTGTGCCCTCTCTGAGTGCAGGCCTTGGGCCTGGCAGACCTCAGAGGAGTGGCGAGTGAGTGTTTCACCATGCTGTTATTTATGCTTCGTCCTCCTTCTCATTTCTCTTTTCCTCTGCTTGTTTATCTCTCTGTTCCTTTTGTGCTGGAGGAAATAAAAGGTAATAACCTGGAAAAAGTCAAGCACTCCTGTTCTTCTGCCCAGGCCCCTGGCCTATCCTCTCTCCAAAAAAAGCAGGAACTGCTCTTTCTAGCTGGCTCTTTATATGCATGATGTAGAGACTCAGCACAACCTGGCTGCAAAGCTCAGAGGTAGTTTGATCACTTGGGGCGCAGGGAGAGTATTCCTTTATTAGCCAAGGTTCCCACACTGGTACCAAAGCTGTTTTACTGCACCGCCACTCAGCCCTCAGCACAGCTTGTAGTGTTCTTTCCCTGATAAATTACCCACCGAGGACCAGTTGCCAGTAGCTAGGCCCATACCTTCCCCAGCCCCACTGCTGAGAGAGGTTGACAGTGTTCCCCAAGCAGCTGCCATTCAACTCCGGACCGCGAGCGCTGACTGTTCTGGGGAGGATGAGAATGAGCATGGGCGCCCGCTGAGACGGGGCAGCAGAAGCTCCTGGGCCAGGGCTCACCACGGGCCTCTAGGCCCACAGTCAGCCCGCACCCAGGGCGGGAGTTTCAGCGTCAGTTGTGGGCCTACTCAACTACAAATGACCACGCAGACTGCTTACGTGTGCACGTGCACGCAGACACACACGCAGAGCACTTCCGTAGCAGCTTGTCAGTCTCTGCCAGCAGCGTGTTCAGCACTTGGCTCCCTGTGTGCTAAGTCAGAACTGGGGAGCTTTGAGCAGCATTCTAAGCAATTTATTAAAACTGATCTTTTCAGATTCCCCCAGATTCGTCTTGAGGCCAGGGAGAGTGTTTGCTGGACAGTACCTTGTACTCGGAAAAAGAACTGTCTGAACTTCCAGTAAGAAAAGATCCGAGTGAGAGAGGGCGGTTCTCTTTGCCCTCCAGAGCTCTTCTACTTCTGTCTGTCCTTCTCTTTTCAGCATTACCTGGCCAGGAATTTCTACAACCTGAGGTTCCTTGCTCTGTTTGTAGCCTTCGCTATCAACTTCATCCTGCTCTTTTACAAGGTGATGACTCATTCAGGGGCTATTTGCTAACTCTTAGACGTTTAAAACTGTAACACGTTATGCTCTGGATTTGAGCAGAAATTCTGACACCTAATAAAAACGCTGTCGTTAGCAGGGGAAGAATGGGGAGACTGCCTGCGAGGGAAGCCAGTCAGGGCACTATTTCAATCGTTCAGGTTGGCTCTAGTCAATACTTAGAGATAGTGTAGATTCTTGTGTGCTACCCTGTGTTCTGGGAACTATTAAGCATTTCAAATGAATAATAGAGTTCTCTCCTTAAGGAATAATGTAGCAGGGCCATCATATTTGGCTCATATATTACAACCAAAATGAAGGAAGATTTAACAGGACTGGTTTCTGGAAATCAGAAGAGAGGGACTGATCAAAACAATGGGAGATTTTGAACTTTCGTAAGTGGGTCTTGTACACTGTAGGCACATAGTAAATGCCAGTGGAGCGAATTAATGAATGGTAGGTTCTGGATTCTTGACATAGTCCTTAACTGGCTGTTCTATCACTTGCCTCTCTCCCTTCCTATTTAAAGCCACCAATCTAACCTTTTTTAAGATTTTTTTTATGCATGTCAACCTTCCACCCAACTAATGGCATTGTATTACTCACAGAAGGAAAATGGGGGTGGGGGGAGGTCTTTATTGTGTGGCAAAGCTTGCATTTAATGCTGCTAAGTTTGGGATGATTGCAGACAACATCCAATAGCCAGCAGACAGTTGGAGCTGCAGGATCAGCCTGGAAAGTTTTGATTTGGGAGTCATGTGTGTAAGGACGGCAGCTCAGAAAGAATGAATGTGTGTATGTGCGCACACGCGCGTGTGCTCACAGTGCATGGGGGTACCTGCACATGCGTGTGGCACACCTTCTCCCAGACCACAACACTGCAGATTCCCTCCAGTAGCATAGGGAGTATAGCATCTCTGCCAAAACTTCCCTCATTTTGATTTTTTGGAGTTATTTCTGTTTTATCTCTTATAAATCATGTTTGCATTTATTGGAGAGACCAGGGACTCTTAGCAATAAGTTACCCCAAAACTTCATTTATTCAGCAAGTCATGCCAATTCACGGTCCACATAGCATATGCCAGCAGCTTAAGACATGTGGGGAGAGCCCAGTGGCGGAGGCGCCTTCTGCCGTCTTCAGAGAGTTTGTGTCTTGGACCAGGTCACTGAAGAGCCTTTAGAAGAAGAGACAGAGGACGTTGCAAACCTGTGGAATTCCTTTAATGATGAGGAAGAGGAAGAGGCCATGGTGTTCTTCGTCCTGCAGGAGAGCACTGGCTACATGGCGCCGACCTTGCGGGCCCTGGCCATCATCCACACAGTCATCTCTTTAGTCTGTGTGGTGGGCTATTACTGCCTGAAGGTGAGTAGCTGGTCACGGAGTTGAACCAACTCCTTGAGAAAGAAACATGTTTAGAACCTAGCCAACCCTTTGTTTGCTAGGACAGAGCAGCGGACAGGGCCTCACCTGGGAGCTGATTAGAACCACAGAATCTTGACCCATCTTGGCCTTTTAAATCAGATCCCCACTGTGGCCTGCTCCCCAGGTGACCCGCAGTCACACTCCGGTGACGTGCTCCAGGTCTTGCTCTAGGAGTCCCACCTCATAAATCGCGTATGGCCTTAGTAATGAGAGGGTCTTCTGATCTATTGAATCTGTGTTGAAATTTTTATAAAGATGTGTTTCACCTTGCAAAAATAACGGATTTTAACTATTCGTGGTATCAGAAGAAAACCTGAAGTGCTGTTTCAATTACCTATTATAGCATCAGCAATCTTCTGAGGGTTCGAATGTGCTAGACTGTCCGAGATCGTGCACTCATGGCTGGCATGTTGACAAGGCAGCAGCTGGGTCCTTCTCTTATTCTCATTCTCTCCATCTCCCTTTTCCTCCTCCTTCCTCCCCCCCAAACACACACACACACACACACGCACACTCACTCACACACGGCATCTCCCATTCCATGTGGCCTCTCTACATAGTCTCTCCAGTAGGTACAGGACTTCCTGCATGTCGTGGCTGGGCGTATCCAGAAAGAGCACGGAAGTGCACGCTGCTGGCAGCCTGTCTTAAAGCTTAGACCTAGAACTGGCAGTGTCATTTCTACAGCATTCTGCTGTTTCAAGCAAGTCACTGCTGCACAGGGGGCTGCATGAGGGCACGGATCCTAGGAGGCGTGGCCCTTGGAGGCCACGTTCAGCTACTACTATCGGGACATCCATCTCCAGCCATTCTGTTTTGGTGTTCTACGCCCAGCTGTTTCCACTCTACCATAATTTCTTTTTTCCATTATATTTTTCCCTCTCAAGCAGAGTCTACTTGGTCGTACACTAAGCCAACCTCTCCCTGGGAAGAGCCCAGAAAATAGATTTCTGTCTTTCCGCCACGTCTCCCATGAACAAAGTCCAGCGATGCTGCTGAACATACCATGTTCCCCGAAACACACTCAGGACTCCATCATGATAAGGAGAGAGCAGATTCTGGAGCAGGCTGCCTGGGTTGAACTCACAGCTCTGCCATGTGTAACCTCCCCAGTTCTTGTTTTCTCATCTGTAAAAAACAGTAATATAACAATACCACCAGCCCCTAAAAGTTGCTGGAAATTTTAATTAAGATGTGTAGAAGTTCCCAGAACATCAGCGGCAGTAAGCACTAGAGTAGCTGACAGTTACTGTTCGCTCCTTCACTATCCTCAAATTCAGCCTGTTGGGTGGGGTATAGATAGTGACACACCAAACCAGAGAGAGACACTGTCTAGGGAATAAAATCGTGGAAGTTCTACTTACAAAGGAATACTCTCCTCAGAGAGTAAGTGTCGAAATACTTCAAATCCCAGAGATCAGCTCTAAAATGGGATACTTTTATTATTCAGAGTCCTTTCAAAACACAGCAGACATTAGCTAGGGAAGTTTCAACCTCCCACATCATCCATTAACTAACTAATGGCGTCATTGATTCCTCACAGTGTACCAGGCCAAATGGTCGGTCTTTTATTTTCTCTGTTCCTTCATTGTTTCAAAGCAAAAAGGACTAGAGGTAACTCTTTACAGATCACGTGCTAAGTTCTGTTCTTTGATCTTGGAAATAAAGGCACAGTCTGGGGCTTATGGATAGTATAAGGTCTGAGAGAGTTACTGAAACAGTTTGGAGATGCAGGTTTCAGGGATGATTCCAAGGAACCAGTGCCTTCCCAGCCGAATGGGAACCCCTGGCTCTGTCTGAATGAAGCGCCTTTGGCTATTTTTGTTTTCAGGCAGAGTCTAAAAACTGTCACCAGGACATAACTGCTCTCACTGATTCTGGGTCCAGACACCACGAATGCAAACAAAAGGCCTTCTTGCAGCAAAATGCATAAATTAATGTATTCTAACCAACAGAATAGAGGACAAGGGGGAAGGTGCAGTGGCCAAGTGATGTTGCGGAGATGGAGCTGCAGCTGTAGGCGATGGCAGGGCAGGGCAGAGGCCGTGCTCAGGTCAGGTGCTCTTCCCACTCTATCCCCACCCCGGTGGGCGGGGTGCAGAGGCCATGGTCAGTAGGGTGGCTGCCTTCTACCGCAGCTCCAGCCACAGAAAAGAAGTGAGCCTGGTTCCTTAGAAACACCCCCCCCCCCCCCCNGGCCATGGTCAGTAGGGTGGCTGCCTTCTACCGCAGCTCCAGCCACAGAAAAGAAGTGAGCCTGGTTCCTTAGAAACACCCCCCCCCCCCCCAATGGCCATCCAGCTCTACTCCTAGTTCCTAGCAGCTGCCCTGCTCAGGAAGTCCAGGTCACAGCATGCTGGATGTTGGTATTCCAAGGCACTTGAGGTCTCCCTGGGGTGGAGTTTGTCAGAGTATTCCCTAGCTTGGGGTTTGCTCCTCGCTGTTCTCTGACATTCTGGCTTCTCACTTCCTGGAGCTTCAGTATCTTCTCTGGCTTTACCCATGGTGTTCCTTATTAGAAGTACATGTGTGTCTAGTGATAGTTGGGGCAAGTGGATTATTCTTCTAGCCTTTTCTATGTATCTCTTTGGTTGTAGGTCTTATGTCTGTGCCACTGTATCTAGGGTAGAATTAGAATTACAACTATAAGAGAACAGAGAGTGAGAGCAGGGAACAAATGAGTGTGTTACTGCCCGGCGGGAGCTCTTCTTAGAATCTCTGGAAGAA
The DNA here is from genome assembly GCA_019455555.1 of Galemys pyrenaicus. Lineage (NCBI taxonomy): Eukaryota > Metazoa > Chordata > Mammalia > Eulipotyphla > Talpidae > Galemys > Galemys pyrenaicus. The sequence goes on along the minus strand of JAGFMF010011739.1, from coordinate 2,727,400 downwards.
AACTTCAAAACCTAGACTACATATAGAGCCCAGTAAATTCTTTCGTTCTATGAAACTATGCTTCATTAGCCAAACTCCAAAGCCCTGAGATGAATATGAGCCTAGCCATTGAAGGGGTTGAAAGGTTTCATAGTATTCCTACAGCTCTCTAATCTTTTCTTGACTAGTGTATTGTCCTTTCTAAATCTTACTTCAGCTCCAGCCTCGAGACCTCACACAGTCAACCCTGGGACTCATGCATACAGAGCCCCACTGAGATATATGAAGCAGTCCAATTTGTGTTAGTACCAACTGTTTAACCCAAACCTTAAAGAGTGGGACAAATCAGGTCAGCTTTTGGAGAAGGGGACGTAGTAGCCAAAGAAGTGGGAAGAGATTTATTTGCTTGGAAACCATACCTGGGCACCCTAAGAATCCAGTGCCCTGAAGTTGGCAAGCTAATTTGTGAGACGTGTCTGAGAGGAATGCTTTCATCAGAAAGCCTTCTCGAGTAACCAGTGTCTTTCCATTTCTAGGTCCCCTTGGTGGTATTTAAAAGGGAAAAAGAAATTGCCAGAAAACTGGAATTTGATGGCCTGTACATTACTGAGCAACCATCTGAGGATGACATCAAGGGACAATGGGACCGCTTGGTAATCAACACACCGTAAGTTTCCCCCAAAATTCCCCACCAAAAGGAATCTCTACTGTACACAGAGTAATACCTTCTTCACCAGACTTGGACACCAATTAATATACACCTCCCTTGGGCTTCTGGAGCTTTTCTCCCCTGCCTTTTCAGTAATCGAACCAGTTGCCCCTCAAACACGTATATGGATCTCTATGGGCTAAATGAGGAACAGAGGCTATTATCAGGAAGTGCTGTGTGTGTCTGATGATCCAGACTAGATGATCCAGTACAAGATGATGTAACTAAATTTCCATGTTTCAGTCACACAGTGTGATTCACTGGCCAAGGGTTCAGAGATGGAGCCAATTAGCTTCCTTGCCCAGAGTTACCACGTCAGCACAGCAATCCTGTGACAGCACCGCCTCTAAGGTCTTCTCCTTAAGCAAACAGCCTAGCTGATAATGGAACCGCTCACAGTATAACTGGCCAGACAGTTGCATGAGTACTTAGGACTATCTGGATTGGCTGTCAAGACCAGGAGAGTTGAGCCTGCTTCATGGTGGGCATATGCTGTGTCTACTACTGAGGTGGGGAAGAGAAGCGACTCTAGAGGCAGATTCAAGTCAGCTCTGAAACTCAGTTGTCTGTGAACCAGGCATGGTAATCATACCTTCTAAGCCGCAACTTCCTCTTCAGTAACAGAGAGCTGAGACTGCCAGTGCCTGCAGTCCAGAGGATTAATGAAACCATGTCACATGCCCACCAAAGCACCTGGCACTTGGGAGGCATCAAATTGTCATCCTCTCACTTTTCCAAAAAAAAAAAAAAAAAGCCATCACCACTAGCCAGGGTGATGCTCTAATGGCAGTATATTCACAATTGGGAAAAGGAGAGTTTCAAGGTAAATTAATGTTCTGAAAGAAAAGTGAAAAATAGGACTAGATATGTAAACATACGCATCATAGAAATTTGGTCAGCTTTCTGCAATTATTGAATGTCTCTCTGTGGTGCAAGGTGATGTGGCTTTCTGTCTCTAGAAATTTATTCTAAGACTAACACAAGTACACTAACATGTCCCAACAAGGGTATCTGCAAAATATTTGAAGGGGCTCAATTGTTCATAAGTAGGAAAATGCATAAATAAGTAGATTAGCTGTTTGAAAAGTTTTAGATAAATGAAACTTTCTTTTTTTTCCCCCCCACAATCGTGGCATCATACCACACAGAGGTACATGCTTTAGTTCAAAACATTAACACACAGGTACATGTCCCTATATATGTTGTTCCATTTTAACTATTTTTGAACTTCACATAAATGGAACTTGTGTATCATGTTGACATTTTGTTCAAAGCCGTCTTTGGGGACACACCTCTACTGATGTGTGTGGCCTTATGTAATCATCCTCAAAACTGCAGCATTTTCTATTCTATGTCTGTGTTATAGTGCGTTTATCCATTTTCTCAATGGTGGATGTTTCAACAGTGTCTAGTTCATTGCTATTACAGTGCTATAGGGAACATTCTTTATTTAACCTGGTGTACAAGTAAAGGGAGTTTCTCTAGAGTAGAGATCTAGGAAAGGAATTTGCTATACAGTAGGATGTGCAAACATTCGTTGTGATGTACACTTCAACCTGCCGCATAGGGGAGTTCCTGCTTCTCTGCCTGTTTCCCAGCACCCGCCACTGTCAGATAATACTGCCGCCTGGTAGGTGTGTAGCAGCATCGTTGCCGTCTTCCTGAGGCTAAAGAGATCGGGCAGCTTATATTTTTCTTGAGCATTCACTTATGCACTTCCCTTCTGAAGTCTGTTGTCTGTCCACACTTCAAGGCTATTACCAAGTTAAAAGTGCTTTCCACCTTCAAGGAGCTTACATCCCTCAGAGCAAGGTAATATCATCCGAGAGGATTTTGCTCAGAGCAATTCTCTCGGCATCACTTGTGGAATCTTCCACTATGACAAAATGTGACCCAGGTTGAGTTCTATGTGTAGGATCATTTTGCATGACGGATTTAAGGGGAAGGAGACATCAGTGTTGTCAGAGGAAGCCTGGCTTGGTCTTTATTTTGCTATTTTAGATTCGAAATGCAGCACAGGAAAAAAAAAGAGTAGCAGAAAAGTGTACAAAGTCAAGAAAATTATTTCCATTCCCCAAAGGTAAAATCGCGTATCAGTTTACTCTGTAACCCCGGCATTTGAATGCTTAAGACAGAAATTGCTTTAACTATCCAGGAAAAAAAAAGTATTTTTAAGATCACCCTATTGAGGAAGAAGTGGCATTTGCTCAGGGTTCTTCTGAGAGGCCCATGAACAGGGCTCCCCATTACCAACCTGAATGGACTCTTTAGAATACAAGGCTGTTAGGTCCACTGCCAATGAGAATGACTCAAGGAAATGAAAAGAATCACGTACCCTAGCTTCACAATCCCTCTCCCAGAAAAGATCATTCTGGAGAGGAACAAAATATTGTCGATAGTTTTGGCCAACAGATACCTGAAGTGACAGTTCTTTCTTGACTTTAACAGTAAGAAATGATGTACAAACGAGCAGGCAGAAGAAAGTTCTCTTTAGGGGATCAGGAAGGGAATGGTGTAGGGACTAAAAGGAGAACGAGGTCTAATTCCCTGAGGAAAGCAATCCCAAACCCCTGAGTTATATTAGAGTACAACAGTCTGCTTAAAATAACAACAAACCCTACTAAATTTAGCAAAGGTGATTCCCAGACTGGAATGTCATAAAATAGGGACCTGTGTACATTTTCAACCATCATATCTCCAACACCTACCTGCTTACAGACAGAACAGGTACTTGGTGAGTGAGAGTTGAGTGCATGTGTTTCGTTTCTAGCTTTGCCAAGGAAAGGATTGATAAGCACATGTCTGCTGCTCTTAGTCCATCATCACAATTCCTGTCTCTTAACCAAATTTTGAGACAGTACATGCCAAGTGGCCATTCATGTGACTCACAAGTGAACATAAAGTAGTGGAAGCACTAAGGACTACAATCAAGTCTTGAAATCTTCAATGAGCAGGGCAAAAATCAAAGAGATCACAAACCCAGACACACATACTGCAGAGTTTCTTGATGAGCATGCTTTGATGTTAAGAAATTCCCTTTTTCTTGTCTCTTTCAGATCTTTTCCTAGTAACTACTGGGACAAGTTTGTAAAGAGAAAGGTATGCCTTGTCAGTGAAGCTGTGCCTGTGGTCACCAAAGAAATGCAGTCCGTTTTTTAAAGCTCCCTGCTTACAGACACGAATGAACCTGTTCATTTATAATGGCTTCTCAGAAGTCACGGCCATTACAGGAATGTCTGTAGCCTTCTGGCTTCATTCCTACACCACCTGCCTGAAACAGATGAACTCAGCCACTGTTTTCTGCACACTGGATCTCCTCCACCCCCACCCCCATAAAAAAGATAGAGCTTGAGAAGTAGTTTACACAGAATTGTCTTACCACTTGTTTTCTCTAAACATTATTTTTCTCTACTTCTGTGTTGCCTTTGGAATTACGTCTTTCATCAACCCCGTGGAGAGCCCAGAGGGACATGGGAGCTGGAAAAATCATTGATGGTGATGTGTGGCCCACACTCACCCTGTCATCCTCTCTGCTTTAGGTGATCAACAAGTATGGGGATCTCTACGGAGCAGAGCGCATTGCGGAACTCCTGGGTTTGGACAAGAATGCCATTGACTTTAGCCCAGTAGAAGAAACCAAAGCCGAAGCGGCCTCTCTGGTGTCATGGTACAGAGCTTAGGTGTTAAGAGTCCAAACTCTGGTTGAAGGTTTTTCCAACCTTCTTTGGTGTGCTACAGTGAGAAATTGTCATCATGTCCACTTTCTCAGGCTCTGGTCTGGTTAAGTGCTTCCTCTACATTCTAACGTATTAGGACAGGCCTGCTTTTAATAAAAGACTTAACAGCCAATCCCATTTTTGTGCCTGATGGAGCTGAAAGAGAAAGATAACATTTCAGGCTGTGATTTAACCATTCTTAAGTCTCCTGGAGCATACCTATACACTCGATAAAGCTCAGAGCCATATTTAGATTATTAACCCAACACTTAACTACATCTTGACATAATATTGAAATGATTTGCTCCTCTTTAGGCTAAGTTCCATTGACATGAAGTACCACATCTGGAAGCTGGGAGTTGTTTTTACTGACAATGTAAGTACAGCTCCTGGAAAAATAAGGTTCTCCACCCCAGATTTAGGGATGCCATTAGATGCCACAGGAAAACAAGCTACAGAGGTGCCCTGAAAGGTTCAGGGCTTGGGCCTTCCTGGCGGCCTTGGGGTTAAGTCTCAGTGCTATCACCGCAACAGCTTAAGTTTGCTCTCTGGCCTGGGAGCTAACCCACGCATGGCGCAGCAGACCTCTCCTGTCACGCCTGCTGCTCCCCACTCTGTCTTTGGTGAATCCTCTCTCTCACATACACTCACCACCACCCCCACACACACCTCTGGCTTATACCCCAGTTCTTCCACACAAAAATAAATTTAAAGAAAAAGGTTCAGGGATTGTTTCTCAAAGACAGAGAGCCTTCAAAGCACGGTGGGTGGACACCGCGCTTGTGCAAAAGTAGAAGGCACCTGGGGTTTGCCTTGGCAATTCCTAGGCCAGTCTCGAGCGCCTCCAGCCTACATTCCTGCTAGCCTCACCCTGTGCCCACACGAGAGAGAAAGGGTTCTCGCCAGTGCAAAAGGATGCACAAGTATCTGCAAAGCCACTGAGTTTCTTCCTTTTTCACAGTCCTTTCTCTACCTTGCCTGGTACACCACCATGTCAATCCTGGGTCACTACAACAACTTCTTCTTCGCTGCTCATCTGCTGGACATCGCTATGGGCTTCAAGACCCTGAGGACCATTCTGTCGTCTGTAACTCACAATGGCAAACAGGTATTGGTTCTATACCGATGCAGGAGAGTAAAGGAGAGTAACCATGGCAGGTAGTACACCAGAGGATGACAAGAGGTATGTGTCCTGGTGTATAATACTTGGCCAGATGCCTGAACTAATTGTATTTTTTTTTCTTCAAAATTGTACCCAATTGAAAATACAATTGCAGCAGCATCTCTAAAAGGTATGAGACCCTGATTCAGAAACCCCTAAGATTTGGACCTGCCAGGGAAGAGAGGGAGAAAAGGAGGTGATAGCCTTATCAGAATCCCTTTGGAGAGCTTTTTGAGCTCTGCCTCTGCCTCTTCCTCCATGGATCTGATATACTCTCTGGGGGCTTGTAAGTGGACAGAGTAAGAACACCCCAGGACATGTACTTCCAGTCAAGAGTCTGTGCACACAGATGTGTCTCTCTCTCCTGCAAACACACATCTTTCTAGTAGCCGTTGCTATAGCCAATCTCATCAACATGCAGCCTGGTTTCTACAACGTTGTCAGCATCAGTCCCTTGATTAAAACCGTCTATGGCTCTTCCTGCAACTAATTCACACTCCTCAGAATATCATTCCTCATTAAGTGTAAATCCTTGAATGAGACAAGTTCTCTCACATCTCTAAAATGTATGTGGGAGAAGTTGTTAAAATACATCCAGCTTGATAAAGCCACTGTGAAAAATACAGAATTTCCTCAAAAAATTAAAGACACAGCTACCCTGTCAAGCAATCCCACTTTTGGGTGTGGAGCTAAAGCAAATAAAAATCAGTGTCTCGAAAAGATACCTGCACTCACCTATACTGTGCAGCATTTATTCACCCACCAGAGCTGCAGGATGAAACCACTGAAGCGTCTGCTGGTGGGTGAGTGCGTGAAGACAGTCTGGCATATATGTACTGTGGAATGGAGACACCTGGCTGAGTATGTTCTGGGAACCTAATGTAGGGCATGGTGATTAGCGCTTAAAATACAGTACTGTACACTTGAAATTTACTGGGAGAACATCCTAAGTGTTCTCCACACACGTGTGAGGCAGTGGACATACGGACTTGACTGTGCAGATCATTTTATAATCTATGTCTGACATGGATTCCAACCAGGAGGAAAAACTGTCAGGTGTTCTCAAGGGGCAGGTACTGGGCCATCAAGTGCAAGTGGTCCATTCCTGCCTGGAAGAAAAGGTACTGTGCCTGTGTTGGGCAGTTCATCTCCGAGGCCGTTTCCCGAAGTGCAGTTTGTGGCATGCCGCTTCTGCAACGGTTCTCTTTTGCCCCTTTACTAATCTGGATTGGGCTAACCTACTTCTACGGCATGTGCTTTCAAACTACTTTTTCGCCTTTACTCACGTACTAAAACTTACAATTGATCTGGCTTGGTGGCATTACACGAAACTGCCTTACATAGGTTTAAACAATGAATTTCTTCTGTGGCCTGGGTGGATGGACTCAGGCAAGATTCAAAAAATAAAAATGGTGTCCGCTCGTCCAGCACCGGCGGCAGACTCCCAGCTGCCTCGTAAGGCAGATGTTTTGCTCCCATGACAGAAGGGAAGCACACTCAGAGAGGCTAAGTGTCTCAGCTGGTGAGTAGCAGAACTGTGGTCCAAGTCCATTTCTTCCTTGAGAAATGGTTCTTTTTTCTCTTTCTCTAAAGCACTGATTTCTGTAAGGTCTGCTAAGTAACTATTCATCTCTCACAGGACAGCTGAATATTTTTCTCTGGTATTTAGCACACATCACCCACCCCCTTTTGTATAAAATTGAAGGCAAAGATTTTATTGCCTTCAATTTTATCAATATTATCTCGTTGCTCTTCATAGCTCAGGCTCAGCACCTAATCCCCGGTCTAGGCCAGGTGAGCAAGCCCTGTAGAGTCCTCATTTATGGTCCCTCAGCAGCCAGGCCATAAGCAGGCCCTGTGCCCCCTTGCAAAGGTCCTGGGCAAACTTCTTGGTTAAGGAAAATGTCACTTTGCTCTACCACCAAGTCTTACAGTAACTTGAAAGCTGCAACAATTATCCAGTTCATGGTTTTTTATGAAATACTATAATGTAGGAACTACCACCAGTCCAAAGACAGTTTCTTTAGAAGCAGGATTAGAGCAGAAGCTGCCTTGTAAAGCCTCAGGTCACTACTGTTTCTGTTTAAAAATGAAACAGAGACAATCTTCCTCACAGCACCTTCACTATTCAATCTCTCAACCCCAGTGTAGTTCGCACACACCCAGTGCCGTACACAGGGATTCATCCACTTGGGCTCCTGTAACTAAATACTGCAGACTGGATGACTTAACAGAAATGTATTTTCTCACAGTTTTGGAGGCTGGAAGTTCCAGATGAAGGTACAAGTAGACTTGGTTTCCCTGAGGCATCTCCCCACGACTTGCAGTTGGCCGCCTCTTGCTGCCTTTCACTCCATCTGTCCCTTGGCACTCGCTGTCTGGTGCCTAATCTCTCCTCCGAAGAATGTCAGGCAGCCAGGAGTAGGGCCTACCCTAACAGCCTCATCTTATTACCTCTCTCAGGACCCTAGCTCCAAATTCATTTCACATTCTGAGGTACTGGGGATTTAGGGGTTCAACATGAATGGAGGGCATAATTTAGTCCATAGCACCCCAGTCACCCATTTCTCTCTCCAGGCTTCTCTACCCACAGTGAGACATCCCGCCCGCATTCCCCCTCTCTCTCTCCATGCTCCACCTCCCCTTCCCTGTTTTCTTTGAAGTCACTCCTGAGCCTTCCAAAGTGGAGAAGACCGACTTCTTTCTCCCCTCCTCCCAGTTGGTCCTGACCGTTGGCCTCCTGGCCGTGGTGGTTTATCTCTACACTGTGGTGGCTTTCAACTTCTTCCGCAAGTTCTACAACAAAAGCGAAGATGACGATGAGCCTGACATGAAGTGCGACGACATGATGACGGTGAGCACCCTCGGGGCTGCCCGGCCCTGGCTCACGGGGAAAGCAGGGCTGTGGGGGCTTGAGTGAGAGCAGTAGAGTCAAGAGCACAGAGGAGACAGTTTTCTCACACAAGAGGGAGACGTGTCCTTCTAGAAGGAAGGGATAGAAACAGGTTTCAGGCAAGTAGTCTAAGCCTGTTAGAAAGAAAGCCCACCTCAGAGTGGTCATCACTCACCAGCATTTGTGATCAAAATGAATTACCCATATCTGACTGAATGGATGGTCAAGATTTGATTCTCTAAGAACTGGCAGCAGAGTCCCATGAACTTGGAGAATGTTCTTGTAGGACAGCTATCTTAGTCTAAAACAGGATCCTTCAGCAGGATCAGGTCAGGGGGTCCTGGCAGGTTAGACCCCCAACAGGGTGAGAGCACTAGGTGACCAGCTCAGCTGTGGTGTCACAGTGTACTGCCGGGGCCTAGTGCATGGTCATTTCTGGAAAACAGGTTAACACTTCTTGTCAAAATGCCCTCATTGTGCTGCCTTGGGCCAGCGCTCCCACGAGACCGCACTAGCCCCGGTGTCACCAGCACCCATGTTCACGCTGCCCCAACTTCCAAGCTGCCTGTTGTTAAAAATGTCTTTCCCTCTGAGTCTAATGCACCTGTTGGGGCAGGGTGGAGAGCGCCTTGCCCAGACGCCTGTCTCGATCACACCTGCAGCGCGGAGAGAGGGAAGCTCTACCCCCACGACGCTGCAGCAGCCCCTGCCCTCCCAGGTCGACGGGGCCTTTCCCCAAAGGCTGGACACGGGCCTGAAGCCCAGGCCGGCACTTTATGATCAAACAAGGGGAAACTACTACCTGGCATGCGCTATCCTTGTCAGACATTGCGGGCTTTCTAACTTACACACCTCCAGTGAATTCTAGTAACAATTGCAAATAGCTCAAAGCTGCTTTTCTTTAACAGTGGAAAAGATCTTTTAAAGGCTAAATGTAACAACCGCCTTTCCATCTTCGTAGACACGAAACACACCAGAGCACATAGTGGGGAGAAGCCAGCAGCATGAATGTTTTGTCCCAGAAGCTGCCTTCTCCTGCTTGGGGCTGATCTAATATAATAATGGTCTGTCTTGCTAAAAACGAAACTCTGCAACTTTCCCTTCTCTAGTGTTACCTATTCCACATGTACGTGGGTGTGAGAGCCGGAGGCGGTATCGGCGATGAAATCGAAGACCCTGCCGGGGATCCTTACGAGATGTACCGGATTGTCTTTGACATCACCTTCTTCTTCTTCGTCATTGTCATCTTGCTGGCCATCATTCAAGGTAAGGTTGCAGTCGGGTGGAGTAGGAACCTGGCTCAAGAAATCTAGCTTGCTTCACCTCCCTGCATCTACAGCAACTTTTTATAAAGACGTTTACGGAGAAAGCCAAGGATCTAGCCAGGCGCTGCTCCAGGAAACTTGAGGTTCCTTACAGGGGACCCCGCCCCTCGCATGCCCCACGCTGCATTCGTCACTTCCTTCTCTGCTGCCTCCTAGACGCCTCCTAGGGCGTGTGACAGGGCAGTGACACTTTAGTCAACAGCGCTTCAGGAAGTGGAGAAAGGTATGAGCCGGGGTACCCAGAAGATGTGCAGATGTTGACGATTGATAAGGCCTTAAGAGACCAAGAATGGAATAGGGTAATCAGCACAAAATTAAATGAAACAAAAGAAATGGGATCTCTCAGTGGTGTAGTGGCCAAAGATGTGGGTGTCAACGAGATTTCCCAGAAAGAGAAGCAGAGCAGGAGGAACAAGCTGGGAGAAGAGGAAGAACCTGTGAGAATGAAAATGACAGACAAGCAAGTCAGCAGGGTGAGAACGCAGGAGCGTTTCAAGGGGCAAGTATCTAGCAGTGAATGCTGCAGCAAGGTGGATTAGAAGGAGCAGACAGGGTTAGCCAGGATGCAGCATTTGAAGACATGGGTTGATTGGTCCTGAGTTTGCTTGAATCGTTTGGGCTTTGTAGCTTCACTTTTTCCCTTTTTTTTAAACACAAAATAGGGGTTTTTACCCATGTCCTCACACTCCTTCCTCTACCCTGAACCACTAAACAGATTAGAGCACTTTTTTCTGTCTCTGTGTTTGAAATTCCAGGCCTTATCATTGATGCTTTTGGAGAGCTGAGGGACCAACAGGAACAAGTACGAGAAGATATGGAGGTAACGTCCTCCCAATTCCAAATCTACTTCTGTATCGCATACCATGACTTTAAAATGGGCTCTGCTATTGCTTAGACCAGGCCTAGGCAAAGTCACCACCAAAGTCTGTTTGCCGTGTACGTCCTCGTCTCTGTGCCTAGGGGCCCCACTACTGCCCGTACTTGAGCAGGACCAGCATCCTCAGCTAGCTAGAAGTTAGGTATGTGGCACCATGGGGCACACCATCCATAGCCAAAATCATTAGAGATTATTTTAGTGCCAATTCAATCACATCACACCCTTTTCCTACCAACCCGTCAGGTCATGCCTTGAATGCCTGTTATTTTTCTTAGACTAAATGCTTCATCTGTGGGATCGGCAATGACTACTTTGACACGACTCCTCACGGTTTTGAAACACACACATTACAAGAGCACAACTTAGCCAACTACTTGTAAGTACTTTTTTGTTTTAAAATATAAATTTTTCACTGATGTCATGTTACTCTACAACGCACTAGGTTTCAGGTTTTCAGTTCTCACCTCCGTAACTGCATCAGACTCTGCCCACCACCAACCACCCATAACCACCTCCTCGTTTCACCAACCCTGCTCCACCTCTGGTAACCACATTCCTGTTGTATCCGTAAGGGCATTCATTTGCTCTGTCTAATATTTGTCTTTCTCCTTCCGAGTCATTTCATTTAGCGTAATTCCCTCAAGATCTGCCCATCTTTTTTAGAGCTCAGTAGTATTCCATTATGCGTATGTACCACACCTTTATCCAGTCATGGTTAATGGTTTTCCCCTCTGGGCTACACCCACCTGCCCACTATGTAAGGGAGTGGTGCCCTGGATGAAGGTGGTGAGTGCTCTGAGTTGCTGCAGGATATGTGCCACTAGGGTGTCTGTGAATTTGCTCTCATGGGGCAGCAGCCTGTGGAACCACAGAGGGCAGTGGAGGTATAGTCTGATGGGGTCTGGAACTCCTGAACCTTGAGCTAGTGCTCTTCAAACCCGAGTTTCTGCATTGGGACTCAATGAGTCTGCCCTCAAGCCCTTTAACTGGCTTACTCTCCACTTGACCTCACCTTCCTGTGCTCACTTCCTTTTACTGCTTACTGCAGGGGCTTCTCTCCACTATTCTGGAGGTGTTAGTCTGCTGGGTCCAACCTACTGCCCCCGCCACGGGGGGGGGGGGGGGGAAGTTCCGTACCTTAACGATCTCTTCCAGCTTAACGGTNGCCCCCGCCAGGGGGGGGGGGGGGGGGAAGTTCCGTACCTTAACGATCTCTTCCAGCTTAACTGTCTCTTGGCAAGAGTAGATCTGTCTCTGCTTTTTAAATCCATTATTGTAGAAGGTCTGTTCTGGATTTCGGGTCTGCTACTGGGTGAGTAAACCATCTTTGTTGTATCCATGTCCATGAGCACAAATCCTCCCTAGTCCACCATCTTGGGCCTACCCCTCTGCATATTCTTGATCTATGAGGTGGGACAGTTCTAGAGTTCATCTCCACGCTGATGCAGTTTCCTCTGAAAAAGTAGAGGCCCTCAAGAAAGAACTTCCAAAAGTTCCCGTGTGCCTGTTTCTTCGTGCATTTACTCTGCTCTCACGTGTTCTAACATGTTAGCACTGTTTGTTCCTAAGGAAGGACAAGCTCTGGACCCCGGGGTTAGAGTCTGTCCTGTCTCCAGATCACATAACAGTTTCCTGGCTTCTCCTGTCACCACACATTTCAACCCAAAACAAAAAAGTCTGTAACCCCACTTTTACTTCCAGCAACACTTGAAAACTCTGTAATTTTTCTCTTCTGACCCCACTCCCGTCTAACCGCCTCCCCACACTGTCGCATTTGCTCTTGTCAAGGTGGCCAGTGACTTGGGGATTTCTGTACATCAGTTCCACAAGAGTGGGATATTTTTGGATGTGTGTATTTTCACACTGCTGAAACCAGCAGCAAATTCTTGGCACCCAGGAGGTCAACAACACTGCACTGTTTCAAAGCTAAGTCATCCACTCAAGAATAGTTATCCAGAGCCTGTTACCTGCTGCAGACAGCCTATGAAACACAATTCTCTACAAATTCTAGTGACTGTTAGAAAAAAACGCAGGATTCTGCAACCTGGCCTAGCCCCTCCGCGTCTACACTTTGTGTTCAATATGAAAAAAAATCATACGGTGGTGATTTGAGGAATTTATGCTAAATTCAAATTAAGAGTTTCTGTATCTTGATGGACAAAGTCAGGATGGCTGTCTTTCTCTAAAAGGCGAGCACGGACCCTGTTTCGGGACCAGTGAAGGATGAGAAGAGAAGGGGGCGCTGGTTTTCTGGGTTGCTGTCCCCTGCAGTAGCACACTTGAGGGGAGGAACCCATTTGATTCGTGGTGCAAATTCTTCATTAAAAGGCTGCTTTGGGGCCTCCCTGGTGGCGCAGTGGGTTGAGCAACGCACTGTGAAGCAAACCGCAGCCACTGCAGCACGAGTTCGATCCCTGCTGCCGGCCAGGGGGGGGACCCACATGGTGCGGCAGACCTCTCCTGTTGTGCCCACTGCTCCCCTCAGCAGTGTACTTCGGTTGATCTGCCTGTTCTGCTCCCCGCTCTCTGTGGTGAATCCTCTCACCCCCACCCCCCACCTCTGGCCTGTACCCCAGTGCTTGTGTGCATAAATAAATAAATCTTAAAAAAAAAAAAAAGGCTGCTTTGCCAATTGAATAAGTGTACTGGGCAAAGGAATAACACAATGTCCTGTATGCCGAGTCGCAGTCGTGATCAAGATACTGTAGCCCTCTGTTACTGCCAGGTGACTGGAGGGCGGGAACTACTGTTTATAGCCTCTCCCAGGGGCCAGGTACCTGCGACCACAGACATAGGAGTATCCTGACAGAACTCAGAAGTCCCTTGGGAGACGCCATCTCTGCCATCCTCTCACAGGAGCTGGGGCCTTCCAGTCACACACTCGGCTTTCTGTACTAAAAACAAAACTACAGTTCGGAGATAATCAGTAATTAAATAGGCTTCACCCTTCTCATGATATATCCTTGAGACAGACATGAAATTCCCATTCTGTAAGATAATGGTCTACTAAGTGATAGAGTATTTTGGTTGCCATTTTATCATTTATGTTAGGATATATTTTTTTAAAGATTTATTCCTGCACACAAGAGCAGGGGTATGGGCCAGAGGCGCAAGGCATGAGAGGACTCACCAGAGACAGTGGGGAGCAGCGGGCGAGACAGAAGAGGTCTGCTGTGCCATGTGGGTCAGCTCCCTGGCCCGGCTGCAGATGCTTCACAGCGCTGAGCCTCAACTTCCTGAGGAAGGCCCTATGTTAGGATTTTTAAAGACAGTAAAATGGCAGCGAAAATGCTTCCTCTCACCACTGATCTTAGCTCGAGGTTGGGGTGTACAAATATCTTCACAAGACTAACGTTGAGAGTAATGACTTTAAAACCGTTCTTAACCATTATGCCATGTTCCCCCAGTGCTGGAAGGCACAACAGCAGGATGAGAAATACTTCTAAACCCTCTTTTCTGCTTTATTTGATCAAGTAAATGAATTTAGGTTTCCTAACCAAAGCATCTAATTTTTATCATCTTTTTCCTTTGTTCCAGGTTTTTTCTGATGTATTTGATCAATAAAGATGAAACAGAGCACACGGGCCAGGTGAGAAAATGCACATCTGTAAGAACTACGCCCCTATTTTCCCCAAGTCATCGTAGTAGGATAGGCTCTCTGAAATGACTGAGCTCCTAGTCTCTTCCATGCATCTTCCCATCTCTCTGTGACTTAAAATGCCAACAACCTAAGGCGACTGTTTCAGAAGTCCTGGTTATCCTTCCCAACAAACACTGACATTTTCTAAACGCTTATGGTTATTGCTTCAGAGTAGAATAGCTGGAGGTGGGGAGAACATTCCAGAGAAAAAGACAATAAGAAACTGAGTGGGTGGCTATAGCAAAGAACAGGAGCAGCACAGTGAAGCGGTGTGACAGACAGCGTCAGGAAGAGAACGACCTTCTGCGTGGGTGACACAAGCAGGGTGGAGGGTGGAGGTGTGAGTGTAAGCTGTGTCAAAGGGATCCTGTGCCTAAGCATGAAAAAGGAATGTAAAGCTACAGAACAAAGCGAGAAAAGGTGGGTTGTCGAATATTCAAACATTTCTGGATTTGTAGGAAAACCTCGTAGCTCAAATACTTGAGGGAGGCACTCACTTGGTCTGCCAGGCATCTGCCTCTGCTAGCACGAAATGTCCTCCCATCGTGCATTCTTTTGCCTTCTACCAATTTCAGATGATGTGGGATCAGCCTACAGTGAAATCTTTTCGTTTTGCGGGAGAAAGGGGGGAGGGGAGGAGAGGGAGAAATCACTTGCTTCCAAAACATTCTGGGCTACAAAGAGCAAAAAAGCGCGTGCAGAGGTGGGCCTGACGTAGATCCATACCAGGATTTCTGTGGCAGGCAGAGTAAAGGCAAACTGGCTTTAGCTTACTACGGTTTTTAAAAAGTACCCTTTGTTCCCCCAATGGCAGGAATCTTACGTCTGGAAGATGTACCAGGAGAGATGTTGGGATTTCTTCCCAGCTGGTGACTGCTTTCGGAAACAATACGAAGATCAGCTTGGATAAATCTGAGAGCGATGCCACAGTGCTGGATGGTCACCTTTCCGGCGAAATGACAGCCTCCTTGTAGGGGCCTGCAACATCTCTGGGCTGTGGCATTTTCTAAATGCCTCCCTTACAAGAAAGTGTGTGTTAAAAATCTGTGCTATTTTGGAATTGATTCGGCTTTTCGTACCTAATGGATGTACACAGTGGGAGATCACCTGTGAAAACCTCATGTGGGGGCGGGAGGAGGGCGACAGACTCAAGGAATCACTAGTTGAATGACTTCAAATGTTCCCGTTCTCGCTAGCTGGTCGGGAGAGCATCACTGAGGAAAAGGAGCGGAGAAGTATGACGTTTTAAGCACTTCGATGTCACGCGACAGTTCTGCCCGGTGACTCATGGTCTGAACTACAAAAGCTCATTTTAACTGCAGTCTAATTTTTCCCATGGTACCTGCTAGTGAATGTATCCAGACTCGGCTTGAAAAGCTTTAAGCAGTTAAAGACATAGAAAAAAAAAAACTTTGTTGACACTGAAATATCGAGTAAGTGCCTTAAAAACCTCTTTAGATATAGCTATGCAAGTTTTTTATGTTTATGTTCCAGACGGTCCCATTAGTTAGTTGTGTTGATCCTCTGTCTTTATGAAACTGCACTTGGAGGTTATTTTTTTCAGTAACAGTTTGTCAACTGCTGTTATTAGAAGAAAGTACTGTACTGAAATCTCAGAAAATCTCAATCTAATGCCAAACTGAGTAATGCTTTACGGTCCCTTGTAAGTAGTGGAGCTGCTATGTTTAGGTGAATCTCCTTAACTAAAATGAAGTGCCCACTGCAATAAAGTCATACACACCAATCCACGCTTCGGCCTCGTCACGCGCCACTTCTGCTTGGTGTTGCCACCGCACTGCAATTGCCAGGGAAAGGGACGCGGGACAAAATAACCCCGGGCACCACACAAAAGAAACCTTCACAGACAGGTCATCCTGGCCAAATGCCTACCTTGTGGGCCGCTTCTGTTCTCTTCAGCAGCACCTGCTATGCCAGTGCCATCGAGAAAACGGAGGCGGAAAACAAGGGCTTCACCCCCCAGTGCCCATGCGGAATCTCTTAAATTACCAAGCCAGAGAACAAGTGCAATGAGCCTCTACAGGTTTTATGTGAGATGCTGGCAGACACAGAGGTCGGTGTGGGCGCGCCATCAGCCAGCTGTTCTTGGACAGCTCTTACTTACAAGGCAACCAAAATTTGCTTCAGGCACGTTTATGCTTTTTAGGAGATCATGCTGTCCAACCAGTCTTCGAGCTCCTCCTCTGTAACACTTTTGGATGTACTTGGGTGCTCCGATTCCACTTTCTTTTCTTCCATCACAGACGGTTTTGCAGGAACTGGCAAAAATACAAGCAACGTTAACAAGTTCACCTTAGTCCCGAAACTGAGCTTTCCTGGGGTCTGTTCCATGATGTAATTCAGCTCTAATTATAACGCCCCTACAAAGGGAAACACCCTGTTGCTGCTGCTGCTCCCTGAGAGGACAGTACTGCAGCTAAAGAATAGAGGTCAGGAGCCACTCTTATATGTAACCTCAAGCCGGATGTCACAATTCATTTAAAAAATAAGTAAAACCACTGCTGGGTTTTCTCTGGACCGTTGTGGTGTGGGGTGTTGCTCTGGGCCCCCCCCCCCCATCGCACAGGCAACCATCTCAGAATAGGCACAAATGAAGGTTTTAAAGAAAAATCAAACTAGCCAGAGGGACAGAGCTGGTGGCCGGACCTGTTCAGTCAATTAAAAGGCCTGCCGCCGCGCGGCTAAGCTCCCACAAGTGTTCTCCTGCCTGTTTACAGCCCCCGTTCAAATATCGCAACCAAGCAGGGAGCAGCTCTGAAGCCCAGGATGAGTGCGAGGAATCTTGTCAGAAAGGTCAGCTCAGGGGGAGGCAGGAATGTGAGCCCAGAAATAGATGTCAGTGGATAACACCAAATCGATGTCAGACACCGACGGGGGCACATGAGGGTGGAAACGGGCAGGGCTGCTCTCACACAAACTCCAGACTCCAATAAGGAACAAAAGCCATACCCTCTTCTTCTTGGGCCAGCTTCCCATCTTTCTCAGATTCCAGATGCTGAGGTGTCTGAGCTGCTAAGATGTTCTCTCCCTCTTTCACGGGCGAATCCAAATTAAGCAGTAGATCTAGTTCTTCTTCCAAATGGTCTGCTACCGGCGACAGCAGGGGAGCAGGTTTCTGAGACCCCTCCAGCAGCCCCGGTCTGGAGTGGCCAACAGCTCTCAGCTCGGAGACAGACCCCTTCCCTCCAGGAACCCGGGGCCCTTTTAGCTGCATCCCTAGCCCCTTGCCTTCATCGTTTCTCTTCGGTTTCACCTGAGGAAGCTCTAAAGGGAGGGTGGTCTGAAAGAAAAGAATAACTCATTTAAAAGGTGGGTCTTGTCACATTGGCTTAAGCAGAAACAGAAGCAAAGGAAGACATTCAGCTTTCAGTTCCCAAGCATCTCCTACCAGGCTCTGCCCCAGTGCCCTTGATCCGTGGAAGGCCTCAATGAAAAATGATGCTCCAGCGGCTTCAGCTACATGCGAACCAGCTCAGAGTTGAAGTTAACAGGGCCCTGGCCTGAGAACTCAGTCCCACAGATCTGTCTGAACATACATAGGTGACCTTCCACAGCCTCACATTCCGCATCCACAATTCAACCAGCCGTGAATAGAAAACATGCAATCTGGAGCGAGGCCTACAATGGCTGTGTCCACGCTGAGCACGTACAATAGACTAAGGTCCCGGAGAACAGGAAACGTGTGTCGGCTCACCCCATACCTTTACAGCCTGGCACATAAATATTTAGAATGAAATTCCAGCCAGACTTGATCCTTTTACATTTAATTCAGTTCCATTATATTTGCTCCTTTAAAATGTTTCAACACAAAATGTAAAGGAATAGCTGGAATAAATGCTTTCATTTTCTCTTAAAACTTTATAAATTGCTAGCTAGCACAGTGCCCCCTGCTTTACGAAAGGCAAAGCCGAGGCTGGACACCAGCAGAGGGTCCCCCTTTCTCTGTTCCAGCCCCATGCACACCAGTCCCTAAATGACTTCGCAGGCGTTACCTGGACCAATTCAGCAGCAACATTGAGTCGGAGTGACAGGGGCAGTTCCTGAAGGGCTCGGACCAGTGACTCACAGTCCACATAAAATGCTGAATTCTATATTAAAAAAATATGTATATTTCAGGTGCTTAAGTACAACCTCTTAGTAACGAAAGACCAGAAGATGATAGCAAGCAACTGTAAACAAATCACCCACTGGGAGTTACTTTCAGCTGGGACTAAGATCATAAATCACAACCCGAGAGGATTTTATTTTCTGTCCTCTCCACATGAAGGGAACAGAACCCACAGCTCTCGCTGTGAGCAGCAGCAGCAGCTGGGTGACGATCACCCCACATCAGGGCTGCACAGGAACCTGGAAAATGCATACTTTTGGAACAACTGGCAAGTTCAGAGAGACTGAATGAAATTTAAGTGGCTACCTCAGAGCCACTGGGCTCAGCCATACTCCCTTCCTTGAACACAGCCTGCCCCCATGCCCCAAGCTCCTCATTCTCCGGTCACCCCCCTAGATCAGACCTATTGACCCACTCAGGGGCAGGCTGAGGGGAAGATGCCTCACGGGTAGATGGGGCTTTGGCAGAGGGGGTAAGCGGTCACTGACCGGAGCACAAGAAAGACCTGCAGGGGCGCTGACCCTCCCGGCCTGAGTGAGCGAGCGCTTCAGACTCATTCACCAAGGCCCACTGCAAGTGACCCTTTCCCCCCAGTTCTGCTCTGAATCGCTTCCAGCTCAAAGAAGCTGTCTCCCACAGCACTGTTAATTCCTTTATTATCGTATTCTTTTTTTTTTTTTTTTACTACATTTGTTCCCTTCATGTGGAGAGGACAAAAAATTTAATCCTCTCGGGTTATGATTTATGATCTTAGTCCCAGCTGAAAGTAACTTCCAGTGGATGATTTACTACATTTACTGCAAATAGCGGCCATCTACTACACGTCATCCACTTGTAAGGTCAGGGGCCTCGGGTGAGGGACAAGCACGGTCTCGCCCTTATTCATCTTTCCACACTCACATCTATTAAAATATCTAGTAAACGGCAAGCGCTTGGTGACCTGCTGAATACAGCAACTTCAGTCAGGTGAACGCAGAATATTCTCTGATCGCCACCATGGGTCAAAGAGAGTTCAAAGGCAAGTTGAAAGGCATTCCTCAGTGACCGCGGTTTGTCTCTATCCTGTCCTAAGTTCTACACTGTACCTCACGCATTGCTCAGACTCACTCAAGCAAGGGATAGTTTTGACTCCCAACTCTTTCTCTATTGTTTCATATACTCTTTGTAAGGCGACAAAGACATTTTACAAATAATTTTCCTCCCTGTGGACTGCACAGCACCCCCTGTCCATCCCGACCAACTAGATAGAATACCAGCCGCAAGAGCAAGGAGCCCCTTGAGGGCACGTAGGAGCCTACAGCGCTGTGGGGGTGCAGAGGGGCTCAAACCCCGTTCAGTCTGCTCCTCAGCCACCTGTCTGAGGCTGCGGGCAGATGGTCCAGTCGTGTACCAGACCGTTCCCTCTAGACCTCAGCTGAGGAGCACGTGACAAGCCGCAAGCAGCTCTCCTGCGCACTTTAAGTAGGTACGAATTCCTGTCACCTCCCATACGGAAGGAATCAGTGAGATGCTGCCTGGAAAAGAATCAAAACTCCTTGGGAAGAAAAGACGGCACAATCACAAAGCAGATCAACGTTTGCACCTTATGGACACGCTGAAAGATTTCTATGCTAGTTGCTCATGTTTTATAGCGTTATTTGCGTTATAGAAGAAGTGTTATTTAAAGTTGTCAAGGACTCTCTCATCTAACACCAAAGAGTGTGGGAGAAAAAATTTCATTTTCACTCCTAAAGGGAATTTTCACAGAAAGGGAAAAAGAAAAGCCAAATGTCAAAATAATCCCCTCAAAATCATAACTATAATTCTACCTGGTCGGCCTGAGCAATCCAGAAGGCAAAGTCTGCTTTAAGAGCCTGCCTGTTCAAGCTCACTGAAAATGTTCTGAGCATTTAGCTAGGTAGCTGAGACCCAACTGTGAGTAACTCACGTGTGTTACTAGAACTCCATCTTCCTCTCGTGAAGAGTCCCTCTCAGCACTAATGTAAGAGATGTCAGCCTTCAGAAGAGCTGACCCACATTCCAGCCAAACCGCCATCTTACCTGTTTTGGACACGAAGCCTCACCATCCCACTCCTTTTCCTCAGCAAACCGGAACTGTGAGAAGGAATCCCCTAGGGATAGAAGAAACATACAATTTTATGCAAAAGTCAAAGAAATTACCCTTTGGGAATAAAAGTGCCACTTCCAAAGTGCTCCCCACCCTGGATTCAGTGAAGGTGTACGTGGTGGGCCCTCAAAACTATCGCTGGCAGCTGCATTCTTGAGACCATCGGACTGTCAGGAAACCACCATCCTATGAGCTTCTGGAGGGACAATGCACAGCCCGGGCTTGTGGGCTGCTTAATGTATGTGAGGAAGCGCACATTTTTTTTTATTTTGGGGGGAGTACAGCAGAAAGAGGAAGAAGGGAACAGAACAAAAGCAGTTCTAGAGGTGCCTTACAGAGGTGCGGCTACCGACCTCAGCCATCATCACAAAACCACCTGCTTAGAGTGTCATGCAAGATGAAACCCCACGTGTGCACTAGATTAACGTGAGTCGTGGCGAGTTCTTGCGACGAAGGGAATGAACATTTCGGATCAACAGCAACCAGCACAGAAGGAGATCCGGGCAGCGTGCTGTGCCGCAGGCGCATCTGGAAATGTGTGCGCGTCTGGCCATTGGCTTTGCGACCAGGTAATTTATCAAGAAAGAGTTAGTTCTCTGCCTAAGTTTTAGTATCGTCCAAATTTTGGTCCTAGCTCACTAGCCCACATTTACTTCCTATCTCTTGGGATGTTCTAGTCCAGACTCGGGCTCTTTTCCCATTCCAAAAGCACTTCCTACTCCATCCTTGTCTCCTTTTAGCCTTTGTCTGGAAGAGCCACACACATCTGCCTGTTCACATCCTACTTCTACTCAGAGACAGGCCCGCCTCCTCCTGGGATACCCTCCAGGTACTCCAACCACGGAGCCCAGCTTCACTTCGAAATTACAGGAGGGAAAAAGTGAAGAATCCACAAGAAACAAAGATAAAGTGAGACCCTAAACAGCTGCACCACTTCTGGAACACACGAACCACAGCATCAGCATCTGACAAGAACAGATTCAAAGCCCAAAGGGCAAGGCTATCACGAGAAAAGGCAGTATCGGTGCTCTCAGTCTTTGGCAGACCCTTCTGATTCCCAGAAATTGTGATACTAAAGATATGACTGAATTAGATACTGTATGTGAACACACATGTAAGTGTGACTGTATTAGGATTCTGTGTGTGCTTGATAAATATTTGGAGGGGGAAAGGAGAAAGGGAAGAGGAGGAGGGGAAGGGGGAGGGGGAGGGGAAGAGGAGGGGGGAGAGGGGAAGGGTAGGGAGAATGTGTGTGTGTTGAAAATCAATATGGTAGTGTGTAGTCCCCCAGCCCCCCTTGTTCTTGGGCTGTTGCTTGGCCCCTAAAAGTTACTGCTGATTATTAAGCTAATGTAGGGTCAGGCAGGGAGGACAAAGGTCTCGGTTTAAGGAAGTCTGCAGAAAATAGCAGGCAGACATATGGCCAGGTTAGCACATCCAGCTAGACCGCCTTGACAGGAAGTGTTAACAGGGCCTAGAGAGAGGATGTTTTCATCAGCAGCAACAAGGAGCCCCCAGTAACAGTCCTGAGCTTCCCCATAGCTTGTGCCAGACTATTATGCTTCCCAATCCACATCCCCACCACACACATTCCTCCACATACTTGCCACCTTCCCTGAATCTGACCCCCAAGTAAAAGTGAGACTGGCCATGGGGGAAGTGGCCACATCTCCAGAGATGTGGCTTCTAGGTGTGTCTCTCACTTCTAGGGCTCTGAGCTATTCTTACTTTATCCCACGCCACGCCCAAGACTGCCACCTGGCTCAAGGCGACATGGCAGATATTTAAAGCTTGGCCAGATAGCAGAATGACTTATTCAATGGTATTTTGGGCATTTCTGATTTTTTATACTATACAGGAGCCTATGATGGCACAGATTACTATGGTATATAATCACACCAAACATTAATGCATACAAAGCACGCGCTGAAGTATTTATTTTTAATAATGTAGGTGGGATTCCAGCAACGGCTAATTTGCATGCTGCAAACCAATCCTGTTGCTGACAACACTTGGGAATGCTGGCTCAGAAATTCTCTGGAGACGTCAGCGCGCTAGCAAAGCAGTGAGGACATGTGGGACAAGGGCCCCAGAGAAAGAGAAGACAGGAGCTATTAAGGTTAATGTCACCAGCAATTCTCCCCTTTGAGGCAATGTCAGTCTCCAAAGGTAGAACTGACGAGTGAAAACAGCACAAACAAACGACCCTCCAGGCTGCAGGCAGCAGGGGTTTCTGCCAGTCCTATGACGTTGGGTGAACGAAAACTGGGGGTCAGGGTCCCTGGCAAGGGGAGTCAGGCTTTCAGGTGAGCCGCCTGAGGCTGCACTTAGAGCTAGGAAGCCTCACAGGGCCCAAGGCCCAGGCGTGAATCAGTCCAATCTGAGTCCGTCCACAATAAGTAAATCTCTTTTGAAGGAAAATAACAGAGTAGCTTCAAATTATCCCTACAGTGTTTTTATATATGATGCCCAAAGAGCAGTAATAACTGTTACGCATATCAAGAGACAAACCCAAGTAACAGAAAACTATGAGAGGGGAAAAAACGAGTAGAAAAAGATCCAGAGATTAAAGTATTGGAATTCTCAGAAATGGATTTTGAAATACTGCACGTAAAAATTTCATAATATAAGTGAAACTATAAAATCACGACGCCATCCATGAAGCTTCCTTTGATTCACATAAAGTATACCTATAAAGTGTTAGAGGAAAATTTAATCTCTAAAATGTTTTGCTATATTATAGTACTCAGACTCACAACAATAACCATCTTAAAACACTTTCAAAAACCCCTAACAAATAAAGCATAGAGGATAATTCTCAAAAAAAAAAGGCTTGTTAAAATGAGTGAGAACGCCAGCCCCTTATCCTCTCACTGACGAGAAGTGCTCCAGACTTCTCAAAACCATGAAATCCTAAAATCAAATCCTTCTGGAAAACATGGGGCCAAATTTTTCCTGCACTACTTCGTAACACGCACAATAAGACAGTGGCCTCTGCAACTGTGCTGGCGCAGTGTCCTGTACCACAAGCAGAAACAGAAACCGACTTTCAGACAGAGCTGTGCGCTGACAGTGCAGTCCAGCCTGCTCCTGCCTTACTCACTTGCTGAACACGTTCTCGATTTCTCACATTAGCAAGGTGAATCCAACTAAAAAGCAGAGTGTGGAAACCAGAAAGAACAGTGAGAGCCACGAATGCTGACAGGGGGCAAACATGAGGGCCTGAGGTGACAGGAGCATGTAGAGCTGGGTCACAGCAGCCGATGTATGTCAGAAAGCAACGGCAGGACGCTGAGGCAGGAAACTAGAAAGCATGAAAGGATGGCTGCCACTGCCGCCCCCTTCTTCAGCCAAAGACCAACCACGACTGTATGTGCCCGCGGACCCACTCTGGTGTGTCCTGACACACCACCACCTCACCCACCGGGAGGAGCAGCTAGTGCCTTCTCTGTAGGCTGCTGATCAACAGCAACCAAAATCCCATCACATTCTACCCTGCAGATAAGAGTATCAGAATAGCAGGCAGCCCAGATGCAATTATTCATTCTTAAGAAGGTAACATACCATCGCACCCGGCTCCTGGAATGCAGAAGCTGGCTAGGTCATATGCTGTGTCCAAGCCAGCACCTGAGACCAGACACCCAAAAGGTAACTGGTGCTAACTGGTGCCCCAAGTGAGAAAGCCCAAGAAAAGTGTATAAAAGAACCTCGAATCCTTCCCCTGTGCAGAGGTGTATCTCCCATACCGCCCCACACTCCCTGGCTCGGTATTTCAATAAATCCACCTTTTCTGTTCTCAAAAAAAAAAAAAAAAGGGGGGGGGGTTGGGAGGAGATGGTTAGCAAAACGGATGTACTTGAGAATTCACATTTTTTCTTGGATAATAAAAAGGCATGGCGTTCTGTCCCAGCAACCGTGCTGAGTCGGTGTGCGTGCAGTAACAGGTGAGTCACGGGTGATAGGAATTACTTGTCGTGAAACTCAACGACTTTGCTCTACTGTCATATTTCTGGAGCCAAAATTAATGGCAGGTTTTTCAAGCAACTAATTGTGTGAAGTGGAAAATGTCACAAAAGCACAGCTATGTGACAGCAGCAATCCAAAGTAGGCTTCTGAAAATACCCTAAATGTTGGAGGGCATCCACGTGCTTCAACGGCCACGAGTCCTCTAACGAAACCTGTGACCTGCACACAGCTCTCAGGTCTTGGGGTTGACGAGGAGCTAGGTCTTCACCGCCTTGCTCTTGAGAGAGCAAGTTAACTTCTGTGGGGTGACATTAGCACCCACCTCACTCCATTCTGGCAGAGCAGGCCAGGGTCTTGGTCCTGTACCCACCGCCGCAGAACGCTCCCGTCTACTCAGTGTCACTCAGGCACGCTGTGGGGAGCGCAGCGGCAAGCCCAGCAGACAGCGTGAGCCAGGACCACGCCTGTCTACCGAGAACATTGAATCTGGCTACTTAAAGCTTTGTCTTTCTGTATATGTTCCAGTTGAATTTCATTTGTAAACAAGTACATGTTACTTTCAGAACTGAGCTAAAAAAGAAAGAAGCCTAGAAAGAAAAATCTACAATTTCTTGAAGACGGGGACCATCTCAGAATGTACTTGAGACAAAACGGCCATAATTCTCAAGAGCTGAAACCACGGATATCATTCATTTTAACCCTCTCTTTATAGCAGAGTGAAGAACCTTAGGTCTGGAGAGGCTCAATGGCCCAGCGTAGGCAACATCTCCAGTTACTGGCTGGACGCCAGGACCTCTGGGCGCCTAGCATGGATTACACATGTATGCCTACAAGTATTAAAAAGCTCTTTCCACTAGAGTGCTCGGCTGCCCTGGAAACATAAGACAAAAACAGGTATTCAAGTATTTTATGACCTTTTGTACGCTAATATTTGATATGCTGGCAATATTTGAAGATTATGAAAACAGAACTATAGCTGGGATGTTGAAGCATATCAAATATATGATAGTGCCAGTAAAATTAAGGTGATATACTAACTTCATCACAATGTTTATAATGCTCAGGATTCTTATTGCCTCCCAAACTGTTCCAGCACATCCTAGCATACATGTGTAGGAGTTGGAACTCCACAGTACCAATATGCCCACCAAAATGTACCATCTACTCAGAGGTAACAGGGGTTTGAGGATTTTAAGCTACCCTTTCAGCCCCATCAGCAAAAACGAGCTTTCTGCCAAGCAAAATCACTTAGCATAACCTCAGAGCTCTCTAGGGGAAGTTCAGATGGTATTATAAGGGACCATCTTTACCTGGGCAGGGAGAAACACGCACAAACTTTCATTTTCGATAATACAAGGCAGACGTACATGAAGAGCATGAAAAATGAAAAATCTGCCCACACCTAATGAAGCCAGCTCTGCGAATTTGGTACAGGCAGTTCCTGAAAGTGACATCTGCCCTGGGTATTTGGGTCTTTTCCTTATAAATTGGCCCAGACCTTTCTGTTGGTCCAGACCTTTCTGGTGCCTTTCTCCAGAAAGCAACTCCAGCAGGCCAAAGGAATACATCAGGGTTCTGAACACTCCATTTTCCTGGCTCCTTTTATCATTATTACCTTTCTTTATTTCCTCCACAGCCCCTAGAACAGGCCTTAAACCAGGACATCACAGGTCTCTAAGAAATCACAAATGAACTTTAGAGGTAGACGAAGACTGACAAGTTGACAACCTTCTTAGAAAGAGAATATGCCCCCGTAGTCACTATTATGGGTGCTAGAGAAAACGAATGTTCCCTTTCTTATGAATTTCTCTATTCTCATCTATGAGAAATGGTGTATTTTGAAAGTTAAGGTGAATCCTAAGACCACAGACTGACACGTATCTATCCAGAGACGATCCACAGTTCAGCCTATAGGAGGTAAAAAATATCCTCGACACTCCCAATTTTCAGCTTCCATGATTGAGCCTTTTTAGATGCAGACGTCAAGCACATCAATATTTACCCTAACGCAGAGCAACAGCTGACACTGTCTCTGTGGGAAGACTATACACATCACGACAGTGATTAAAAAATAATAATAGGTTGAGAATGAGAGAGGAAGAAAAAAAAATCTCCTCCTGCTCAACCCTGACTTATAATTAGCTTTCTCACCAGGTGTGGGGGCCCAAAGGCCCCTGAGCATCAAATATCCACACTGAACACTACATAATAGGGTGCGCCTCTCTTTCCAATGCCCCTAACAAGGCTGCTTCCCCATCTGCCTGGATTATGTAGAAGAAAAAAGCAGCTACCCTCAGGTACCATTAAAAGGGTTCTGGGCTTTATGAGAGAAGGATGATGCTGACATTCTGGAATTCAGAATCAAGCTGTTTGCCCCTAAAGGGTTGGCGAGTATTCTGTGGTAACTATTAAATATTCAGTGAAATGTCTCAAGCCAGTTATTTTCAGGGTCAAGATCAACATCAGACTCTGGCACAGAACTCCAAGATGAGAGTCAGTGGTTAGACAACACATGAGAATATGAAGATCTAAGACTGAAGAGCAATCCTTGGTAGGACAGTGAGGTCACAAGAGCTTAGAACCAGTCTGTAGTAAAACAGTGTGTCTGTTAAAAGTAGATCTGACTTCGTGTCATCCCACCTGTAACATATAACTTAAACAAGGTCAAAGGTTATGTCTCTGTCAAAGAAATGAAGTCTAGATTTAGACAGTTGGAGGTTGGCCTGTTGGCTTAGGCGCCTTCTCATCCACTGCTCTGCCATTTCCAGGGAGACCCTTCTTATCACCATCCAAGATGATAACTGGAGGTCTCTGATTCCACAAGTTTCAGGCAGCGAGATGGAAGATTTGAAGAAAAAAGCTCAAAACTCTGGTACCATCTGTCAAGTTTTCCAAGAAACTATCAGAGAACATTTTCACTTTTTTGTTTTTTAAGATTTATTTATTTATGCATACAAGAACTGGGGTACAGGCCAGAGGTAAGGGGAGAGGATTCACCAGAGAAAGTGGGGAGCAGAATAGGTCTGCTGCACCATGTGGGTCACCTCCCTGGTGGGGGATTGAACTCACGCTGCAATGGCTGCGGATGCTTCATAGTGTGGCACTTAACCCCTTGTGCCACTAGGGAGGCGCCACTTCTTTCTCTTTTGACAAGAACTATATCCTACCATTTTATCAAGTCATGAAGAATGCAAGATCATTCACATTCCTTTCTTAGGTGGTCATGTGCCCAGATAGGAGTCAGGAGTTTAAAGAAATAAGGGAAAATGAGGAGGGGCTTGGGCAACAACTCTCTGAGACAGAGTACCAGAAGGCATTGCTTGAGAAGTAGTGGCTAATAAGGATTAGAAGTAGTGGCTAATAAGTAGTGGCTAATAATACACCAGAAGTAATGGCTTCTGGTGTAGCAGCTGAGCTTACTAAAACAGGAACTATCTCCAATTATTTCAATGAAATACCTGTACCAGCCAAACTTCCCAAATAATAATTAAAACAAATTTTGGAGAATTCATGCCTTTCAACTTCTTTCCAATTTTGATATGAGGCAAGTTAATGTGGGTTAAAATTCTAGTTTACAGCATAATGTTTTTATCAAAACGCAAGTCACTTTTCTCAGAGAAAATGGGCATAATGTGAAGTCAGATAACGACTTAAGGAGTAATAATTCATGTTCTGAATTTAGAAACTATTGGCTCCTAAATTTAGCAACTATAGGTTGCTAACAATGGAGTGATAAAATCCCTCCTCCCTTGCTCTCAGAACACAGAATAATTAACTGATGGTGTTCATGTACTTCAAAAGAATTTACTCCACCTAGCAATTTATTTCTATTTTATTCATAACCTATCTAACACCAAAAGGTTAACTTTGTTGGCTACTGCTGCAGATGGAAACAAATCCTTAAACTTTCCAGACCAAATTAATACCTAAAGTCGACTCCCCTCAAATCCCATCAGCAATCTTGAAAATATAATTCACTCCGGACGGAACAGATAAGAAAAGAGTGCCCAGCAATACAAAACTTTCATTTACTTGAAAAATAGCTTGATACCTGTCAAGTGACTCAGGGATCGTTGTAGGGAGAGAGAGACACACACACACAGAGGCTTCGGGTCAACAGGACTGAAACAGCACGTCCCACTAGTATAAATCAGTAAAAATTTCAGTGCCTCGTTCCCACAGCAGTCAAGTCTTGCCTGACTCCCTGGCCTTTCATCCATCCCTCCTGATTATTTCATTTTCTTTTCTACACAACCTCTTTCCACCAAGCACTTGAATACTTCCGTCAAGTCAGTCTACCCCTATTACAACTTCTGTCTCTCAAACTGGGTATCTTCAACCTTAATTTGCCCAAGTTTTCTTCTTCCAATTAAACTTTCTCCATCTAGGTTAACATTAAAAAATTAATTTCCCCACACCCTTGAATTTCACGACGAAACAGATGGCCTCAGAAAACCCAGTCCGAGCCTCTGTGAGGAGTATGAGATTGCTTTCAGGGCGGTAAGGCCCACCTAAATGTGTGCCAGAATCTATCATCCCTTCATTCGTATGATTACTTTCTCAGTGTGCCTTAGCTCATTTCAAGTAAATCATCTCTTTGATACTAATTCACATTTTCTTAGTATCAATCCAAATTCATGTCCACACCTTTAGCTCTTTAGAAGAGCTGACAGTTCTTCTTTCAGATTCCACTCTCCTTTACAAAGTCCTGTAACTTCTCCTTTTAAAAAATCAAAATCACTAGGACTTTCCCGCTAGAATTCCCTGCTCCTACGCACACCGTTCTTCAGAAAACCTCCAGTCAAAACTGCAGTTCTAACACTAGTGACTCCCAAGCGGAGGTGAGCAAACCATTAATCAACATCCCTTCCTTGAGGTCACCTCACGCAGGCAACACAGGGCCGAGGGGCACTTGTTTTGATTAACTTCTTCCTGTCCTAGTTCCTTGCTTCCCCTTTCAAAAACTCTCTTCACTCTAGCTTCGCTATTCGCTAATGTGGTATGGCAGTGTCCCCCGAGAACAACATGAGCAGACACCTCAACAGGCAAGGGACTGTGGCCCACTCAAGCATAAGGCAGGCCAGTGCAGCTCAAGCAAGGGGGGTTGGGGAGCAAGGGAGACTGCAGAGCGGTCACTGTCAGCTCGCAAGCCCCCTGCTCCACCAGGGTGACTGGCCACGGTGCCCACTCTTACCTGTTAAGACACACTTCACATGAGTACCCAACAGGGGCTAGTCCATTAGTGACTATTCTCAAACCTTCTGCAGATTTCATGGAACAACACAAACAGTTAAAAAAAAAAAAAAAAAAAAGTAGTAGTAGGGTGGGCCACTGCTGCCTTTAAAACAGAGAGGGCACAAAGGACACAGTTCCGTCTGCCCAGGGTAGAGATCCTCCTAGTTGATGTGACTGCGTCTCTGTCGTCTCCCCCAGTCATTCTTAAAAACTGGAATTCGAACACGAAGCAGAACAACTTGGGGAGCCATCCGAACCAGTCATGAGCCCAGGGAGAAATTTCATGGGACTGCTATAAAAAGTTTGAACACAACGGAAAAATTATTCATTCAAAGACAATGCTGCTTCCTTATTCATAGCCAGTCAGTAATCTGCAGAGTGACAGACCCTCCAGCGGTGAGAGATGAGACGGCACATGCTGTGAGTGACAGGAAGAAGCTGAGAGAGCGCACGCTTCGCCTACTATGACAAGTCTCTGTCGCCTCTTCCGGATTAGCCCAAGGGTCCAAATCAGCTTCCCGCTTCTCTGCTCCCACCCGAGTCACCACGGATCTCATCACGGATGTCTGCTACGGGCCACTGAACTCCGTCTCCTACGTTTCAGCTGTCTGAAAACTGCAGTCATTTTGAACAGCACCCTTCCTGATCCGGTCCTCAAACATGAACACGGACAGCTGTTTTGACCACATTTAACATACGGCCTCCCTAGTTCTGCCATTTCACTAGGGGATCCATTCCCTGGCTGTGTCTACCTTCTGGTGGCAGTCTACGCGTGCTCGATGCCAGCGTGCAGCTCTGTGAAGCAGCGGCACACACAGCAGGCCCGCTGGAAGCTTCAGCGTTACCGCTGAACATGCCCTGAGGGGTGCTTTGGAGTCCAGGCATCGTTTATGTCACCCGTACGTTTGGGTTTTATTGGAAAGTCACACATCGCCTTGTATCTGGGTATCTGAGCTGTCAGGAG
Organism: Galemys pyrenaicus; assembly: GCA_019455555.1. NCBI lineage: Eukaryota > Metazoa > Chordata > Mammalia > Eulipotyphla > Talpidae > Galemys > Galemys pyrenaicus. Next base: position 2,696,701 of record JAGFMF010011739.1, on the reverse strand, counting down.
TAGGGACACCTACTGTCATTATTTCCACCTGCCTTAGTCTGGGCTTGGCTCTTGCATCCAGGGTTTCCACCCACATCTAAAAGACAGACAATATTGTTTTAAGAAAATCTGATACCCAAACCACAAAGTTATAGGACAGTAACTTGAAAAATTGAACAATAATTTGTTGATTTTACAAGAGATTTGTGAGTGGATTTCCTTAGATACTCAGGTTATTCAGCATATTTAAAACGTGATTTCATTTCCAAAAGCTTTATAAGAAACTTTTCAGAATTCCTTGTTAAATGGTAGAAACATCATGAGTATCTAGGAAAATCTATAAAGAGACAACTGTTGTTTGGGTGTTAACTCTCAAGTGTTTCCAGTGCGAGGATCATGTGTGTGTGTTATAATATAGTCAAAATAAATATTTTGCTCTTCACAGGTACTGTCAGAAGTAGCAACACTTTCTCAAAGTGTCAAAGCTCAAAGTATTAGCTGGACAGGTGAACGACTGGAGGAATGTCTCTAAGTGACTGGATATCTGTTTTAGGAGTAGGATGACGTAGGATGCTGCGTGGTCTTGCTACTTCAAAAAGCAAGGATTGCCTTAATTTTTTTATAAGCACTGTATGAGAAACACGGGCGAGGCAAGACACCGGCAGGACCTGCTGACCAAATTTCATTTGACTACATTTAGCCGTCATTTTTGATGCAACTGACCAGTTTTGCTCATTTCATTTCTACCATGTTTCCAGGAGACGTCATTGGGCAGAATTCAGCAAGTTAGGGGCCTGACTCGTCTTAAGAACTCACATCTATAAATTTAATCCCATTTGGGTATAATGTTGGCTTTTGGAATAATTGGGGCAGGGGGCCTCCCTCGTGGTGCAATGGGTTAAGCAACGCACTATGAGGCAAATGCCACGCAGCACAAGTTCAATCCCTGCCACAGGCCAGGGAGGTGGCCCACATGGTGCAGCAGACCTCTCCTGCCTCGCCCACTGCTCCCCAATTGATCTGCCTGTTCTGTTCCCCACTCTGTTTCTGGTGGATCCTCTCACCTCCCACACCTATGGCCTTTACCCCAGTTCTTGGATGCATAAATAAATCTTTAAAAAAAAAAAAAAAGAAGAATTGGGGCAGGAGGCAAGTATCCCAGACCTACTGTTTGCCTGAAATTTTAGGAATGAGAAGACGCTAACCTTGTTCATTGGTAGTATCAATTAGTAATGGATCTAAAATAAATTTAAGTGATAAGGTCAATTCTCTTAAGTGCTGTTATTGATTAAATGCAGACCTGTACAGTCATCAATAATGATATCATCTAAAATCCAGATATTAACCAACAAACTTTCATTCAGATGAGAACAGATCAGAACATAATCATGTAGGGAAATGATTAACTGTGTACTTGTTTTCCGAAAAAAAAGGTCTAACAGTGTAAGAGATGTGAGTGTCCAAACCACTCTCCCATCTTATTAATGCTGACAGAATATAATGAAAAGTGATTCAAGTCCAGGATAAATGCAGATATCGGGTCTAGGAAATTTCAAAATATGGTGTATGATTACATTCAGATCTCTACACGAGCATTATAAGACGTCCTGATGTTCTGTGGGCCGTGCTCTGGGCTGGCTGCGTCTTGGGACTTGTGGGACGACAGGGCTGGCCCTCCAGAGGTCACATGCTGAAGGAAGGAATTGGCCCACGCATTCACACGCAGCTCCTCCCACAGCCTCAGAGCACTCGGGCCTTCCTTGCCTTTCCTGTGTCGAGTATCACACATGGAGAGCCTTCCTTTCTCCCACTAATCCAGGCTCCCACCTCTACAGGGGCAGAGGGAGACTTACTGTCCTTTCTGCTCCTCCAGTGAATTACATGAAGCATCCTTTCATGTTCTCAAGTAAAAATTTTAGTGAATAATACATATTACGCTCAAATGAGCTTAATATTTATAACTGTCATTGTGAAGATGTGACACCGCGAAAATAGTCTTTTTCAGAATTGCGATTAAATTGTAAAGTGGTATTTTGTTACAATATAACATTTCAATTTTTTATCCCCCTTTTTCAAGGGAGGATGTAAAGGTTCGCTCTTTTCTGATGATGAATAAGGAAAAAATAGCTATCTGAAATGTCAATGTTTCTAAAATACATATTTTAAAACGTTTAAATGTAATAAGTTCTGGCACTGCTTTCCATTGGTTTCTTTGCAGGAATTATCCAATCTCCTGCCAAATGGGAAACACTCTTTTTTTAAACTTTTTTTTTTTACAGTTATATGTGACATTCAAAAGCTGATAGCTCTACTTATAAATAGAAAGTCCTTTAAGGTAACGTATTCTCTTTAGAGATTATAGTTTACATATATTTTATTACTTGAAAAAACAAAAACTGATACCTTGCATAATTAACATGGTTAACTTCGCTTTTCTGAGGTTGGCTTCTGGACCAGGGGCCACATGACAGAGTGAACAACATAACAGACTGGCTTCAGAGTGCTGCACTTAAGCATAAACATCGATGCTCAGTGCCACTTATCACTCAGGAAGTGCAAAGCAAACATACCAATAACCTCTGTGGAAAGTATGACAGCTGTGAAGTGGATACCAAGATAAAACAAGGCGCCAGCATGACACAGACGGTTATCAATGTAAAAGATGTCTCACTCCCACTTCCTAAGCTGTCAAAGCAACACCTGCTCCTCAAAGACTATGACCCGTGATGCGTGAATGTGGCACGAAAGGGCACATGACCTTGGACAAGCAAGATCAGTGGTGACAAGTCTGCTCTGACCCAGACAAGGAACCAAAGCCCAGGGCTCACGCTCGATGGCTCCTGCAACCCAGGGCGGAGGGGACTTGGAGCTGAAAGAGGTCACTCCTTAATACTCTACCCGGGTCCGAAAGGAAATTAGCAAATGGCGGTGCATATAGAGGAGACAACCTATTTCTCTGGATCATAAAATGATGTTACCTCAAATGATTTTTTTAAAAAGAACAGAACACACATTTGAAAATACAGAGAAAAAGACAATCTAGAAAATAGGAGAAAAAATTTACAAACCATGTATCTGCCAAGGGGCTAATCGGCACACTGTATAAAGAACAAGTACCCAACAGCAAAAGCAAATAATCCAGTTAAGAATGGGGAAAGGGCCCGAGTAGGCATTGCTCAAAGAAGCCATACAGATGACCAATGAGAAGATGCTCGACGCCACCTGTCACTCGGGAAATGCATATCAAAATCACAATGGCGCATCACTGCACACTTCTTAGGACTGAGATCAACACAGAGACAAGATGGCAAGTGCTGTGGGGAAGGGGAAGAGGGCCCCTTGTACATCCTTGGCAGGAATCTCAAGAGGCTCAGAAATTGTACAAAATGCTGTGGTGCTTCCTTAAAGTTAAAAAACTGAACTACCCTATGGTCCAGCAATCCCACTCCTGGGTGTATACCCAAAGGAAACTGAATCACTGCCTCAGAGATAGCTGTACCCCATGTTCACTGCAGCTTTACTCACAACATCCAGGGTACAAAAACAATCAACAGATGAATGGAGAGGTCAGACAGACAGATAGACAGACACAGACACACAGGCTGGGTTATTATTCAGTTATTTAAGAAGAGGGAATCATATAATGGGCAACAACTTGGATGAGCCTGGAGAACAGCAAGCTTAGTGAAGTAAGCCAGACGAAGACAAACCCGGTATGGTATCACACACGTGGAATCGTTCTCTTTTAAAGTCAACCTCACAGAAACAGAAAATGTACCATTATCAGAGTCTGTGAATAAGGGAAAGAACATGTGGTTTCTTAAACTTCTAGTTATAAGAAAAATGCCTTGAGGGCGTCGTGTGGGTAGTTGTTACTGAGAGTGGTTAACTTTGTGAAATGATGGACGTGGTAATTATCTTGATCTTGGTCATCATGCTACAACACATGTGTATGAAGTCATCACTTTGTACACTTTAAATGTATACAGTTATACTTGTCAGTTATTCCTCAACAAAGTTAAAAATAAATACCGTAACAAAAATAATAATAGAAAGGAGGAAAGGCCCTAAGTATTTACTAGAAAACATGGCTTTAAAATATCGCCCTTACTATTAATACGCTTTAGAAATTCATCCCCAGGGAAACGTCAATATACAGGTGGAGACACATATAAACACCAGCCTTGCTTACCTCAGCACTATTTTCCTGAGGATTCTCCGCTTTTACACTATTTCTTTAACATATAATGACCTAACACGAGCTCCTGAGGAACTTTCTCTTGTTCCTCGTGCACTTTCTCTTTCCTGAATAAAAACTGCAGCACGACTGCTGGAAAACAATAGGCCCCACAAGCCTGGGCATGACCACAGCTCAGCTGGGGGAGCAGGAAGGGTGCGGCTCCCGCTGCCTTCTTGGCTTAAGCAGCGCCTCCCCTCAGCGTCATCTGGCTCACGCCGAATGTCCAAATGTGCAGTAATTCAAAGAAGCTGTCGGAAGAGAGTCCGTTCACAGTGTTCCATCAATGATACCACGTCCCTTCTCAAGCTTTCTCAAGCAGAAAAGAGTGGGAAGGAGGAACAACCCTGGTGCCAAGAATGTTAAATAGCTGTCGCCAGCTCCCTAAGATGGAGGACTGGGAAGGAGCTGCTGGGGCCTGCCAACCCTCCAGAAGCGGCCTGCTCTGGAGCGTGGACACGACATGTGACACACCATCATGCCTTCACACTGCTCATCTCTGGGAAGCGTCCACCCAAGAGAGAATACAGGCCCAACTTGCGGTCAATACCAGCAATCTCACTCACACAGTGTGACAGCGTTTTAGAGACCACTGGTGCAGTGCTGCTATTTTTACATGTCACTCTATTGATGTGCTGAATCAGATCAATAGACTCGAATTGACAATTCTACTTGCAATGGATTCATCCACTTTTACATAAGTATCTGTAAAGTGTCTGCTGCATGCCAGCCTACAAACTGGAAACAGAAGGTTAAACAAGTCCCTGCTCTCTTGGAATTTATATTCTGTTACTTACAGATCTTCTAAAGGGAAAACATTGAATTAATTCATCTATTTCCCAAAAGCCCCAGCAATAAATTTTGTATTGATGGCCACACTACAAGAGTTTTTAACTCTTGGCATTAAGTATATTATTTATCAAGCATATTTAGTAGTATAAGGTTTCTCACTAATTAAAACAGCACAATGGCATTTTGATTTTATATTCAATTCCTTATAAGGTTTTCCATTTTCCACATAATTTTCCCCCTAACATGTATTTTCTTAGATACCAATTGCTATATGTAATCTGTAAAATTAGAGGTGTATATGGGAACTCAATGTTGGATCTCATTCTACAGCACAGCAAGATCTAGAAAAGTTCCTTTGTTCAGAGACGTTTTTCTTTATTTTTCTCAGGAGACTTAGTGTCCCAGATCTTTCAGACTCATTCTCAAGTTTCCAGACTCAGATCCTCTCTGAACTTGTTAGAGGGCTGCAGCCGGCAGGAGGAGTGGTCTCTGGCTCCCCTGCAAGTTAGTGTGTTTCCTTCCTCAGAGACCTTTTATGTAGCAGTGTGCTGCCTGGATCGTGGAATGGACCAATCGGGTGTGAGCTGTGGGTCGACTGATGCCAGGACTCCGCCTCTCACCACAAGTCAGGTGGTGGCAGAGCCCCTCTTGTAAATTACACTTCCTGAATTCTGGAACAGACCAACCAGGTACAGGATTAGAAAATGGACCAATCAGACTGGGGGGTGGGGGTGGCATCCTGAACGGGAATATAAGGCAGGGTCGAAGTGTGTGGGGAAGTCTGAGCAACCCGGAGGTGCAGTCACAGAAGCAGCAGCCCAGAGGAAGAAGAAGAGCTCCTGCAGAGGAAGAGGAGAAGATGGTTCCAGCTTTCGAAGAAAGGAGGGAAGCCTCCAGCAGCTGTCCTCTGAGTGGAGGAGAGAGGCTGAAGGACTCTGCAGAGACAGGGCCTCAGTTCTGGCTGTGACACTGACTGGAAGGAGCACCAAAGGTCCTGGCCTGGTGGCTCAAAGAGCTGTCTGTTGGTGACATAAACCAACAACTCACAAGAGCTGTAACACTGGGTGTTCCTGAACATCACCTCTGCAGGCCGTAGTGGTCATTGCTACTGGCCAGTTACGCCCAGCACTGGTGACCAGTGACTGCCAACACTCATGCTATCTGGATAAAGCAGCCAGTCTCTTGTGGATATGTAAGTGTTTTTGTTTCCCGTTTGTAAATAAACCCCGTGGTTGTTGTTCCTATAGTCTGAGGTCCCTTGCAAGTGTGCGCACGGGTGAGAACCCACAGTGACCTGTATCGGGCACTGTCTTCTATTAAGCTATAGCCCCTGTTGCTATAGCCCTTGATTCTGGTTTGTGGCCTTTTGGGGCTTTTTGGGAGTTCTCTAGCCTTGGACCCTCCTCTGCCCCCCATTTCAAACTCATACTAACATACTTTTACTTTCCGATATGGTAATATATATAAGTATGTAAATATATATTCATATATACATATATTTCCAGTATGGTGATACAAATCTATGTTTTTAAATCAGATCTGGGCTTTAATAAGTATGTTGTCTTTGAGGCTTAGAACATTGATTTTCCATTGTTGTTGTTCTTTGGTTCACATTTCCTACCTAACAGATATCCCTTACAACTTACACTATTGTCAATCTGCATTGATGGCTTCCTGGTATCAGCCCACCACTATGTCTTAACTAAATTATCACAGTGGCGTGCTAACTAGTTCACCTACCTCCAATATTCTCAGGTCCCCAAGAACTCCAGGCGGCAAGAAAGCCATCCAGTCTGTGTTAGATTTAAATTTATCTTTCAAATATATAGTCCTGACCCTGCCAGCCCTTTAGTCATACCTCCCTGATACTGCCCTCCACTGATTTTCAATAAAGTTGAACATCTATTTCCAGCCAAGATGGACTATTAGGAGCCCAACGTATCCTCCCACCTGAAACAACTGCAAAAATCTGGGGAAATGAGGCAGAATTCAGCAGATTCTGAGTTGAGAAGATGGAACTACGAGCCCAGAGAAATCAAGCTAAGTAGTGATTACAAGAGCATCCCAGAAAGGAGAGAGCTTCACAGAGAGAACTGATAAGATCAGAGAGGGTGCTCCGCCCGCGCTCAGCAGACAGTGATCACCAGGAAGGCATGAGGAGTTGCTTAGGACCCTAAAGGACCATAGAGACGACACCCATGTCTGAACAGGGCCAGGCACAATGCCTGTCCCCACCATGCAGACTAGGATGGGCCATCGGGCAGGCATTCAAAAGCATCTCACTGCAGTGGTAGGAATAATTAACTCTACAGTGCTCTGGTCTCGCCTAGGGAATCTAAAAAACAAGACCCAAAAAGATCAATCTACTTCCAAGTAAAACTTAAAAACAAGCTTCTTTTCAACTACCAGAACAAAACTACCTAAGATTCATAAAGTGCAAGATTATAAAATACCTCAGAAGACAAAACTCACAGTTTCTGACATGCAATTAAAAGTTGCCTGGCATTCAACAAAGAAAATAACCCTGACTCAAAGGAGAATAACCAATCACTTGAAACCAAGCCAGACGGACACATTAAAATTAGCAGGAAAGGACAGTATTGTTTGCTAACATGACTTACACCTCCCAAAACAATCTGGCCCCGACCTAATTGCCCAGCCCTCAACCCCCCTCTAACACCCCATATCCAACCCTACTGATTTAGTTTCTTCAAAAATGCCATGTTATTTCTTGCTTTCTTGTCAACTATTCCTCCTGCTCCAAAGCTTGTCCAGTATGGCACATAGGGAGATGCAAGGTGGGGAGGAAGTCCTTGATGTAAATCCCCAGCATGGCCAATTTGGGGGTATCACTGAGTTTAAGTGCCAGCTAGCTAAGTTCCTGAGTGTTTACAAACACTCCTCAGTGGCTACATATCTGCACCTATCCCTGCCCTGCCATCATCTGCTCAGAAACCTAATCACTCAGGTTTCAAATTCAGCATTAATTCCTCTAAGACCACCACGATGCTTCAACCTAAGTTAAACATTCCTCCTCTGTGCACCCAGAATACACTGCACACATTCACCACCACAGCACTTAATGATTTCTTTTGGTTTACACCTGGTCCTCAAACCCCAAAACGCTAGGTATGATGCCTGCCCTACCATACCCGAAGAGCATTAGCACAAGAGCTAACACTTAAGAATACCCCAAAAAATCATCTGATAAAAAGGAACAAACTGCTAATATTCGCACCACACAGGTGAACCTCAAATGCATTACACAATGTGAAGAGACAGAAACAAATGGCTATAGGCTTTATGACACCACTTACAAGACATTCTAGAAATGAGAACATCCACAAATCCGTGGTTGCCAGGACCTGGGTTGAGGGAAAAGGATTGTAATAGGACACAGGGAAACTTTCTGAGCAAATGGCCGTGTTTCCCATCTTCACTGTGGTGGTGGCCACAGCCTGGATACATTTATGAAAACTATACTTAAGCGTACAGTGACGCCTGCCCTACCGTACCTGAAGAGCATTAGAACAAGAGCTAACACTAAGGATACCCCCAGAAAATCAGCTGACTGAGTGATAAAAAGAAACAAACTGCTGATACTCACAACCAAACAGGTTTTGGAGTTTGTGGGCCAGACAGATGCAAGCCAAAAGAAATCTCTTAGCTTACCTCAAGAAACAAATTAATTTTTTAATAGCTGAATAAACCCATCCGTGCTTAGACAATGAGTAAAATACAGCCCCAAACTCTTGATTCATTTACAGGGGTGGAGGGAGGGGCAACAGTGGACACTTGACACACACACTGAACCATTTTCCAGGGCAACCTTAACAAACTACTAACACTTAGGTGGCCTAAAACAGCACATTTAGTCATGAAGTTCTGGAAACTCAGTTTGAAATCAAAGGTTCTTCCTTGCTTCTTCCCAGCTTCTGGTGCTTTGGCAGACCTCGGTGTCCTGAGCTTGCAGCTGCAACACCAAGGCCTCCACTTCGGTGGTCATGTGGCCGCCTCCCCTGTGTCTTTATCCAAACTTCCTTCTTCCTTGAAGGACACCAGTCACTGTATTAGGACTCTCATCCAGTAGGGCCTCATCTTAATTTGATTACATCTGCAAAGATGTTGCTGTAACTCTGTATGTTTGCTGATGCAGGGATGAGACCAGCAGACAGGATGTTGAAGCAAGGAGATGGAGGACTATTGCTCTCCCAAGCAAATAGCGATCCTCCCTGCCTCTCCATGGCCTTTTATTGAGCATGAGACCAGTTAACAAGGGTATGTCATTTGCTACAAAAAGCACAGCGCAGAAGTACAAGGTCGAGTAGTTTTGTGCCAAGCCCGCCTGCATGTAACTAGCCACTACTATCATCTAACAACTTTTTTGTTTCCTTAGTATCTTCTTCCAGAGTGAAAGAGTGTATGCCTCCATCCTAGGAGCCGTGTGCAGCTCCCGTTAGCAGACTTGTTTGCAAGTCTGCAAGGATCTCAGCCATAACACTTCTTTCTATCCTTGACCGCTGCTCACAGCTCTTGCAGCCTCTGGCTTCCACCAACAAAACACATTATCTCCAGAGGTGATCATATTCACCAGGAATCACAATTTAATCCATGATATACAAATAGCCATGAAACAAGACAACATATTAAGAAGGACCCAGGGACAAACATTTGCTGCTTCCAAAGCCACAGGCTAATAAAGAGATTCAATAAGCCTAATGAATCCACGTCCAGACACCTGTTGCTAAAAATGTCCTAGTCCATTGTGTCTGTACTAATTTCTCCCCAGTCTATGCATTCCTGAGCACAGTTTACCAAGCTGATTACTAAGGGAGTTGTAGACTCAGAAGAAAGGGGTCCCAGACCTTGAGATCAGTCCAGGTCAGACTAGAACTGTAAACACAGGGCCTCCAGGAGATGTTCCCCTTGGAAGTGCATGACCTCTGAACTAACTGGCGCTAACACCTAGCAGCAATAAACAGACTTTAGCCAAGTCCACGTGCCTTGCTTTCTTAGCCAGTCAAGCTTAATTCTTTGTTCTCAAACCTGTCCTAAAACCTAAATTGACCTCTAACCTAGCAGCTCAGGGAGTCTCTCTCAAGCCCAAGGAGGTCTCCCAGGACCTCTCTTTCCTTGTTCTTTCACTAACCAATAAATGCTGGCTCCTTGTCTGCCCTCACCAGTATCTGTAGAGTCCACTTTTCAATCACAATTACAGTGTCTTAAGAGTCCCTTCCTGGGCTTGGGAGCAGGGCCCCTTAGCCCATCCCTCTGATTCCAGCAGGTGGAGCAGTGGGCAGAACCTGGCTCTCCGCCTATGTTGCTGGGGAATGGAACCAGACTGAGGAGCCCCAGGCCCAATCCCTTGTCCAGTGACAATATAGCAGTAACAAAAAAGAACTATAAAGTGCTATGGTTCAGAAGCTCTAGGGGGGTAGAGAGGGCTCCAGAGTGGTTGAAAATTAGTATACGAAATAGTTCTAGAAAGAAGAGTATGACTTGGGCCAGGAGATATGAAAGGAGAAGAGCAGAACATTCTAAGTCAAGGAAAGAAATACTATCATGTTATATGACAAAAGCAGGAGAGGGTGGGTGATAAGCAGGAAGAAATCCAACTTGATGAAAACCTCTAATCTGATATACTGTAAAAAATAAGTGGGACCAGGTTGTGGGGGGAAGAGAGTGGTCAAAACCTAAAATTAAAAAAAAAAAAAAACTGTGCTTCATTCAGTGGACTTTTGGAACCAGTGAGGAGGTAATGACGATTAAAAAGTCATTCTTTTTTCTCATCCCTGCTCACATAACACACTGAAGAGGCTGATAGAATATGACTGAGGATTCTGCAAATGTAGTTTTTAGGCTGTTTACATCACCTATGTTGCAATTACTGATACCCAAACCATTGAGTTTTCCTTACTGATTCCGCTAATATGTAGTATTAGATGAACCAACGGCTAAAGGTGTTTCATCTATTCCATTCTTGGCTGAAACAGTTCCCTCTTAATCAAAAGCGTTTCTTTCTTTCCTTCAGCAGAAAGTCTTTTGTTAACTTGCAAGCTAGCATACAAAATTCAGTAAGATATCTGCCTCGCAGAGAAACCGCTCCCTCGGGTAATTTCCCTTCTCCAAAACAGTGTTCCCAGGGTGCAAACCAGCTCAACGGTTTTTAGGTTATAAAGCCAAAGAGACTCAATCCATAGTTAGAGTATTTACTTTTAGAGACAGAAAGAAAAGTCACATGAAAATAGTACACTGAATAAAGAAGCTGACAGCAGTGCTACCGAAATTCTCAGCGAGAATGCCAAGGTCACAATTACTGTGTGCGTTCCTCTAGTATCTACCTGTGTGCTTAAGAGCATCTTTTCCCCGGTTCTTCTCTCTGTGCCATTTTCTAGGACGACGGAATCATAATTGTTCTATGGAAGTGAGTCCTTGAAACCCTTTGGAATCTAGAAGGTCAACTCTCCACAAGGCTATGCTGTTCTCAATGTTCTCTGGCACCCGAAATTACAACCACTCTAGTATAAAAAAGTGAATAGAATTTCAGAAAAACAATTTTTTTTCTATTTTAAATACAAAAAAAACAAAACCTTGCATAGCCGGTAAGTCAATTAAAATATCACGGAGGCGTCAACTTTCTCTTCAACCACAACATTATTTCCTCCAGGTCTAAAACCTGACATTTAGCTAAAGATAAAAAATTTTAAAGTTATACTTCTAATTCCTATTTGTTCAATTTCATAAATGGCAATACCAGCGAATTACTAATTACCAGTGAATAGCTTGTCATTTTTCCCTCAGTAGTAACCACAGATAACCCTCCTCCCTTTCCCAGATTCCCCAGGTTGAGCTAAAAACCACCAATTTGTATTTTTTGGTGCATTTCCAGCTACAATTAATTGACAGTCCTGTTTCATAAAATTTCCCATTCCGCTTTTGATTTTAATAACTGCTTTATGAGAATCTGCTACATGTCAAATAATGGATCAGGTGTTTCATGTGTCTCTCTTGTCCTGAATGCAGACTGAATGTTATTATACTCATCGTTCCTACGAGAAATCTTAAGGCCCAGATAATTTTAAAACTTTCCCAAGATTTCACAGCAATTAAGCAATGAAAAGCAGTTCTTTTTGACCTCAAAGCCCATTCTTTTATATATACTATGCTGTCTGTTTTTCACTGTTTAAGAATCAATGTGATCTACACAATAGAAAGAAACAGTATTCTATGTATCTGTTTCCCAAACATGTCTGCTTATCTGTGATCCCATCTGTGCCCTTGAGGAAATTTATAGTTAACAAGATTATATAAAGCCAAGAGTGTGTGAGTAGACCACGGCATTTTATCAATCTGGGTCTTAGTTGTCAGCCACATAAATTGATCTGGGCTAACTGAAGCAGAAAAGGGGTTTGCTGCAATGTAGTGGGCTGGTCCTAGCCTCTCCGAGAACAAGTTTAGGTTCCATACAATTTATCCACTTAAACTGTATATTTCACTGTTTTTTAGCGTATTCATGTAGCTACGCAACCAAGGCCACAATCAAGTTTGGAACATTCCTTCATCTCTGAAGGAAACTCGTACCCATTAGCAGGCATCCAGTTCCTCCCTTCCCACTAAGCAGGATTAATTAGGCAACCGCTAATTTACTTTTTCTCTCTGAATTTGCCTATTCTCGAAATTTCATATTACTGGACCACAATGTGTGGCCATTTGTCATTGGATTCTTTCATTTAGCATATTTTCAAGGTTCACCCATGATGCATTATGTATCAGTACTTATTTTTATTGCCAAGTATTCTACTGTGTGAATATAACATACTGTTTATCGATTCATCTGTTAATAGTTTTACTTTCACTGAACCCAGATCGTGCTTGCTTTTATACTTTAAGTACAATAATTTCTGCCTTAACCTTATGTGAGCCTCCTACTCTGAAGATCAGTCTGCTCCCAGCAACCTCCCAGAATTGCAAAAGCAACTGTCACGCCCTGAGCTATTTACCACCAGATCCGAATCCTCTTCCTCTAGAAACAAAGTCCTCCTCCTGGTATGAAGGTACTAGAACATAGGTACATAGGCCATATTGATTATTAATATTCACCCTGGTATCTCAATGGAAATTAATGGGGAGCATAAGTTCTTCTGCCCAGTTGGTGGGTTAAAGTCTCTATCAAGCTATCCACAGTCACTGCAGCACTAGCTCGTTCCCCCACAAGGGAGGGGACCCACAGGGAGGGGGCTTAACAGACCTCTCCTGCCTTCCCTGCTGCTCCCCTCAGCAGTGTGTTTCAGTTGCTCTGCCTGCTCTGTTTCCCACTCTGTCTCTAGTGAATCCTCTCACCCCTCTCCCCCCACCCCCCACACCTCTGGCCTAGATGCCAGCTCTTGCATGCAAACAAAAGAACACAGTCAAGATGAAAGACCCTCAGTTCCCTAAGAGTAGGTCCTGGTTCCCTGACTTCCTGGCTTCTGGTCACGTACATGAGCCTCTTCGCTTGGGAATGTGAGGTGGGTGGTGAGGAGCCAAAGACCCCAATGAGGAAAACGAACACGGACCTCGGGAGTAGAGCCCCCATATCAATGTATCACACGGAACATTAGCTACCACAGGAGCTTTAGATTATCTGATTCAACTGCCCATTTTAGAGATGTTTAAAAAAAAAAAATGAGGTACAACATATTAACGTCCCAGAGCCAAACAGTTAGTGTAGAGCAGGGGTTAGACCAAATTCTATTCATGGTCGCCAGCTTTTTCTGCCAAGCCATGAAGTTAAAGGCCTATGACTACGGACTTGGACTACCTCCCGTATCAGCCTCTAGACCACCTCTGGGCCGCTGTAGTGTTCCTGTGTCACTTGATTTGTCCCCATCTGCCCAACGCTAGCTCTCTGCTGACACCTATTAGCTCCCTTTGTTAGCTCCGAGGGCTTCAAGTGAGGGTGATGGTGACTGTCCCCTTGCTCCCCGCTCAGCACTGGTGGTCACCTCAGGCTGGCTATCAGGATAAAAACCTGGAATTTTAAGGGGTGACTCAGAGGAAAGCCTGGGGCGCCAAGGTCCGTTATTTTGATTTCAAACTGGAGTACGCTTTTTATTTTTTATTTATTTATTTTTTATTTATTTATTTTTAAAGATTTATTTATTTATGCATACAAGCACTGGGGTACAGGCCAGAGGTGCAAGGAGGAGAGAGAATCCACCAGACAGAGCAGGGGGCAGAACAGGCAAATGGACTGAAACACACTGCTGAGGGGAGCAGCGGGCCAGGCAGAAGAGGTCTGCCTGTGCCATGTGGGTCACCTCCCCAGCCAGCAGCAGGGATCGAACTCATGCTGCAGTGTCTGTGGTTTGCTTCATAGTATGCTGCTTAACCACTGCGCCACCAGGGAGGGTCCTAGAGTAGCTTTTTAAATGAGACATTGTTTCTTAAGGGCCTAGCCAACCCTGTCTGCATGTTTTTCACACATTAGGGCAGAAAATAATCTGCTAGGTGAACTCATCAAAGAAGCAAAGGTGACCTTGCTTTAGGCCACTGGGCTGAAAGTCCTCATAATTTATCAGTAAGTGGCTTAGAAGCGCAGGGTTCACATTGCTGTGGGCCCCTCATTCCCTGCACCTCCCCATTCTGACAACTGTACACGTGTTAAAATTTAGCCATTCATGAGAATCAAAGAGAGCAGAGGCAATTTCCCTGGAGTCCTAATAACCTCAAAAATAATAAAGCATTAACAATACCCCTGGCTTCACTATCCTAAATCACAAAATACCCAAAACCAAAACAAGCTCTATATGAAGCAAAGATTTAAACATAAAAAAAGGTGAAAGCGTTAGAAGAAAACATGGGCGAATCTTATATTTCACAATATTGGGGGTAGGGGAGACCTTCACAGACTATAAAAAGGTGACCACAGAGCCCAAAGCTATGAACTTGAAAGACAAATGACAATGCTGGAGAAATAACTGTAACGCAACAAATAAAAAGGTTACTTATTCTTCATCTATGCAAGGTACACCTTAAAAATCTCTTAAACATGTTTGTGGTGAAATATACACAACGCAAAATTTATTTTAATATTTTTCAAGTGCACGGTTTGGTGATTTTTAAGCACATTCACACTGTTGCACGGCCATCACCACCCACCCAACTCCAGAACTTTTTAAAAATCTTCCCACACTGAAACTCTGCCCAGTAAACAGAACCCCCTCCCCCCAGTCCCTCCACCCTGGCTTCTAGCCATCAATGTTCTACTTTCTATCTCTGAATTTGATATTCTAGGTAGCTCATGTAAGTGGAGTCATATTATTTCTAGCCATCAATGTTCTACTTTCTATCTCTGAATTTGATATTCTAGGTAGCTCATGTAAGTGGAGTCATATTATTAGCGGACCGCGTGAGGGGTAGTCCAGGACCCCCAAACCTGCTGGTATCGATGGGTTCTGCCATTCACTGCATAAAGACAAAACATATTCTTAGAGCATAAGACCTATACTGGAAAAGAACTTCCATTAATGTGCAACAAAGAAAAGGAATATAGTCAATATAGTTTCCCCAGGAAGTACCCAAAGTTATCCATCCCTTCGTGGGTAAACAGTCAGCCAAAGAAGGTTGACCCAAAGCAGGGCTACTGAGGCCCAAAGCCTGTCACTAGTCTAAGCCACCTTCTGGTGGGACCCGTAGGAAAAGGGCACAAGGGACCAGCAAGTCTGGAAGGAAAGGAGCACAATCAAAATAAAAGTTATTGTCAACCTCCCCACAAGTTTCTTCCCCATGTCTCTGTCAAGTGTCTCATTCCACTTCTCCCAAGTCCCTAGTACAAGTCCAATGCCAAGAAGGAAGACAGTTTCTTCACATATCTCTCTGCAACATCTCTCTAGATTCTCTGTTCATCTCCCTTCCTAATCTTCTCTAGCTTCCCCAATTTGCTCAGCTCTACCCTTCCTGAGGGTGGGGCAGGGAACCTGGAACCTCCCTTTTTCTGGGGACCAACATGTTACAATACAGTCCGTATCCTTTTTTATGACTGGCTTACTTTACCTAGCATAATGTCCTTAAAGGTTCATCTGTGTTGTTGCATGAGTCAGAATTGCCTCCCTTTTCAAGGCTGAATAATATTCCATTGTATGTATATATACCCCATATTGTTTATCCATTCATCCATCAACAGATATTTAGGCTTTTGATTACTGTGTACAGATCATTTTTTAAAAGACAATCCACTGAATGGACTAAACCTCAGGAAGTCCAAGTCTTGGTTTATGCAGAAGAGGAGACCCCACAGAGACTGCAAATCTCACATAAGCCTGCGGTGTTAAACCTAGAGATATGAAGTGTGGCCATTTCTCTCACATAATTCTTGCTGAATTGTGAAGCTGCTTCAGAGACAAAAAAGTGGCTTTGTACATTTCTTCAATATCCCCTGCCGCCCCTCTGAGCTGCCTGTCTGGACAGTCCCTCAAATTCGTTCCCTAAGTGCTAGTTACTTTTCTGATGTTACAGTTTCTTAGTGACCTGTCTGCAAAATCGAACAGGCTGTGAGTGACCAGTCCCCAGCCCAATTTTACCCTTCAGCCCTGTAATTTTGTGTGCATTTTTGCAGAATGCCAGATTTCTCAGGAAGGCGTATAGCAGTAACATTTTTACTTCTATACCCAGGAACAAAGATGACATTTTATGTCCAATACCTGAGGGAGAGGAAGAAAGCTAGATAACAGGTTGGCAATTCAGAGAAAAAGACAAAAGAAAAATGCACAGGAGGAAAACACATAAGAGCTTCAACATCGATAAACTATTTGCCTGTCTGATAATAACGTGATTTTATACCACATTAAGGCACTGATGGTAACATGGATAAATACTAGTATGCTATAATTCACAATCAAAACAAGAGAGGAGCACTCTTTTCTGCTGGTTAGCAGTAATGCTTGAGGCAAGACATAATACTGTCTTATATGAGGATGACTTGATTTTTAATTGCAGGCACTGTCAGCACACTGGCCCTTAGAATTAGTAATTTTACTAATTGCTCATTCTTCTCCTGTAAAAGCAGAATTTTAGTTATATGGTGAAAGTTTCACTCTACTTTGTTCCCCCGTCAAGCCATAAACCATTTCACTTTTT
Organism: Galemys pyrenaicus; assembly: GCA_019455555.1. NCBI lineage: Eukaryota > Metazoa > Chordata > Mammalia > Eulipotyphla > Talpidae > Galemys > Galemys pyrenaicus. Next base: position 2,679,576 of record JAGFMF010011739.1, on the reverse strand, counting down.
AAATTTATTTATTTTCTTACACTGCTGTTCATTTTTATATGGTATTTGATCTCTCCCCTCAGATGTCCCCTGTGCTTGTGTCTGCTGTTTCACTGTTTTAACCCCTTCCCTCCCTCTCCCTTCTGTATGCCTCAGATCTATGGTCAGCTTGCAAGTTTTATCTTTTTCCTGACCCTGTACAGCTTCTCTATATTCATCCTACAAGTAAAGCCATCAGATATTTCTCTTTTTCCTTCTGACTTATTCTGCTTAGCATCAACCCTTGTGGCTCCATTCACATTGCCTCAAATGGCATGAGTTTTTCTATTTTTTTGATCACTGAGTAGGTGTCTAACACCACAACCTTTTGATCCAGTCATCTATTTGGGGGCATTTAGGGGGGCATTTTGGGGGCATATCTTAGCTGTTGTAAATAGTGCTGCAATACACTATTTCACTTTTTAAAAGTTTTAAAAGCAAAATTTTAAAATTACTAGTCTATCAGGCATATAAAAGTATAAATAATAACTTTCAATTTATCTAGCACTTCTTTTTTAAGCATTAAGAACATGTGCTTAAAAAAGCAAGGTACTGATATTAAGATGAGTCTCATTTAAAGTCTTCTGGGCAGCTGTGTAAGGCGCACATTCTTTTCCTTTCTCTGAGATTTGTCAATGTGGGATTAGAGTGTGTTAAAAACAGACAAGGTGAGAAGTTGTGAGGTGGCTGTGAACTTTTCAGGGCAACAATTAAGGGGTCTATTTAGAGTCACTAGTGGGATGAAAAAAAAAAAATACAAAGCAAATAAGAAACTACATCCCCCAGCCTTGGCAAGGAACCCTGCCTGGAGAGCAGCGATTAGGGCCCAAAGCCAGTTTGACCAGTACTTGTGCAAATGTCATTAGCTGGAGGCTAACAAGGCTAAAATGATGCCTGCTTAGGCTTCCTCTCTCAGAGCATCGGTGGGAATCTCTGCCTCGGGATTTTAAAAAGTGACTGGGAAAGAGAATGCACTTCATAAAATGTCAAAGTCACCCCAGAGAGCCTTCCTCTTACAGCTGGGGGAGGTCTGCCCTGCAGGACTCACAGGGGAAGATGAACTTATAAGCAGGAGCTACAGATGGCCAAGGCAGTTACGTCTACAGGAACACACCTGGAAAGCCAGTGCTAAGTCACGTCTAGAGTAAGAAAATGGCAGTGCTAACCTTCAGCAGGAGACACACTCACTCCGCGGCCACTACGAACTAGTTATCACCTCAGCTACCCACCCGTCCACTTGTCCATGCAGCAAATAGTGATTATTAAGATCATAAATATTCCCTGTTCAGTTCTTGGATCTCTTTGGAAGAAAAGCAACTTTAAAACACTGTGTCTCCCATCCAATACTAACCAGGCCTAGCCCTGCTTAGCTTCCAAGATCAGAGATCAGGTGTATTCAAGGTGGTACCCACATACTGCAGCAGACCTCTCCTCTTCCGGCTGCTGCTCCCCTCAGCAGTGTATTTCAGTAGATCTGCCTGTTCTGCTCCCCACTCTGTTTCTGGTGAATTTTCTCACCCTCCTCCCGCTCCCCCCCCCCACCTCTGGCCTACATCCCATTCTAGATGCATACATAAATCTTAAAAATAATAAAATAAAACACTGTGCCATCGTGACTCGATAGGGAGCAGGGGGAGAAGCTAAAACAGTGAGGACAGCTGTAAAACTGGAAGTGCACGGAATCCAATTCACTACGATCTTCTCTCAAAAATACTGATGGCTGTTAAGTAGATGTCTGTTCCTTATTTCTCTTACAACAAAGGCCAGCACCAGCACTTCTTCTCACCCCTCCAAGTATCAAGCCGTAAGGTGCTGGTGCTGTAGGAGGGGACAAGCAAACCATATGCCCAGAGGGTGCTCAGCGGAGCAGGGGTCACAGGAAGGCGGCAGACAAAAGCCAGGGCAGATGCCTCTGGAGGGACAAGGGAGGCATAGCCACAGCATACTCCAGAAAATCGGCAGCATCCCCAGTTATTCTCAACTATGCTTTCATTTCTGCTTCCTTCTTTTTTATGAGAGACATTTAAATGATGCGCTGTTTTGCACAGTCCTTCATACAGCACCAGACACTTTTCAAAGTGACATTAAAGATAATGCAATGCCTGGGAAAGGAGGTCTGTGTGGGGTTCAGTACTGGAAGACCAGAAAATAACTCAGTAAGCAGAGACAGCGCCGCTACCAGCATAAATTACATTTGAAAGCTATGGCATTCTCAGGGTAATGGTATTAAAATAAGAATTTTGAGCCATAAATTGAGAAAGTTAAAGACCTAAAAACAATGGTAAAGAATACAGAGCTCTGAAAATAACAGCATGCTATTATTTACACATTAAAATGTCATTGTATATTCATCTAATTGGCAATATGAAAAGACAAAAATCTAATTTGTTGTAAATTACACCGAAATTGGACGAGCAATTAAGAATCATCTAAGTCAACTTCCCGTTATTTAGAGGTTGACAGCTAGCTAGTGACTTACATTCTTCCATTACGTCTTCGCAGTTATGTACTGGGGGTAAGGGGGGGTGGGGAAGCTCAATGTACACAGGAGCTAACGTACAAAAAGGGAGAGAAAGAAAAGAGAAGATATGAAATGCAAGTCAGTTCACTACTTTTACACTGGATCTTCCAATAACTGAGTTCATGAAGGGCAACAATTCAAGCTTCCAGGATGGCTTCTGTCGCCTGAGTATTTCCGGTATCATGTAAACTATCTGCAGATGTTTGGAAGCAGCACAAGATAATGGAAATCAAAGAGACATGTGTTTAAAACTGAGCTCCACAACTCATTAGCTCTGTGACCCTCATCATAAAGTTAATCTCTCAAGTTCCTCGTCTGTAAAATAAGATTTAATACCATCTACTTCATGGAATTATTGTTCAGTTTCAGTAAAAGCATGCACACAGGTCTTTTAGAAGAGACACAGTAAAGGGCCTCCCTGGTGGCGCAGTGGGTTAAGCAACGCACCGTGAAGCAAATCGCAGCCACTGCAGCATGAGTTCAATCACCAGCCAGCGAGGAGACCCAGATGGCACAGCAGACCTCTGTCTCGCCCGCTGCTCCCCTCAGCAGTGTATTTCAGTCAATCCACCTGTTCTGCTCCCCACTATCTCTGGTGAATCCTCTCACTCCCTCACCCCCACACCTCTGGCCTACACCCCGGTTCTTGTATGCATAAACACTCATTCAAAGGGATATAAGCACTATTTGCTATTTGTTCACTGTGACACTATTTACAATAGCCAAGTTACAGAAGCAACCCAAATTTTGACCATCAACAGGACAGTAGGTTGAGAAGGTGTGGTGTATATACACAATGGAACACTACTCAGCTATTAAAAAAATATGAATTCTTGCCATCTGTGACCACATGGATGGCTGGAGGGGATTATGCAAAGTAAAATAAGTCAGAAGGAGAAAGACAAATAGATGATTTCGCTCAGGTGTGCAATACAGAAAAGAAAAAAACCAAAGGAACAGACAAGTCCTAGAAATGTAACTGCAAAACTGAAGTTACTGAAGAATAGAAGGTGGGGGACAATGGGGAAGAAGGCCCAAGGGCCTGGGGCAAAGGACTGTGGGTACTTTGATGGTGGGGGTGGTGTGGCAACATACATTAAAGGAGGTGTGAACCTGTTCCCCCAAATCATATGCAGTGTTGTAAACCAATGCTTCCTCAATGAAAAGAAAATTATCAGTTACACAACAGTTGTTATTAAAATTGGTTTTAAGGGGCCTCCCTGTAACAGGGTGATCCCCAAGAAAAGGGGAGGTTCCCTGCCCCACCTAAGGAAAGGTGGGCTGAGCAGGGAAGAGGAAGAAGCTGGAAAGGAGACTGGAGAGGCAGGATGGAGAGCAGCAAGGAGACCTGGAGGAGGCGCGTGGAGCAGAGACACACGTGAAGAAGCTGCACTTGCTTCTTGGTCCTGGACTGGCTGGAACAGATGCAGGTGAGAGACCCGTGGGGAGCTTAACAATGGCAGCTTCATCTTGATTTTGATTTTGCACTTTTCTGCCCAGACTTGTCTGACTTGTGGTTTAGGACTTGTGGTAGGCGTTTGGGCCTTTCTTTGGGCCAATCCTGTTTGGTTGAACTTTTACTCACGAGGGGATGGGTAACTTTGGGTGCCTGATTTAGTAACTATATTGTCTTTTCTGTATTGTTCCCTAATTATATTAAAGTTCTTTTCCATTAAAGGTCTTATATGTTTTGTCTTGATGCAGCAGATGGCAGAACCTTTTTAGAGCAGGCAGGCTGGGGATTCTGGGGCGCCCCTCTCCCTGGCCTGTTGCATCCTGCTGGCGCAAAGGATAAAGACAGTGCTATCAAGCTACAACCAGCCATGAGTTTGATCCCCAGGCAGGGAGGGGACCCACATGGCACAGCAGACCTCTTCCGTCTCACTCTCTCACTCGCTGCTCCCCTCAGCAGTGTACTTCAGTGGATCTGCCTGTTCAGCTCCCCACTGTCTCTGGTGAATCCTCTCACTCCCCACACCGCTGGCCTATACTTCAGTTCTTGTATGCATAAGTAAATTTATCTTTAAAAAACAGTTTTAAAATGAGTTTTTTCAGACAAGGGGAAGTACAATATATTCATAGAAAAACTATTTAAATAGGGACAACTAAGTGAGATTCCTCCCCAAATTATTATCTATAACATTCAGTATAATACTTGGCAAAAGGGCAACAGTACAATATAAAATCACCAAGTACAAATTTCCATCAAAGTGTATCCAACTCCCTCTCAGAGAGGACACAGTTGGAACCACCTCCTTTGAAAGGCTGAACTGTCCTAACGTTCTCTTCTAAGGAATAAGTTTGTCTTCTATGGCTAATAGCAAATCAGTCATCAATACCAGGACAGGGTCCTAAGAAAAGTGTACTCCACGGCCACTGATGACAAAGGGAAAATTTCCAATGACTAAAATCCATATTGGGGGCCTCCCTGGTGGTGCAGCGGGTTGAGCACCGCACTGTGAAGCCTCCAAGGCACAGCAGCACCGAGTTCCATCCCAGCCAGGGAGGGGACCCACATGGCACAACAGACCTCTCCTGCCTCGCCCACTGCTCCCCCCAGCAGTCGATCTGCCTGTTCTGTTCCCCACTCCGGTGACTCCTCTCACTTCCCGCACCTCTGGCCTGTACCCCTGCTTTTGTATGCATAAATAATTGTTAAAAAAATAAATAATAAAATAGAATCCTATTTGGTGAGAACCTTCTAAAACTTCATTAGTAAAAATCCAACACTTATTTATGTATACACTGGCTGTTCTGTTTAGAGATTTTCATATAAAAGAGAAATCAGAATAAAAAGGAACTGCATCATATAAAAGAGGCTTTAAATTAAACATGGAAGCCAAGCCTAGTTTTAAACAAAAGCTGAACCCAAAGGTTAACTTTTAAATTGAATGGCTTTTGATAAAATAGAAACATATATATATATATACAGGTCCCAAATAATATTCACTCTCAAACAGCCCACACTACCAGTGTCCCATTAATGAAGACAATAGAGACACTAAAGCATTCTTAACTGAGGAAAGTACAGCACTTTACAGAGCAGATAAGAGGCTTTGAGCAGATTTACATTCCTCATTAGGTTCTGCTTAATCTAATATTAACATTATCTTGCAAGATGGCCTAAGCCTCCCAGAGGTGACTAGCGTACTCTGAGTGGCAGGCACAGCTGGCCTGGGACAAGATCTAAAGTGACATCTCTTTCATATGTTTCTTAAGTTATTAAAGTTTATACACCTCTGTGAAACTAAAAATCAGCCTACCGAATAATAAAAAAAAATATTAAGGATAGAGTTAGTATGTGGAATGTTCTCCCATAAATCAGAAATTAGGCAAGAATTTTCTCCCTCACTACTTCTAGATGGCAAAGTAAACTTGAACACATGAAAAAACAGTCTTGCTTTTGACAAGGACACCTCAACATCAGAGGGCAGCAAAAGGAAACTCAGATTTACAGAAACCAAGGAAGAACAATGGTAAGTGTTAAAAGACCTCTCCTGCCTCGCCCACTGCTCCCCTCAGCAGTCTACTTCAGTAGATTTGCCTGTTCTGCTCCCCACTCTACCTCTGGTGAATCTTCTCACTCCCCGGCACCTCTGACCCATAACCCTAGTTCTTGCATGCATAAATAAATCTTTAAAAAAAAAGACATTCCTTCTTTTCTCTACGTTTCCTAGAAAGACAACTAATATAAAGCAAAAACAACACTATAAGGTGGGGTTCACGGGGTGTGTAGATTAACAGAGTGGGGAGGGGTAAATGGAATTATACCTATTTTGAAGAATAGGAAGAGTGAAGTATAATTTCTCCCTAAGTAAATGATTAAATACCCCAAGGTGACAATGACCCCTTTCAGAGTTGTTTTCCAATAATTCTTCATAAAGCTGCATATATATGAAACAAACACACAAAAAGATAGGAGTACATGGACACAGGAAAGCCATGAAAAATATTTACACACATTTAAAAATATAGTCTAAAAATTAACACACGTTGATTTAAAGTGTGTTAACACAAGCATGCACAGAGAGGTAAATGAAATAGCAAGTCCAGAAATAGAGCCTTATCTAGCATATGACAAAGACGTATCTCAAACCACTGAGACAAAAACAGTCTTTTAATAAACAGGATTGGTACAATTAGGTAACTACTTGAAAAAAGATAACACTAAAGCAATTCCTCGGAGCTATACAGAAGAATAAGGTATAAGTGAAGTCCTCTTTAACATGAGTAAAGACAAAAGCTTTTTATCCATGATTAATAATCCACATGTGGAGAGAAAATATTCATAAACTTTACACAAAATAGACCCTTGCATAAGCAAAGTCAAAAGACAAACTGGGAGAAAATATTTGCAATGTACAACACTATCAGTTAGTACTGCTAATATACAAAGAGCTTTTAGAAATGAAGAATAAGAATGCTATGAAAAAAGAAAAACAGGAAAAGACAATTCACAAAAAGTTAAAAATGACTCTTAAAATAACAAGATAAACAACTTGATCCACAGTAAGATAAATGCCAAACTGAACCATGGTAAGATACCATGTTCCAGCCATCTTACTGGCATAGAGTAGAAAGCGTGATCATAATCTCTGTTGGCAGGCTTATGGGGAGACAGACACCCTTGCTCATGAGAATGCAAAACATGACAACGTCTATAGAGGAGAACTGGCACTATCTACTAAAACGATATATGCGCTCTCCTTTGATACAGCAATTCTGTGGGTCAGCTCCCTGGCAGGCTGGGGATTGAACTCATGCTGCAGTAGCTTGATAATTCTGCATCTTTAACCCCTGCACCACCAGGGAGGCCCCTCTAGGAAATTTTAAATTACACATGTGGCTCTTGTTATTCAACAGTGCTGCCATAGATTAAAAGAGACTTGTGGAATACTACTCAGCTATAAACTCTTGTCTTTGCAACACTATGGATGGAACAGGAGGTAAGATGCTAAGTGAAATATAAGTCAGAAGAAGAAAGACAAAGACCAGATGGTGTCACTTATTCAATATACTTGGAATATAGAGAAACAAAACAAAGGATCAAATAAAGCCAAACCCTAGAAATCTAACTATAGAATTGAGGCTACCAGAGGGGAGAGAGAAGAGGCACAGCAAGTGGAGAGAGGGCACATGGACTATGGTGGAGGACTGGGGTGCCTTGGTGGTGGGTGTAGTGTGGTAACATGCATTCTAAGGGATGTGATTCTGAACCTCTAAAACATATACAATGTTGCTAATCAATATTACTGCAAAAAAAGACAAATAAATGCAAAAACAAGGTAAAAATAAAAACAGATGGACCTTTTCTTAAGATGAGCTAAATGATAGTTTCCAGAGATACATTTGGGCCATAAAAACGATTTTGAAACACAGGAAGTAATTACCACAAATTTGAGATGGTGGCTATGGCTAGGGGGCAGGACTAGGCTGATTAGGCATAAGGATTCCTGGAGTATGAAGTTTCTCTCTGACCCAGGTTGTGATTACAAGGGCATTGGCCTTCATTAAGCTGTAACTGTGTGGCTTTCTGTACCTGCCTTCACTTTATACTAAAATCATGCAACAAAAATAGAAATAAGATGTCATTTTACATTTTTTGATCCATGAAAGATTCTTATACATATTTAAGAAAAGCAAAGCCAATGCTAATGGCAGGCCCAGAAAGGATTAATCAACTTTTAAAACTGCTTGAAGGTTATTTGAAATGATAGTAAAATTGAAGTTCTCTTAGCTTCTACCACATAGTTTTAAAATCAAACTAATGATAGAAATCTGGCAACCAATTTCCAAGTCTTGTTTATTAAGTGATATAGACAACACACATTAAATATTGCTATAATCTGTGTCAAAGAACAACAGTATTTTATAAAACTCAACATAGCACATTTGTCTTCCCAGTCTTTTAAATTACAGCATCCTGCTTATAATTAAACTTTTTTCTTATAAATTACATGGTTTTGAATGACTGAACAAAATCTTCTAAATGTGGAGAAAATTAATCTACCTTTTTAAATGGAGGATAATGCTGTTGATTTCTTGTCAAAAACATGAAACTGCAGCTGCCTCTCCTTTTGTATTTTTTTAAAGATTTATTTATTTATGCATACAAGCACTGGGGTACAGACAGAGGAGTCATCAGAGACAGAGTGGGGAGAGAACAGGCAGATGGACCAAAATACACTGCTGAGGGGAGCAGCGGGCGAGGCAGGAGAGGTCTGCTGCGCCATGTGGGTTACTCTCTGGCCGGGATCGAACTCGTGCTGCAGTGGCGGTGGATGCTTCACAGTGCGATGCTTAACCCCTTGTGCCACCACGGAGACCCAGCTTTTGTATTTTTAAGAAAAGGATCTATGAGGGGTTTATGCTAGGTGAAAGAAGTCAGAAAGAGAAAGACAAATATCAGATGATGTCACTCATCTGTGGACTATAGAGAAACAAAACAAAGCAACAGACAAGCAAAATCAAAACAAACCCTACAAATCTGACTGCCCAACTGAGGCAGCCATAGCAGAGGGTGGGGCTGAGGGGTAAGTGGGGAGGGAATCCAGCGGACTGTGGAGGAGGGCTGTGGTGGAGGCGATGGGTGTGATGTGATAACACACATGGGCAGGTGTGAACCTACACCCTATATATGCAGTGTTATAAACCAAACTTACCACAATAAAAACACAACTTAAGATCCATACTAGCATCTCACTGATGAAAATATTCTTAGAAAAAAAAAAAAAAAGAGGAAAATAAATTCCAGATTCTACTTCAAATTTCAACAGCATCTAAAAACACTGGACCAGAATAACACAGACAGCAAAGGCAAACGGTAAGGTAATTTGGACTAGAACTAGGCAAAGTTGGTATTTCTCAAACACTAGGTGCGCAACTTGAGTGTTTATCAAAAATCTAGGTGCTTGTTGCAAAGAGAAATGCCCAGGGCCTAGAGAAAAGCAATTAGATCAGAACTCACAGGGTGGAGTCAACATCTATTAGTATTTTTACCATCTCTCAGGTGGGATATCAATTCCCCTTAGAAAACAAAAAGGGCAGGGCAGGCACCATATGAATTCTGAACCCTCCCTGCAAACAATGTAGGGCTTAAGTATGGCCACAGGAGGAAAGATCTGCAAGCAAAAGACACTGTATTTTAAATGTACCTTCTTCACCCTGTCTAAATGTACAGTCCAATGGTGTTGAATAAATCCAGCTTGGACAACCAATTTCCAGAATTTTGCAAAACTGAAACTCTCTACGCAGTAAACAACTCCCCGCCTTCTCTCCCCTAGCCCCTGGCAACCATCCCGCTACTTTTTCTCCGAGTTTGATGAGTTAGTATGAGGCACCTATCAGTGGACTCAGTATTTGTCTCTTTGCGTCTGACTTAATTTCTCTTGGTCTTACTAATTTCTTTTTTGTCACTACTTCATGGAACTCTTTCTAAATCTGACACCTTTAAACCCAGTCTCTCATCTTCCTTCTGTTATTTTTAAAGGATATAAGCCTCTTCTGATTAGAAAAGGAATCCACGTTCAAAGCAAAATACTTGAAAAACACAAAGAAAAGGAGCACTAGGCGCAGAGACCTCTCCTGCCTGGCCCGCTGCTCCCCTCAGCAGTGTATTTCAGTCAGTCTGCCTGTTCTGCTCCCCGCTCCGTCTCTGGTGAATCCTCTCACCCCCACCCCCGTCTCCCAACTGTACCCCAGCTCTTGTATGCTATAAATATTTTTTAAAAAGAACAGGAGTGCCAGTTCCTCCATTCCAAACCCCTAAATGAATCACTATTACATTAGAGGAGTTCAAGTTTAATAAAGCCCTTCCCCTCATCCTTTCCTGCGTCTGTTCTGTACTCATATGGATGCAGAACAAAAGAACTTACCCGGATGTAGTAAAACAGAACATACAGACTGGGTTTTTCCTCCCTGCTTTTATCGGCCCTACTGATCTTTGTTCTTTCTCCCTCCTGCAAAGGCCGGTAACTCACTGTTCTCCCTGTATTTAGACCTGCGCCTCTGAACCTCTAGCCACATCCGCCACCAGAGTCTTCCTAATTTGCAAATCTCATTACACAGACATCTACTACATGCAAAATGAAACCTAAGCACTGTAGCACTCTGCAGAGGGCACTGTTACCTGCTCCCTAGCTAGTGCCTCAGCCTCAGCCCTGCTACTCCCTACCTGTCACTTTACACCACAGGCATGGGCACAGGCGTCCCTCCCTCCAATACACAGATCTGTCTCCTCCAGGCCTGCTCTTGCTGGTCCTTCTCTCTGGAATGACTCACCCCCCATCTCCTTCATCTAGCCCATTCCTATGCCCTTTGAGAAGTTAGCCATCATGTCCCTGTAGAATCTCCTTCAGAAAGAATGCCCAGCAATGCAGCCTCCTCTCGCCTTCTGCAGCCTGACTGGTGGTCTCTGCTGATCCCCAGTTCCTCTGCAACTGGACTTGCCACTGGTTTCCTGATGATTCGTTTGTGCGTGTGTCTGTCTTATCACTGGGCTGTGAAGCTGAGGGCAAGGGTCACATCTGATTCATCTGTGGATCTCTAGCCCAGTGGCAAGAGCATGAAAGAGCACTCAATAAATACCTGACAATTAATTTTCTGAAGATACTTATTCATTTTTAATTTTTAATAGCTAAATTTATGTTTGCCCTTAATATTTTTTCATCCTTTTCTACCAAGCCCAACTTCAATCCCTTATTGTGATCATAATTTCTCCCACTGAATTCTAGTTTTTTAAAAGTGACACTATTAAGATTCTTAAATCTTAGGCAGCTGACATGGAGACAAAATAAAACAAAAAGCTTCTGTAAAGATGTATAGGAACCTATTTTTGCCAGGCTGGAATTAGTACTGGCAAACCATTGCCTTTACACACAGACACCAGGCCATTAGAAAATTCTATGATAGGGGAGCTCAATCAATAAGAGAGAGCAAGCCTGGGAAGAAATGGTTAGCAATAAACCTATGACTTATTCCCTCCCTTTGTGGGATGGGAAAGTAAGTGAAAATGCTCCTAAAAAAAGAAAGCATGCAATTAATCAGTTCTCCTTGTAAACATACTAGTGTCTGAATTCTTGACCAAAAAATCTGGTGGTGTTTAGTAGCACAGGAGTCCCTATCTGTAGAATCATTCCGGCAGGATGTATCAAATCTGTCTAGGATTACTTATCATTGACAAGTCTGGAATCTTCAGATTGATGGAGTCTAACTCCCTGAGAAAACATGTCACCTAACTTGTGTAACCATCAGGGTTGACACTGGAAAGGTCTCCTAATGCAGTATCCTAACATAGCACAGGCCTGGCGTAGGAGGCCTCAGACCTCAGGCCTAGGCCAGAGCATCCTCAGGCAGCCAGAGAGGATGGGACGGGCGTTGGGCCTCCTGGTCCTCACCAGGCTCTGCAGTGCCTGGAAGCCAGTTGTGTCCTTGCACCTTATTAGCACTTCCTATTACTATTCTCTTAATTCGGGGTAAGATCTGATTCTAGGGAAGCTGATTTGACAAACTAATCCTCTGTGATATTTCAGAGACATTCTCTTCTGAGTAGTTCATTCCATAAAGTGTGTTTCCTGCTCCACCACTGTTATTTTAATGTTTCTTTTGCTGCTCCTTTTTTGGTCTGTGACCAAATCCTTAGGACACTCACAGTTCCCTGTACAAAGTTCCACGTTTTGTCAGGAATGAGAATAAATGTTAAATTTAGATCTCCTTTATAAGTCTTCGAATCAGTATCATACATGTTTGATAAAAATTGAAATCTTATGCTTTCTGAGTTAGTCTAAGAGCACAAATTTTATACTATAAATGTTTTCACAAGATCAAGACAAACCACATTGAAAAGAGAAACGCTAAGAGCTAAAAAGAAAGGGATGTAAGTTTAGTCATTACCATGCTTTTGTTCCATTTCAGTGAAAAAACCTTATTAGGCAGAAAAAAATAATGAGTGATGTAAAACTTAGTCAAACATTGTTTTACCAAACGAAGGAATGTGTCTGGGGGTTTACTCTAGCTCTGCAACATGTAGTTAACTCACATATTGTTAATGCTAATTATATGTAACCTTACAATAATAGTCATTAATGAGGAGTAATTACAGTTACTACGTGTAGGCATATTAATTCCACGCCTTCCGAATTGTAAGAGGCAACACTGTGAGAGCCTGCCATGGAACAACAGTAAGCCAAAGACCAGGGAGGGCACTTTTTGGGCAAAGGACCAAACAGTAAATCTGTTAGGCTTTGGGTCAACGGTCTCTGGCAACTCCTCAACTCCATGTGAGAGTCTCAGTTCTCATGTCGGATATGTGTGACTTCCACACTTGGTGGGATGCAGTCAGAAGGGTTTGGTGGGCTTCTTCAGAGCCCTGCAGTAACCAATAAAAGGCATAGCATATGAGGGCTTAAATTAAATCACAGCACAGACAGATTTTCATAGCACATCATATTAAAGGCTTTACTATGGGCCTCCCTGGTGGGCTACAGGTTAAGTCTCAGCGCTGTCCTCGCTATGGACAGTTTGATGCCTCGCCGTGGAGGGGACCCACACGGTGCAGCAGTCCTCTCCGGTCTCGCCCCCAGCACTCCTCAGCAGTGTAGTTCAGTGGATCCACTTATTCTGTGCCCCACTCTACCCCTGGTGAATCCTCTCACCCACACACACACACTTCTGGCCTACACCCCAGCTCTTCTATGCAAAAAAAAAAAAAAGAAGAAGAGCCAAAGGCTTTACTATGTCTAGTATTCTTTCATCCAGTAGGAGTGTGAATTTTTTCAAAGTATTCTGAAGCATGAAGGCTCTTCAGGTGTTCATTCAGAACATTATTCCTACTTCCCCCACAGAATACGTCACTGTTATTCTGAACCCGTAATTACTGGATTTGAAGAAAGTAGAAAATAAGTGAAAATAAATATGGTTCCCACCCTATATATTCTATTTAATTGAGAAAATGATATTTGTAACATGTTATAAAATCAACTGTAGTTAAATGTTTTTAAGATTCCTTTTGTATTACCTACAAACATCCCTATATTATAAAAATATAAAAATTATTCATGTGAAAATTAGAATTGAATTTATTCTTCATTAAACTGTGTCCACTATGTTAACTTTCACATATCATGTGATTTATAAAGCAAATTATTAATGATAACTTCAAAAGCCACTTAAGCCTAACTCCTGATAACTCCCTTAAAAACTGCCCCCAAAAGCACCTCCTGATATACTCAACATCAACCTAGCATCATTTTTGTGAAGGCCCAGATAACCGGTTAGTGCTGACAGTAGATGGAAAAAAAACATGCCCTGAATTTCCTTTTTGATACCGCCCTTTAAAACAAACCTAGGGTCCTCCCTAAAGGCACAGGGGCAAAGCTGCAATGCTATAAAGCTATCTGCACCCACGGCAGCACGAGTTCGATCCCCAGCCAAGGAGAGAACCCACATGGCACAGCAGACCTCTCCTGCCTCACCTGCTGCTCCCCTCAGCAGTGTATTTTAGTCGATCTTCATATTCTGTTCACCATTCTGTCTCTGGTGAACCTCCTCACTCCCCACACCTCTGGCCTGTACCCCAGTTCTGGCACGCATAAATAAACAAGTCTTTAAAATGAATAGAACAAGCCTAGGGAAGCTCACTTGATCCCCTTGGGAATAAGGCACAACTGGTGATCAGGGAAATTCTCTGCTGTCCATCCATGACACTTAGAAGAAAGACTGCTCCACAGTCACTGATTTCCTAGTGCCCCAGTCCTGTCCTTGGGCCCAGCAGCCAGAGCAATCACAAAGCCAGTGCTTTTAAGACAGCTGTGTGGGCCATTGCTCTGTGTTTGTTCCAGTACCATTCTGATCTGATTATTACTGCTCTGTAGTATAATCTGAAGTCAGAGGTAATACCTCCATTTTTTTTCTTTTCTTTCAGGGCTGCTTTGGCTTGCGGGGGTCCTTTGTGGTTCCATACAAATTTTATAACAGATCTATTTCCTTGAAAAATGTCATTGGGATTTTTATAGGTATTGAGCCTGCAATGTGGTTTAGGTTATGTGACCATCTTAGAAATGTTTATTTTTCCAATCTATGAACATGGGATGATTTTCCATTTCTTTGTGTTTCCATTTCTTTATTTCCTTTAAGAGCTTTCAAGGTCTGTCTTTCACCTCTTTTGTCAAGTTTACTCCTAAGTATTTCATCCTCTTTGCTGTGATTGTGAATGTAGACTAGAGAGTCCAGAAAAAAACCCATACAAATATGGACAGTTACTCTCTGACAAAAGAGACAACACCACCACAGTGGAGAAAGGAAAGCCTATTTAATTAATGGTGCTGGATAGTCACATTAAAAAAAAAAACAATCATCTAGACTCTTTTTTTTTTAAAGATTATTTATATATGCATACAAGATCTGGGGTACAGATAGTCGTGGGAGGTGAGAGGATTCACCAGAGACAGAGTGGGGAGCAGGACAGGCATATCAACTGAAATACACTGCTGAGGGGAACAGCGGGCGAGGTGGGAGAGATCTGCTGCGCCATGTGGGTCCCCTCCTTGGCTGGGGATCAAACTTGCACTGCTGTGCCTCGGATGCTTCACAGTGTGGTGCTCAACCCACTGCGCCACCAGGGAGGCCCAGAATCTAGATCCTTACTTAATTTCATACACAAAAACTAATTCAAAATGGACTAAAGACTGGGATAGAAGACATGAAAGCATAAAGTGCTTTAAAAATATAGGTGAAATATAGGACATCAAGCACAGAAAAGTACCTGGAGGACACAACCCTAATGGCAAGGGAAATAAAAAGCTAATATAAACAAAAGGGACTACCATAAATTCAAAAGCTTTGAGAGCGAAGTAAGTCAGAAGGCAAAAGAAAAATACCAGATGGTTCCTCCCCTAGGAGGAACAGAACGGAACCAAATAAGGATCAAGGGAAGGAATAAGAACAACAACAATAATAATAATAACAATAAAGACACAAAACCAAAAATGAAAAGACAAGGACAAATTGGGGACGCTTTTGGGAGGGAAGAGGGGAAGGGTTGAGGGCAGACAGGAGCATGGGGGACTGAGGTGATGGTGCACTGTTGTTACGGTGATGGGGATTACAATTGATGTCAAATATATGTAAATAAAAAAATTATAAATAAAAAAAATTATAGTATGGGAGGTAGTTAGGTTGCTATCAATGATTTCAACATTACAAATGACATTTTGGGGCCTCCCTGGTGGCGCAGTGGGTTAAGCAACACACTATGAAGCAAACCGCAGCCACTGCAGCACGAGTTCGATCCCTACCGCAGGCCAGGGATGGGACCCACATGGTGCGGCAGACCTCTCCTGCTGTGCCTGCTGCTCCCCTAAGCAGTGTGCTTCCGTTGATCTGCCTGTTCTGCTCCCAGCTCTCTGTGGTGAATCCTTTCACCTCCCACAACTCTGGCCTGTACCCCAGTGCACGTATGCATAAATAAATCTTTTAAAAAAATAAAAATGACATTTATGTCTTAAAAAAAAAAAGCTTTGAGAAGGTAACTGCACATTACACATCTCACAAGGGGTTAATTTCCAAAGTACATGAACTCTTAACACTGGACAACAACAAAAACTCAATCAAAAAATGGACAAAAGAGCTAAGTAGACACTTCCCCAAAGACATTCAGATGGCCAAAGACACATGACAAATACCCACCATCGAGTGATACAGGAGATGAAGCCACGATGAGCTCTCAGCACACCCTGTGAGAACGCCCTCTGTCAAACGTACTGGAAACAGCAAATTGTTGTGGGGGATGTAGAGAAAAAAGGAACACTCACCCACTGCGGGTGGGAATGCAACAGTGAGGCCATTGTGGACAACAGTACAGAAATCCCTTTTTAAAAAATGAAAACACCATCTGATCCAGCAATACGAGGCGTTTACCCAAAGAACACAGAAACTACAATATGAACAGGTGCGCACGTTCCTACGTCCACAGCAGTGACACCCCCAACAGCCAAGTCTTGGAGCCAACCTAAACACCCAGCAACGGACAACTGAATGAAAACACCAGGGAACACACCCTCCACGGGAAAATATGCTCAGCTATTTAAAAAGGTGAAACAGAACCTTTTGGGATGATATGGGTGGCTATTGAGATGACTACGTTAGGTGAAGTAGGGCAGAACATAAAAGACAGTTACCTAATGGTTTTTACTCCTTTGTGGAAGATAAACAACCAAAGAAAACTGGCGAAGCACAGCTAAAATAATTCCTAGACAGAAAAATATACTGGCTACCGGAAGAGGAAAGGTCAGGAAGGGGCTAAGATAGTGGCACCAGAGTTTTATAGAGCCAAGTAAAGCGTGTGCACGTGTGGAGATGTGACGTTGTATCCCCAAAACTACATTGTTAAATGACTGTTTCCAAATTAATAAATTTTGAGGGGGGGGGAGATATCTGTGTAGGTTAATTGCCTATATACTTAAAAGTAATTCCTGCACATTAACACAGGCAAGAGCTGAATAATATAAGCTATTCAGTGAACAGTTTAGAAACTGCAGTGAATGAGGTGCATAATTAAAATTTTTATCTGCCAAAGTCCCAGAGCAAAGTTAATTTGTATGCTGAGTCTTTCTTTGGTGAGGGGACGAATTCCAAACCATGGCAACAATTCCACATCCTAACATATTTGAGGCGAAAAGTCCCTAATCACAGTTTATATACCTTCAGAGACTGAGGTCCTCTGCCTCCCTCTGGTGCACTGTTCCACTCTGATCACTGAAAACATTCTTGGGGGGGTCTCATCAAAATCCCCCTGTATGATTTAACGGTTTTTCTCTTAATTATTCATTTTCAGCAAATGAAGACATTTGACAACAGTCTTTTGTGGTAAACCCTTATGTGCCATGCCTGCAGGACACCGTTTGCATCAGCAGATGAAAACAGCTTTTCAGAGTCCAGGGAGCACTCCCCTACGCTTTAAATATCTACAGATATATAGATCTGTGACACATCTATTTACTGAAAACATTTCAAAAGCGAGAAGGTACTTCTTTGGATCTAGAAAATACAATAAAAAGTAGGTGGTTGTTCAATAACTACCCTCTTCCTAGCTCAGCCGTTTGAAACCTTGTATTTTCTTAAGGACCCTAAATGTCGCTTCTTTTATCTTACCGTCTCTTCTCTCAATCTTTTTCACAACTTTTCTACAATAGGAAAAAAAAAAAAAAACATGTACAATAAGTATACTGCAAATGTCCTGTACTATTATTGGACCTTTGTATTAACACTAACATTGTAATAAGTTAACACTGGTGCCTTAGATTTCTCTTTAAGATTAATCACGGTACCTTCCTCGTAAGATGTACTAAGGATTAAATGGTACAAGTGTCCCTAACAGAACCTGGCATGTGGAAAGTGTTAACACCGGCCACCGTTTTTAGCAGTGTGGCACGCCCTGTGTGTTCACATCGATGAGTGCTCTACTGCCAGCTGTGTGTGTCAGGCACTGAGACAGGGCTCACATATCACCCCCGATTACGACTCTCAGACCTCTGTGTGCCACGGAGGATAAGACATGATCAGGAAAGCTGCTCTGGGCTCTTCACTTGTGCAGGTCCCTTCCAAGGTCCTGGCGGGCTTCGCAATATGCTCACGTGCTATCACGATATGCTTCTGTAGAACCTGCAGACTGTCGTGTACGGCGCTGGGAGGGCTCGTGCTCAGTGACATAAGTCAGAAGGAAAAAGAATATAGGCTGGTTTAACTTATAAATGGAATAGGCAAACCAAACAGAAGGTCAGGACAAAGACAAAACCCGCAAGCTGACCATAGGCCTGAGGCCTAAGCGGGAGGGGGGACACTGCCAACGAAGGGGAGGGAAGAGCACGGGCACTGGGGTGACGGATCGCGCGGGAACCACAGGGGCTACACCAGAGGAGAGCGCAAACACTGCACAAAAAAAAAAAAACCCGAACAGGCAGTACCATGAATTAAATAAATAAACATAATAAAAGGAAAAGAAAAGCCATTCGCAGAAGTAAGGTATTCCAGCTGCACTCCTTAAGGGCGCTCTGTTTCCACTCTGACGTCACACCTGCCCTGGGTAGGTAGCCTTGCGCAGCCCCGGACCCCAGGGCCCTGGAGAGAGGAGCGTGGACTTGGGGACCCACTTCGTCGTGCCTGGTGGGCCCTACAGTGTGGCCGCTGCTGCAGCGCTAACTGTGCGGACCAGGGAGACGCCGCAGGGGCTGGCTCGCTCACCCGCCAGGACACACCACACAGGCTGAGCACCCACTGTGTGTCCTGCCACACGAGCACCCACTGTGTGTCCTGCCACACGAGCACCCACTGTGTGTCCTGCCACACGAGCACCCACTGTGTGTCCTGCCACACGAGCACCGACTGTGTGTCCTGCCACCCCTGCTGACGAAGAGCCTGCAGCAGAGAAAACCCAAGTCTGGGATGAATGAGGCGGAAAACAGCCCATGCAAAACTCTCCCAACCAGCCTGTGAGTCCACCTGTAGACTACAGAATCTGTTCTCCTCAACATCTAGGTGGAGAGCAAGCTCTGTCAGTTCGATGATGAGTGGCACTGCTCATACATGTATTGTAAAGGTAGTGCTTAATATTATCACAATTCAGTATTGATGAGAGCACAGACAGGCGCCTCATAAAACCTGCCCGACAGGTGCCAAGAAACCTGAGAGAATCTGAATCAGAGAGGAAGCTGAGCACAGTAAAAGATCCAGCAGACCTGCCCCCAGCGTGAACAACTCAGCAGACCCCTTCTGGCAGAAGAGGCCCCCTCGCATACACGGAAAATTCCAGCAGCAGCCTGACCCTGTAAAGACCCGTGCTCCCATTTTGGGGCGTGACTCTTGGCCTGCAGAGTCATCAGCTCCCAGACTTTTGCTAAAGCCCCCACTTCAGTCTGATACTCTTGGCCTCCTCTCTTTTGTACTATTCTGGTGCAGAAACCCTGGACAATGAAGTGGAGGTAGGCCCCAGCCAGTACCCACCTCGTCCTCCAAGCCTCTATTCTCTCATCTCTCCCCTTCCCCTTCTTTTCATTTATGAGGACCCAGGACCCCTCCGAGTTCACTAAGGCCTAAGGCAGCCAGCAAGTGGCTGCAGAGACCTCGTTCTCAGCAGCCTTCAATGCCACGTGAGCGGAGAAAGCACTTCTCCTAGTCCTATACTGGACCTCCTGGCAAACCCCGAATCTGCTCCTCCTCACTCTGTCTTTTCTTTATCTGCCTTTTCAGATGAAGGCCCATTCTGCCTTCCTGACCACATCCTCCACAGGCCAGCATTTACGGTAAAATCACCAAGCCTGACCCAAACCAGACTCCTGATTCCTATACCCTGTCCCCACTCCCTGCCCCCTTCACCTTTTGTCCCTTGTCCGCCCCTCTCCTCCCCCTATGGCTCCTTCACTGTTCTGTGAAGGCCCCTGGACTTGGTTTCAGGGCAGGGTGACCCCTTCCTGCAGCTGAACAGGAGACGTCCGCTTCACTCAGGAGCATTTCCTTTGGTAACCAGAACAGCAGGGACGCCTGTTGGCTTCAGCTTTTACCCCCTGCCGTTACAGCTCCCTTTTCAGTCTAACCTCTGGCCACTACAGCCCCCTTTGGTCTTACCTGCTCCCACTCCCCATATGGGTAACACCTCATCTACCCCCACAACCGTCCCTCCCCCCATCCCTTGCCTCCTCCACAACCTCTCCAAAACAGGACTAAAGCCAGTCACAAAATCCAAGCGGCTTATTCAGTGCTCCACCCAAATCGAGCCCACTTACAGACTAGACAATAACAACCGATGGCCTGAATTTGGTGCTCTTCCCCGACAGTTTACAAAACTTACATAATTTCCCCCGTTGAAATGGCAAACGGTCTGAGGTCCCCTACATGCAGTCTTTCTTTGCTCTCTGCTCTTGCCCTTCTGTCCACTAGACCTGCTCACCTCATCAGATCTTTCTAGCAGAAACCTCCTTTAAGACCAGACCCACCCTCCCCTCTCCATCCGCCCAAGTTTCAGGGATCAGCTCCTGCCAGCCAGCTGCTGCCCCTTTACCACCTCCCTGCGCCAGCCACTCCTGGACCCCAAGCCCCTCCAGACAATCCCATACCTCCTCCCCAATCACCCCTCACCCCAAATGCTCCACCACCCTCCTCTCCTGCACTTGCTCCCAGACCCCGTCTGAACCCAAACCTGTGTTCCCCTTGCATGAGGTGGTAGGAATCAAGGGCCCAGTCTGGGTGCATGTCCCTTTCTCTATGTCTGATATGGCCCAGACCGAGGAAAAGTTAGAATCCTCTTCAGAAAATCCCTCCAAATTTAAAAAACTTACTGAAGCTATAACTAAACTAAATATACCCATCTAGATCTTAATACCCTGAGGGCACCCTCTTCTTCAATGTCCAGTTTATTGGCCAATCTACCCCTGATAATTGACATAAGCTCCAAAATCTGGAAGAGGGACCCCAGAGCCCACAAAAGAACCTATTAGACCTGGCCTTCAAGGTTTCCAATGATCTAGAAGAGGGAGAGGGAGGAGGAGAGGGAGAGGGAGGGAGAGGAGGAGGGGGAGGGGCAGGGGAGGAGAGGGGAGGGGGAGGGGGGGAGACAGGGGGAGAGGGAGAGAGGGAGAGACAGAGAGACAGAGAGACACAGAGAGAGATACACACTAAGGCCAGATATCAGCTCCCCTGTTAAGGTCAACTTCCAGAGCAGGTCAGATCTTCCCATCCCCCACAGTCATAAACTCCTCAACTCCACCCTCAGCCTGTTTTCGCTGCGGCAACATGGGTCATTGGGCAAAAGTCTGCCCAAACTCATGGCCTCCTACAGGAGCCTTCCTTGCTCTGTGGCCAGTGGGGACACTGGAAAATGGATTGTCCCCACGCCCTGGTACCCCATCCCCCTGGGCACAACCACCTGTCCCCAGCCACTTCTCCAGCCACATCTGCTCAAATGACAAAGGGGCCTGTTTGTGCTCTCATCAAGCACTTTAGTACAGTACACTAAAATTAGTGTGCTTAAACACTTGCTTAAGACACACCCAAAAAATACTTCATGATAATCCACTACAAGAGACACAGACAAGCAGGTTACTGTGTGTCTTCAATTCCAAGATTAGTCTCTCTACAAGGAAACTTAAAATTAAGCTCAGAAATCTTACAGCTCACTTGATGAAAGAAATTTAAGGGCTCGCAAATTTGACAACAGCGCCAGGCAGATGAGAGTGAGCCTGTTAGGGGTGCTGGCAGAAAGGGGGGGGGGGTGAGGGGGAGTGAGGGGGGGGTCTGTAGATATAACTGGAAGGCAGTTGTGAAAGGAAGAGGGAGGAGGAAGTGCTTTCCCTCAGGAATCTAAAGCTGAGCAATGCTTGTGGAGGACAGGAACACAGCAGGGGTGGGAAGCTAATTGTTGGGACAGAGAAGCAGGCAGGGCAGTAGCAAGAAGTGACTGGCTGGGGAGTGTGGGGGGAGGGGAAGAACTTGCTCCAAAACCAGAATGGGAAGCAGACCTCAGACCCAAGAATAACTGATTCTGTCCAGCACATAGTGTATGGTTTGTCACCTCAGCACCTGAGTCAAGTTCTCTGCTTCCCACACACATTATATTCCCTGGGGTCTCTGTTGAGGATTAGTCACTGAGGCAAAGCAATGATAATCCCGGTCATGTAGGAAGTCTGAAGTCACAGTCAATGCCCCAACTTACTGTTTGCATGATGCTTGCAAGTGAACTGCCCAGACCTCAGAGCAACAGAAAAGTATTCAATCAAGAGGACTGGGGTCAGCCTCACCGCCAAAAGGGAAAAAAGGAAACGCTGTGGAGGACAGCAGGTCCGGTGAGCTCATCATGAAGACCAGGGGGCTACTTTTCAAGGCTGTTGAATTTATGCTTTCAGGAGTCATTGGCTTTTTGATTGTTTAAACCAACCAGCAAACAAAAGTAAGTATTCCTTACCACCATTAGAATATTAGAATCTGTTTCACCAAGCATCCTCAATTTGCACACAAAAACTTTTTTAAAAAGCAGCCATTACTATGACAAATTACTCTTTACTACCCTTTTCAAAGATAAATCAAAACAGCCTGTAACAAATGTCAATTTAATTTTACTGCTAAAGATTAGCAGCAGGTGATAAGTGGGAAACACAATGTCCCCAAATACACAGTGAGGCAGATCAGTTTAAACTTCACTTATCTAAGGAGGAAAATTTATTCTGAACAAATAGGAGCATAAGGCATTAAACTACTAGGGGACTGAATAAAAAGTATATGATTACAGACTGATGAAAACAAGAGAAGTATGTTTGGTTATAACTGCTGTAACTGTTGCCAAAAATAAAAATTTTTTAAAAACCCATCCAGTCCTTTGTAAGTACTACAAGTCCATCACTCCTTGAGACACACCAAAGGGGTTCTTTAAATGTACCCATGCCTCCAACAGAATAAGAACCTGGGCTATCACAGGACTCAAGAGAAACAAGCAAACAATCCAATTGAAAAATAGGCAAAAAAAACTTACCAAACTTCACCAAAGAGGAAATGCAAATGGCCAACAGGCATATGAAAAAATGTTCAATATCCCTCCTCATCAGGGAAGCACAAATTAAAACTGTAACAGGGTGGTCCCAGGAAAAGGGGAAGTTCCAAAATCCTGCTTCCGCCCTAAGTGGGTGGAGCTGAGGAGGAAAAGAAGATTTCTGCAGAGAAGAGAGAAGGAAGAAAGGAAGATGGAGAACAGCAAGGAGACCTGGAGG